>CM070712.1:8363001-8893653 GCA_036346275.1 Otatea glauca
TTAGGTCTGGCGACGAGTTCTCTGCGTGCATCTGCGGCCAAGTCGAACCAGAAGTGAAAGCTGGCGAGAAGATAGTGGCGGTGATTCCGCGATCAGCTGCCATCAGTCAGTAGGAAAAGATTTTAGCGCTTCCCTTACAGGCGCGCCAGCGCCGACTTTTGTAGTCGGCAATAAATTTATAGAGGCAGCGCTAGATCTCAAACTCGAAGGTCACATAAGACAAGGGTTTAGAGCAGTTCGAGCTCTCACGGAGGAGATAATACCTAATCTGTGTCTTTGGGATTATATGGATCTATTGGATCTAAGATTGCTCAAAGCGCAATGTGCTCTGGGCGAAAGGCAATGTGTGTGTGTTGAGGCGATTGCTCGATCTCTATGTTGTTGCCCGCCCTCTCCCTTATATAGCGGGGGAAGGGCGGCTTACAGAGTCCCGATTGGTTAGGAGATTCCGATCGGTTACTAGATTCTAGTCGGTTACAGGATAGAGTTTACATCTTTATCTACCCTATTAACGACTCAGATTACAACCGTACTTTTTATATCTAAATACGTATTCAACTGTCTATAGGATGTGCCCCTTCCATACGGCAGCAAGGCTTGGTGCGGGGTTCATCCTTTGGGCCTTCTACTTGGGCCTGTCGTCTCCTTAAGTGACGCTGGGCCTGTCATGAAGGTACCTGGTTCCATATATTCCACACTTGCCTTGGTCAATTAAGGACTTAACCTTGCAAGAATTTGAACTGAGTTATTCATACAACCACAAGTCTGGTATGGGACAGACCTGGCTGATTAAATTGTTGTGTCTAGGCTTGGTACTACTAGTGGTGGTGTGAGTCCCGGGTTGTGGTAACCAGTCCTCGCATTGGTAGTCTCGGCGCAAGAGGGGGGCCCTGGATGTGGTAACCAGTCCCACCAGTGTTGAAACCTTAGCGGGTAGTACTGAGTTTAGACAGGCAATGAAAAAGCTTTGTTATAATCACTCGCCTTTGTGGTGTATAGTTGTATCTTGTGGGAAAAGTGTATAACATCTGCAGAGTGTCAAACCTATTCGAATAGCCATGCTCGTAGTATTGAGCATTTCTCGGTGATTACAATCAAGGGTTAGCTTTTATTAAAACAAATGTGGGCATGGAGGCTATATACCTGTGGAAGTTGGAATATGGTTTAAGGTTGTGAGTTGTTTTATTTAGGAAATAACTGAGAAATTTAATATTGTTATTATTTGTTTTTACTGCCTTTTAAATCTATTTATGCTATTCTTTTATAAATGTTGTTTTATGCAAATTAACAATGTCAGCTATTCCTTTTTAATAAGCCATGCATATAGTATATTAGACTTGCATTCTGTGCATAACTTGTTGAGTGCTTTATGTACTCACCCCTTGCCACAAAACATCATCAGTTGGAGAAGAAGCTACGCCTGCTTTTGAGGAGTTTCAGGAAGGAGCGGACGACTAGGGTTGGAACCATGTCAGTTACCTATGGCAAATTGAAGGGTTACTATGAATAAATTTATCTCCGCTGTAGTTTATTTATTTTTCAATCTTAGCCCTGCGTGGCATATTCATGTAAGGTGGACCATAAGGTCGTCTAACAAGTTATATTTAATTGATGAAGTCTTTATTATGATATCGATGAGTATGATTGTGATATTCATCTATGTTGAGCCTGTGTGCACTAGTGTGATCCTGGACTAGTGCGGAGTACACGGTCCGGATTTTCGTATTCGGGTCCCGACAATATTATTCTTTATTCCAAGTCGGAAAAAGAGCATGCAGAACATGTGAGTTTAATTCTTGAAAAGCTGCAAGAGCAACAGTTGTGTGCTAAGTTTAGCAACCATGATTTTTGGAAAGAGAATGTTGAATTCCTTGGTCATGTGATGATTGCTAAACAAGTTACTATCGATCCAAGCAAAGTGGAAGCAGTGTTGCATTGGGAACAACCGAAGTCAGTTACCTAGATCCGTAGTTTTTTGGGGACGGTGGGATATTACCGTCAATTTATCGAAGGATTCTTGGTGATTGCTAGACTACTTACGCAGTTGTTGAAAAAAGAGAAGAAGTTTGCATGGACGCTGGAGTGCGAAAAGAGTTTTTAGGAATTGAAGAAGCATCTGACGACAGAACTAGTGTTAGTGTTGCTAGATGTTCAGAACAGTTTTGATATATACTGTGATGCTTCCAAACAAGGTCTTGGATGCGCATTGATGCATAATAGCAAGGTTGTTGCATATACATCAAGGCAATTAAGTCCACATGTGGAGAATTACCCAACACTTGATTTGGAATTAGCTGTCGTAGTGCATGCTTTGAAGTTGTGGCATCATTATCTCATTGGTAACATATATGAGATATATACGGACCACAAGAGCTTAAAATATATCTTAACCCAGTCGGATCTCAATATGAGACAGAGAAGATAGTTGGAATTGATAAAAGATTATAATGTTGAAATCCACTATCATCCTAGAAAAGCTAATGTGGTAGCTGATAACTTGAGTCGTAAGAGCCCAGGGCTAATGTGCTAGTGTTAAACGATCTATCAGAATTATGCAAGGAATTTCAGAGGTTGAAACTGAAAGTTGTTTCAAAAAGATTTCTAGCTACTTTGAAAGTAAATCCGACTCTAGAAGATTAGATCAGAGAAGGTCAGAAGGATGACGAAAAGATCAATAGAATTAAGTCCAAGAAGGATTAAGGTTTATCCAAGAATTTTGCTTTGGATGGTTAAGGTACTATGTGGTTTAAAGGTCGAATCTGTGTACCAAACAAGAAGGAGCTTAAGCAGTTGATTCTGGAGGAAGCTCATGATTCAAAGTATTCGATTCACCCAAGATGTATCAAGATCTTAAGAAAAGGTTTTGATGACCTAATATGAAGCGTGAAGTTGCTGAGTATGTTGTTCTATGTGATTTGTGTTAGAGAGTAAAGGCAATGCATCAAAGACATACGGGTTTGTTACAGTCGCTAAAGGTTCTTGAGTGGAAGTGGAAGGAAATCAGTACGGATTTTATTATTGGTTTGCCTAGAACCCAGAGTGGTTATGATTCCATATGGGTCATCATTGATCGTTTGACCAAGGTTACTCATTTCATACCAGTTAAGACTATTTATTTAGAAGATCGGTTGGCGGAGCTATACATGTTGAGGATTGTATGTTGCATGGAGTGCCCAAGAAGATAGTGTCAGATAGAGGTATCCAATTTACCTCAAGGTTTTGGAAGTACCCGATTTGCCTCAAGATTTTGGAATAAGTTGCATGAAGCAATAGGCACTCGTTTGAATTTAAGTACAACGTATCATTCATAGACAGATGATCAGACTGAGAGAGTTAATCAGATTTTAGAGGATATACTGAGAGTTTGTGCATCAGCATATGCTACTTCATGGGATAAAAGTTTGCCGTATGCAGAATTCAGTTATAACAACAATAATCGAGCAAGTTTGCAAATGTCACCATTTCAAACTTTGTATGGTCGTGCATGTCGTACTCCGTCGAATTGGAATGATATAGGAGAGCAATTGGTGTTTAGGCCTAATATTCTTAAGGAATCCGAAGAGCAAATTGCTATGATCAGAGAGAGGTTGAAAGTGGCTAAGTCAAGATAGAAGAGTTATGCTGATAATCATTGAAAAGACTTCGCTTTGAGCCAGAAGATTTCGTGTATCTCAGAGTGACCCCTCTTAAAAGAGTTAAAAGGTTTCACGCTAAAGGAAAGCTTGCGCCGAGATATGTTGGTCTGTTCAAAGTCTTAAGCCGTCGAGGAGTTGGTTATCAGTTAGAGTTGCCTCAGTCATTGGCAGGAGTGCATGACGTGTTCCATGTCTCACAGGTTAAGAAGTGTCTCAAAGTGCCAATAGAGCAGACAACGTTAGAAGCAATTGAGATGTAGGAAGATTTGACTTACGATGAGTAGCCGATTAAGATTTTGGATGTGATGGAGCGTAAGATCAGAAACAAGTCAACTCGCTTTTGCAGAGTTCACTGGAGTAACCATTCAGAAAGTGAAGTTACCTCGGAGCATGAGGAAGATCTAAAGTCAGAATTTTCTAAACTATTCTTTAGTCAGCCTTGAATCTCGGGTCGAGATTCTATTAAAGGGGGATGTTTTTAACATCCCAATTTTTGGAATATTTAGATTTAATATTGATTTTATGGATTTTCTAAATTTACTAGATTTTTCTGGAATTTATTTGCATTTGTTTATTATTTTTTAATACAGCCTTTTGTGAAAATTATTTAAATAATGAGAAAGTTTAGATAAATTTTTATGAAAAATATTTTATTTGAGTTCCAAATGTCTCAAAATATTTTCAAGAATTTTTTTGGGATTTTTTTATACTTTTATTATTTTATTTGAATTAGTTTATTTACTGGAATTATATTAAATCAAAAGGTGTTGAAAATGTTTGAATAGTGTTGGGCCGAAACCCTTGCGAGCCCAGTCTATTCTCCGCGCCAGCCAGCCCAGTCCATCCCGTTTGGCCCATCATCTCGCGAAACCCTAGGGCGCCGTCGTCAGATCTTGACCGCGTGGTTCATGTTGCGCTACGCAGGAGTTGCGTCGTAATCTGTTGGAATTGGATCAGACAGGCGTGATTAGTCATGTCATTTTGGAACCCTTGGTGTTGTGTCTGTTGGATTTGGATGCGTGTGGAGCTGGGTCGTGCCACGCCTCTGGTCTTGCCAGCCGTTGGATCTTGACGCGTGTATGGCTAGGAATCTTCGTCTCTGCATGGCCGTCGCCGTCTCTGATTTGGACTCTGCCGCCATGTTGGTTCAGTTCTCCAGCTCGTACACAGAAGCTGAGGCTACTTAAGGTCCACCGGGTTGCCTTCTAAGGTTCACCAAAGACTCTTACGCATCATTTGCCCCACGTATCGTTGCCCGAGGAGCCGTCGTTCGAGTTTGCATGGTCGCTGGAGTTCGAGGAGGTAGCCACCGTGGTTTCTACAAGATTTCGTTGCCGTGGGGATGTTTTCGCTGCCATTGAGGACACCGTTGGGTTCACCGCATCAAGATCTACCGGATTCACCAGTTAACGTCGTCGGAAGTTCACCGAGCCCTGACCGTTAGATTCGTAGTGGATGGTCACGATACTGCCATGTATCGTGCACTCCATCTGCCATGTATGTCGCCGCTTCACATACCTGTGCGTCACATCAGCCGTCAGATGCATATCATGCGCCCAGGATCGTGCCACATGTCGTCGTCGCAGTTACCGTGCGTCGCTATGCAGTGACCATCCGATCTGGCGTGAGGTGCCGGATTTGCACCACGTGTCTCTCATCGAGTAGTGCCGCGCGTCAATGCCTGACCATGCCGCGTATGTGTGCTGGCATCAGCCTGACGTCATCACTGACACTAGCCGGTTCACCGCACAGTGCTAAGGGTCCACGGTGGACCAGAGCCAGGCGGTGAACCGAGTCTATGCGCCGGACATGTGTCACATTCCCATTGGTCCAAATTGGGTGCAGACACAATAAATCAGTTTTTCAATATAAAAATAATTCAATTAATTCGATATTTTCTATTTTATGTATTTTCTTATTTATCAAATATTTCGATCGCACGTTCTCCCTCATACGAACTCTGATTGAGGCGATTCAAATTTCTAAAAATTTGTAAAATTGAGATATAGTTAATAGTTAATTTTATTTTATTTTTATAATTTGTTTGCTCTATATTTTGGTATTTATTTGGTGTTTTCTCTCGTTATGCGTAGATGTTGAAGTGCTCGGAGTGTCCGAGGAAGAATCATTGAATCAAGACCAAGATCCAAAATAGGAATAAGAAATTTTCTAAGACAAGTTGTGCTTTGATCATGTTGAACCCAATTTTATAAAATTACTATCTTGATTTAAATTATTGCATGTGAACAATTGCTTTCAAATAGTTTGGGATATAGTTAATCAACCCAACTGAATTATACCCTACCTTGTCATTTGTATGCCATGATTAATTATCACCCTAGGTTGGTTCATTACTAGTTGATTACTATTAGAAATCATCGTGGGTTGGTTAGACCGTGTTTAGTATGGTTAGCCATGCCACGTGTAACTCACGACTTTGGAATATCAATTTAATCTTGACTAATGGAATATGAAACATGTTTACGGAATTGGTGTGTCAGGTGTTGTCACATAATATTATTGAGTTGCAGTGACGGGGTTATCACGCAACGATGTTGACTTGTTGATGGCACGTGGTGCTTGGTAAACAACTTGGGTGACAATCATTTAGATTGGGGCAAGTGGCAAGAGGCAGTGCGCCAAGGTGGGCCAGAGGGGTAGAGGGTTTGTGAAAGTCTTGCCTCAGTCATCTTAAGGACTTAACCTTGCAAGCATTTGAACTGAGTCAAACATGCAACCACATGTCTGGAATGGGATGGACCTAGGTGATTAATTTTTGATGTCTTACCTTTGGTACTACTAGTGGTGGTGTGTGTCCCGACTAAGTAGGTAAACTCATATGGTGCAAGATCGGGCCTTGAGTGTGGTTACCAGTTCCATAAGCGTTGAAACCTTCGCGGATAATATAGGGTTAAGATAGATCTTTGTAAAGGCTTTGTCATGATCTCTCTGCGGCACACTAAAGGAAGTGTGCTAATATCGATTGCACAAAGAGACGATCATATGCTCGGGAATTACATTCAAGGGTTAGATTTTATAAACTAAAAACTTGGATGGGAAGGCAGGATGCCAGTGGAAGGTTGAAATATGATTTAGTGCTGGAAGCCTTGTTTACTTGACAAATGATGAAAGCTAATATAACTGACATTTTTTTCTATCTTTTCAATCTACATATTGTACCCATTTATAAATGCTACTTTACTACAAAATAACCATGTTAGCCTATCCATTGGAATAAACCTTACATATAGTTATGTTAGAATTGCATTCTGTGCACAACTTGTTGAGTGCTTTAAGTACTCGCCCTTGCCAACAACAAACTACCAGTTGAGGAGTTTACACCATCTTTGGAGGAGTACTAGGAGACGAATGTTTAGGGTGTGGGCCTTGTTAGTTGCTTGTGGTATACTGAGGGGTTATCTACATTTTCCATTCTACTGTAGTTTGTTTTGTTATTCACAGTTTATCCTCGCGAGGCATAATCATGTAAGTCGACCATAAGGTTAGTCAACAGGTTTATATTTAATATATGAAGTCTTTTATTATGTCTATGCTGTGTATGATTGTGATATTCATCTATGTTGAGCATGTGTGCACTAGCGTGATCCTGGACTAGTGCGATATACACAAAGGGTCCGGATTTGCATATTCTTGTCCCGACATAAAGCCTACCTTCTCTTAGTTTCGGTTAAATATGAAAGAAGAAACGAAAGGCCACGACAGAACCCACCGCGTCGGCAAGATGATATTTATCAGCCAAATAACCTTGAAAGGACTCACCAGCAATGCCCGTTTTGGCAATTCTACTGGGAGAGGGGAAAAGTTTTACCTTTACCACACATGTCCGATGCAGCATTACCCATATCAAGGTGACAGGCAGCGATGGTCGGCTAAAGATAGGATATCTGAGCTGATTCAAAACTGAGAGTGAAGGGATCAATCTAAGATTGGTCCAAGAAAGGATTTCAAGGCCAATCCATGAACAAAGGCGACTAGATGAAGGGTCTAGTTCTACAGCTAGTGTTGATCTGGCTGATAAAATACGTAAGCTAACTGGGCCAAATCCGAGATGGTGCCCTCCAGGGTTGAGCCGATCTCAGCAAAGAAGGCTTCTATGGCTAAGGACCTAGGAGATGAGGGAAGCCGAACAAGAAAAACAAAGGGACAAAACCTTTAACGAGCTTTGTCCGATTAAAATTGCTAAAAATGAGTGGAGAAGGAAGAAATTGGTTGAAGAAGAATTTGATTCCGCCGACGATTTGGAATCCCTAATGATTCTTGACGATTCTCCACCTTCGATCTACATCAACATGTTGTTCACATTACCAACAAAGTTTAGAACCAGCACTGCATCGGCTAAGGAAGCTTTTGCTCAATTATGCTTGGGTGCGTAAGATGCAATTTTCGAAAAACCTCAAGAAGATCATTAGCATCTAAGGCTATTATACCTGAAAGGGCATATTAATGGTGAGCTGATATCAAGAATGTTAGTCGACGGAGGAGCAACTGTCAACCTAATGTCTTATACTACATGTAAAAAGTTAGGTAAGTCTGATAAGGATTTTATTAAAACTAACATAGTTTTGAATGATGTCACCGACGATCCCACAAAGGCAAAAGGGGTGATGGTAACGGATCTCACAATCGGCAGCAAGACATTATCGATGGCCTTTTTTGTGGTCAATGCTAAAGAAAATTACAATGTATTATTGGGGTGAGATTGGATCTATACAACCCTTCTTGATGATCTACACGCACGTAATTTGTTCCATGTGTGTCGTCGTCACCACTAAGACATGCCCCATCTACAAACAGAGGTATTTCATAGAATTGGTTGTACTCTTCTTTATTTATGACATTTTTAATTCCAACGATCCTCCTCTTGCCATGAAGGACGACGTGCAACCTCGGATTGGCCGGATCACGCACGTAGAAGACTTGATTTGCTTGCTTCACAAGGACGAATGGTTCATCTTTAGGCGAGTCTATTGAGATCCATAAGAGTAAAACCTCTCTTGTCAACCTTCACTCTATGTGGAGGTCTCACCCACTTACATCGAAACAATGGAACTTGATATATTCTGTAATCGAGCTTTCAAATTTCTTCGATCATCCCGTAGTAGTTCATTGCAGTTGAGGATCCTTCTTTCGAATTATCATCGGACAAAGCATCTATGCTCACACCACTGTTTTGAACAGTACTCTTTGAATCTTCACTTTCAGTGTAAAAGATGCAGCCATTAATATCGTACATCTACCATGTCTGTATATTAAATCTTGGTTCATCAGCCAACCATTTTACATCCTCACTGACAGAGACCTTCAACCTTTCTTTCAACCATGTGGGGAATCAATCGTTGTGTTCTCGCGTGATGGAAAGCTCATCCATATGTGGACTCTCTTCTTGTAATATAAACTGATACGGATATTAGAAGCTACACCAGAATCAATCTCAAAGATTTTAGCATGCATACGTGTCGATGATCGGGACCGTCGACCGCAAAAGAAGGGGGGAAGGATCGCACGAAGGGGTGAGGCCCAGAGTCGCGTTCGTCCGGGAAGAGGGGTTAGGAGACGTGCAGCACCGGGAAGAAGGACGAGCAAATAGGGGACACAAAGATTATACTGGTTCGAGCCCCCTAGGTTAGGTAACAGCTCTACTCCAGTCTTGCCCGTAGGCGAAAGATGTCTAAAGCTCCTCGGGAGAGAACTACAGGGGGAGCCCGCTGCCGAGGGTGGCGCGGTGAATGGTGGAGTATGTAAGTGTTGCCTTGTGTGATCTTGTTACCGTTGCGGTTCTTTGGGTACTGGGTGTCCTTTCGACCGGGGCGGTCGATGCATTTTATAGGCTCCCGGCGCTGATCCTGAGGCTGACGTCAGGTGGCCGTTCGTGAGTTGACGGGAGCAGTTAACCCTAGTTCCCACGCAGGGAGACTGACGGGAGCTGTTGGGGGAGTGGTTGACCCTAGTTCCCACGCACGGGATTTTGACAGGGGTAGATAGCCTCTAGTCCCCACGTAGGGGGACTGACGAGAGTGGTTGACCCTAGTTCCCACGCAGGGGACAGAGATCATCCATACATAAGAGAGGAGATCTATTACATTGAAGTCTGGACTGGGGGTGCCGAGGTCGATGAGGTCGTCGAGGCTTTTCAGCAGTCTAGGGAAGCTCTTGCCCGAGCCCGGGAATAGTCTTTCCGAGCTTGGGACCACCCTCGCCCGAGCTCGGGAATAGTCCTCTGAGCTCGCGGGAGGACGGCCGAAATCCCCGGGGGGGCCTGGACACGTGTCAGGATGACCGATCCCCGATAACCAGCCCCTGAGGCTCAAGAAACGGTCTGAGACTCTAGGCGTTCTTGAGTCTGAAGTCTTCGTGGAGGGATCGCCCTTTTGGCCGAGCTCGGGAATGTTTGAGTTCTAAAGCCTTGTCTTTGAGTGGGCTTGATGACGCCTAGGATGCTTGGGGTTTCTTCACCTCGAGGGGATGAAGGGGGCCCGGAAGTGCCCGATCCTCGGGGACGAGGAAGTTGGAGGGATGGCTAGTGGACGTTTGAAAAGACGCGTCCGTGCGAGAGTTTCGAAGGGTCACGATACATCGGTTACTACTTGCCGGCTGTGGGCGCGCCTTTTGAGGCGATAGTAATGTCGGTAGTCGAGGCGCCTTTAAAACTGGGAGGCCTCGTTCCTCGAAGCCTTTCTTCCCCACTGCTCGTACTCTCTGCCTTCTTCTTTCTCGCATCTTCGTGCCGACGCCTCGGTCCTTTGCTTTCAATCTCGTACCCTCCCCGACTCCATGGCCAAGTTCGGGAAGAGCACGCTTACCATGGAGCGAATGAAGGAGATGGAGACCTTGGGGCTGCTGGACCCGTTCACCTGGCGGCTTCTGGCCGGGGAGAATGTGCCGCAGCCTCAGGATGACGAGGTCGTGAGCACGGAGCACTATATGCTTTTTGGGCTGCAGACCCCGGAGAGCGATTTCTTGGCTGCGGTCGAGGGTGGCGCTGCCGAGGACGGTGCGGTCGAGGTTGGCGCTGCCGAGGACAGTGCGGTCGAGGTTGGCGAAGGAGCCCCCGAGCTGGGCGCCAGCCTCGGGGTATCTGCTGCGGTCGGCGAGGGCAACCAAGGAGCCCTCGTGCCGGCCGCCCTCCCCAGGGGTTCGACCATCATCATGCTTACCGAGGCGGTCGCACGGAACCTCGAAGTCTTTGGTGCTTGGCGGCGCCGGGGACCGCCGAGGAGCTGCTGAGCGACACCTGCCTCGGGGTCCTGACGGCGCCAACGATCTGCAGGCGTTGGAGGACCGGCTAGCGGCGATGAGTGTATTAGTCTTGGATCTCCCCCTCTTTCTTATCTTTTTTTCTTTTCTTGGAGCTGTGGTGATCTTTCCTTCGTCCTCGCAGGGCCTGCGGCTAATCTCCCGAGTGCGGGTGCGTGCGGCGAGCACGTGCTCGCCTTCGAGCCCTGCAGGGCGTGTCGAAGCCAACCGGAGGGACGCTGCCGAACTCGAAGTCGCCACGACGCGCAGGCGCGAGGAGGTCGTGCGCCTGAGGGAGGCTCAGGCCCTTGAGCTCGCGCGGGCCGTTGAGGTCGAGCGGAAACGCAGGGCCCAAGAGGTCGAGCGGGAGCTGAACATCGTGAGGGACCTCCACGCCGCGATGCTCTCCAGGGCCATCGAGGAGGAGCAGAAGAAGGCGGAGGAGACCCTCTCCCGAGTCCGACAGGAGGCGCAGAAGGCTCTTGACGAGAACCGCTCGAGCGTGATGGCAATGGTTTGGCGCCTCGAGCTCGAGCTCTCTGACGCCAACTCGAGGGCGGAAGCTGCGGAGAAAGAGGCTCAGGGGCTCCGGGTGAAGCTGGCGGATTTGCCCATCAGCGCGTGGCGGTGCAGGAGTGTGACTCTCGGGAGAGCGGCTCAAAGAGTTTTCTGCCGCTCCAGGGCTAGTTGTCGGGCTCGAGGAGAAGCTGGCCCGGGTGACACAAGCGGGGAAGGCTGCCCTACCCCAGCTTCAGAGCGACCGCGATCGGGTCGACAGAGCGGAGGCCGAGGTGCTGGCTCTGCGGAGGAGGGTTTCCATCCTTGAGCAGGAAAAGCTTGCTCGGGATATGTCTGCGGACTAGGAAATTAAGTTAGTAGATAGGTGGGGGTCGAAAGATTCGTACCCCTTGTAAGGACAACGTATCTTTTTGCCAAAACTTATAAAGCCGTGTTCCTTAGAAGACTTAGCTTGCTTGTTTGTCCGCGTTGCCTTTATAAGCTTGCTTAGCCCGTTCTTATAAAATATCCCGAGCAACGTCGTGTCGAGACGTATGGAGCAGGATTATTCGGTGGGGCCTCAAGGACGAGCTATTGCCTTCGGCTTGAACCACTTTAGATCAGGTCGACCGAGCTAGGAACGCTTCGGGTTTGACCGAGGCCTCGCCCGAAATCACTCAGGCTCGGGCACGACTCGGGCTGGAGACTGGTCGAGCTAAGGATGCTCGAGATCAGATGTATCTGAGGCCTCCTGGGTCACCTCAGCTCGGGCATGACTCGGGCCCAGGTCGGTGCGAGATCACTCGAGCCGGACTGTGTTTGGGCCTCGAGTCCACTCGGGAGCTCGAAAATGCTTCAAGCTCGGTGGGGCTCCCTCAGAGGGCGGTTTAGAAATCCGAACCTGGCCACTTGGCCCCCGGGGAAAGGTCGGCTTGGTGCGCAGGCCGGCTTATTGCGACCGGGTCATCCCCGGTGGTGAATTTAAAACTACGACCTCCGAGCCCGGGAAATGTCATCGGGCTCGGGGTGCCCTCTGAGAATGTTCAATGGTTGGCAGCACGGGGGAATGGCCGACTTATCCTGATAACGATCGCCTTATTGCGGCCTCCGATCCTGGGAATGCCCAGACTCGGGTGGTCATCCCCAAGGTGAACCTAGAGAACGCGACCCTGGGCGCAGCAAAACAGAACATGCATGAACGCCTCGAGGCCGAGCTCGCCGCATGACCTTACGGTTGCCCTTATGGCCACGCCGCGGGGTCACGTCACTCGGGGCGTTCTATGATAAAAAAGAGGACTTTCGGCCAAAAGAATGCCAGCAGAGCCTCGGGCCCGAGGTCTTCAAGATAGCGTGACTTTCCACAGAAGAACCTGCAACTTGGGATCGTGACCGGACGTCACGCCCTCCCGAAGACCGAAGGAGGTTAGCGTCGGAAGCAAAGGAGATTTTTATCACGGGCGCATACCTGGGCTGAACCAGAGTGCGGCGATATAAGGTTTAAAATATCCAGGCGCTCCGCGCAATCCACCCTCGGAGGCGAGCTATTAGGCCGGGACCTCCTGCGTCTTGGAGTCGAGAAGGTGACAGGGGGGGTCGGCTTGCTGTGCGCCTGACCCCCTGGTGCCGATCCTCGCATGACGACCTTTGGGCATGCTTACTCAAGATGTGAGATAGCATAAAAAGAAATAAGAGATGACAAAGCAGCATGGTTTATTGTGAGGAAAAACTAGGCCGAGCCCCTTAGCTCGGAGCCCTTACCGGTGATGGTCCCGGGCCCGTGCCCTGTGACGGGAGGAACAATCGGCTTACTGCGATGAGAATCGGCTTACCGCGCATCCGACTCCCGGAGGCGAACAGCGGGACTATCACGGCGGCTTGAATAAGGGGCCCGAGGGTCGGAACTCGAGTATCTCAAGTTTGGCGAGCGCGCGGGCGTGACCGACGGGACGGACCCTGCGACGGGGGGATAGCCAGCTTACTGCGATGAGGATTGGCTTACTGCTCGTTCAACCCCCCGGAGAGAAGTGTCAGGGTCACGGTCCGGGCCACGTTTACTCGAGATACAAGAGACAAGCATAATGGCAAGGGGAATCATTCTATCTTAAAACAGACGAAGGAGGAGCATTAGACATAAAACCTTCGGAGCTGGTCTACATTCCACGAGTTCGTGAGCTCCCTGCCATCGGGGGCCGCTAAGCGGTAAGCTCTCGCGCGACTTGCTGAGACGACTCTGTAGGGGCCTTCCCACAACGGGGACAGCTTGTTGGTGTTGGAACGGTCCTGGATTCGTCTCAGGACCAGGTCCCCAACGTGGAAGCCCCTGGGTCGAATAGCTCGGGCGGCATGCCTACGGAGACCTTGCAGGTATCGCGCCGAGCGCAGCAGTGCGCGGCACCTTACTTCCTCCGCCAGGGCGAGGTCGAGGGATCGCTCTTGCTCGAGGTCGACCTGGTCAACCGAGCTTGCCCTGACGGAGCCGAGCGTGACCTCGGGTGGCGATGACCTCGGCCCAAGACGAGCCGAAAGAGCTCGCCCCGCTGTGCCGTCTGGACGAGGTGCAGACGGACCAAAGGACGGTGGGAAGCTCCTCCACCCAGGCCCGACCGCGCTGACAGAGCTCAGCGAAAACTCACTTCTTGATGCCTTGGACGAGCTGTCCGTTGGCACGCTCGGTCGCTCCGTTGCTCTGAGGGTGACCCACCGAGGCATAGCAGATTTTGGTCCCCATGTCCGCGCAAAACTCTTGGAACAGCTCGTTGGTGAATTGCGTCCCATTGTCGGTGATGATCCTGCAAGGGACCCCATACCACGTGACCACGAAGGAATGGAAGAACCTTACCGCGGCCTTGGCTGTGATAGCATAGACCGGCTCCGCCTCGATCCACTTCGAAAAGGTGTCGATGGCGACAAACAGGAACTTCTTCCCCCCGACCGACCTTAGAAAAGGACCGAGGATGTCGAGGCCCCACGTCGAGATTGGCCAGGCGAGGGGGATGGTCTGCAGGGTGTAGGCCGGCTGCCGGACCTTCCGGGGGTGAAACTAGCAGGCCTGGCAAGCTTGAACGATGCCCTGAGCATCTTCGAGCGCCGTCGGCCAGTAAAAGCCCATCCGGAACGCCTTCCCGACCATGGTCCTGAAAGAAGAGTGAGTGCCTCATAGGCCGGAATGTATGTCATTGAGCAGGTACTTACCCTCCTCAGGAGTGATGCACTTTGATAGAATGCCCAGGGCTCCTCGACGGTAAAGTTGTCCACCGATGAGCCTGTACGAGCTCGTACTGCGCCGGAGCCTGCTCCTCTCGGCCGGAGCGGCGGGGAGCTCCCCTTGTTCGAGGAACTTGACGATTGGGTCCATCCACGAGGGAACACTTTTGAGGAGGGCCACCGGGTCTTCCTGGTCGATGACGGACGGCGCGGCCAAGGCTCGAGGATAACGTCCGGCGGGAGCTCATCGTCGGACGATCCGAGCCTGGACAGGAGGTCGGCGGTGGAATTGTCCTTCCTTGGTACGTGCTGGATCTTCAAGTTTTGGAACCATATTTCCATCTTGCGCACCTCAGCGAGGTACATGGCCATCAGCGGGTCCGAGCACTGCTAGTCTTTGTTGTACTGATTGACGACGAGCTGGGAGTCCCCTTTGACAATTAAGCGGTGGATGCCTAGGGACTTGCAAGCTCGTAGGCCAGCTAAGAGGGCCTCATATTTCGCCGCGTTATTGGTAGCGGGGAAGCTGAAGCGGACCACATACCTCAGGTGGTCGCCCTGAGGGGTGATGATGAGAACGCCAGCCCCCGAGCGTTCAAACGACCTTGACCCGTTAGAGAACATGGTCCAAGGGTCTTCGACCTCGACCTCGGGCTCGGGGGCAGGTTCCGTCGTCTGCTCGACCACGAAGTCGGCCAGTGCCTGCGATTTGACGGCAGAGCGGGCCATGAAGCGGAGGTCGAACTCGGCCAGCTCCATGGCCCACTTGGCAACACGGCCCCCGGCTTCTGGATTCTTGAGAATCTCCCCGAGTGGGAGCGCGCTCGGGATAACCACCGCGTGCACATGGAAATAGTTCCGAAGCTTCCGCGAGGCCATGAAGAGGGCGTAGAGGAGCTTTTGGACCAAGGGGTAGCACTCCTTCGGCCCGCGGAGCACTTCACGACGAGGATCGGGTGTCGCCGCCTACCCGCCGGCCACTGGACCGCTACCGACGGCCTGGGTTATGGCCGCGAGGTAGAGCAGCAAAGACTCACCCCGCCATGGAGTAGTCAATGAGGAGGACGCGAGAGGTATGCCTTGAGCTCGCCGAAGATCGCCGAGCCGGGGTCCACTAAGTCTCTCGTACTGTCGCGGAGATCTTGAAGAAGGGTACCCCTCGCTCGCCGAGCCGGGAGACGAAGCGGCTGAGGGCGATGATGTGACCGGTGAGGCTCTGGACCTGTTTTACCGAGGTCGAGGTGGCCATCTGCTTGATTTCCTAGATCTTTTCCGGGTTCGGACCCACGCCCGAGCCCCCGATCATGTAGCCGAGCACCTTTCTGGAGGTTGTGCCGAAGACACACTTCTCGGGGTTGAGCTTGATGTCGAACTTGTTCAGATTGGTGAAGGTCTCGACCAGATCGTTGACGTGGTTGGCTTCAGAGGAACTTTTAACGATGATGTCGTCGACGTAGACTTCGAGGTTCCGGCCGATCTGTGGGTCGAAGGTCTTGACCATCAGCCGCTGGAACGTCGCGCCCGCATTGCGGAGACCGAACGACATGGTCGTGTAGCAGAAAGTTCCAAATGGCGTGATGAAGGTGGTCTTGTCCTCGTCTCCCACGGCGAGCTTGATCTGGTGGTAGCCAGAATAGGCGTCGAGAAAACTCAACATTTCAGCGTTGGCGGTGGAATCCACAATCTGATCTATGCGTGGAAGGGGGAAGTTATCTTTGGGGCACGCGACGTTTAAGCCCGTGTGATCGACGCACATTCGCCATTTCCTGCCTTTCTTTTGTACAATTACAGGGTTGGCCAGCCATTCGGAGTAGTTGACCTCGCGAATGAAGCCGGCCTTGAGGAGCTTGTCAAGGTGCTCCCTGATTATCGCCTCTTTTTTGGGGGAGAAGCGTCGTAGCTTCTGGCGTACGGGCCTGCAGCCTGGCTTTGTTTGTAGTTTATGCTCGATCACCTTCCGTGGGACCCCCGGCATGTCCGCCGGTTCCCATGCAAAAATACATTTATTAATTCGGAGGAAGGTGACGAGCTCGTCTTCCTATTTTGGTCGAGCTGGGCGGAAACGCAGACGCATTTGCCCGAGCTCCTCTTCGAGCCGCACCTTGGTTGGGCCACTGGCCGATGGCCGCTTTGCGGGCGTTCTTGGCGATCTCAGACCAGTGGGGCAGCATGCCGGCCAGCGCTAGGGCCTTTTCCTCACAGCCGTGCACCGCCTTGAAGTCGCCGCGGACCGTTACGACACCACCGGGCCCCAGGAGCTTCATGCACCGGTGCCCGTAATGACTTGCGTCCATAAACTTGATCAGGGCCGGCCGCCCGAGGATGGCATTGTAGGGGAGATCGCCGTCCACAACCTCAAAGGTGATCAACTCGGTGCGGAAGTTCGCCGAGTCGCCGAAAGTGACAGGGAGAACCACTTGCCCGAGCGGGGTGGTCGAGCTCCCTGGTACGATGCCGAAGAAGGGGACCGCTATGTTCTTGATTTTCGATCGGGGTATCTGCATCCAGTCCAACGCGCTTGCCAAGAGCAGGTTGAGGGAACTGCCCCCGTCAATCATGACTCGACCAACGACGGTGTTGCTTATGGTTGGGGCGACGACCAGGGCGGTCTTGAAGTCTCGAGACATCCCCGGGGGAGCATCATCCCGAGAGAAGGTGATGGGAACGCCATCCCACCTGCAGGGTTGGTCGACGGGTTTCCCGGCAGTGGCTTGGTACACGGTGCGCACGGTGTCCTTCAGCTCGTGCCGGGACCGGTATGCTGAAGAGCCACCGAAGATCATGTCCACACGGCGGTCGCCCTACTGGAACTTCAGGTCGAGGCCCGCGTGGGCCTGGCCAGCGTCGACCCCGTCGGGCCACTCAGCGCCTTTTGGGAGCGTGGGCATTTCTCCATCCCCCCTATAAAAGGCGTCCAGCTTGAACAGCCACGTTCTACAACCCCGCAGATCGTGGCCGTGGATCTTGTGGAACAGGCAGAATTTGTTGGCGCCGGCTCGATCGTTCGTTGCCCTAGGGTCGGTGTCCGCCGAGGGGCTTGACTCGACCCGCCCTCTTTGGGCATGCGCGCTTGCTGAGGCCGAGGGTGGTTCTCTTGAGGCCGAGGCCCTCGACGGTCGGGCTGGTGTGCTTCCATCCCTTCGCGCCCATTGTCGATCGCGGCGACCACGCGAAGCTGGCCACCTCCGGCGCCGCGGTCTTTCCCCCGCTTCCTATCACGCGGGACCGGACCTCCTTCCTTAGCGCCGGACGGCCCCGCCTCGCCGTAGGCGAGGCCGAGCTTGCCTCGATCGTAGTCGTGCTTCCAGCGGATGGCATCGTCCGCGTCTACATATCGTTCCACCATGCGGAACAGTTTGTTGACGGTGAGCTTTGTAGCGATCTCGAGGTCCTCCGTGAGGCGTCTGTCGTGGACACCGAACTTGAAGGCCTTGATGACGGTCTCATCAGAGACGTTGGGGATCGAGTTTCGTGCGCGGGTAAACCGGCGCACGAAGTCTCGTAGGGGCTCGCCTTTTCCCTGGATAACACGGTCCAAGTCCCTTTCTCGTCTAGGCCGCTCGTAGCAGCTCTGGAAGTTGGAGTGGAGGGCACTCCGCAACTGGCGCCATGACCGGAAGGCGTCGGGCGCCAGGTTGAAGAGCCAGGTGCGGGCGGCCCCGTCCAAAACAGTGGGGAGATAGTTGGCCATCGCGGCCTCGTCCCCGCCAGCCGCCAAGATGGTGGTGGAGTATATGGAGAGAAATTCCGCAGGGTTCCTGGTCCCGTCGAACCGCTCCATTATTGTCAGCTTGAACCGGGCCGGCCAGCGCACTCGACGGAGGTCATCTGAGTACGCCGGGCAGCCGTAGGCTGGGAGGCTGCTGCCGCCGCTGCTAGCGTCGGAGTCGCCGTCTACCGACAGGGGAAACTCGAGCCGGCGACGCACCCCGCGCCGGCCACGACGGTCGGCAGGAGTGTCGTTAGGGCGGTGGCGCGGGCGGCCACAGACCTTTTGGCGCCTGGACAGAATGTCCGAGGAGAGTCCTCCGGAAGCATCACTGCTAGAGCGAACATCACTGTTACTCCGCCGGCGAAACGGCCGATGATTGTGCGGCAGGGCGCTGCTGCTTGCCAAGGGGCGAGATTCGGAGCCCAGGGGTCTCTTTTGCCACTGAGGTGCGACGTCGTTGGTTGCCTTGTTGAGCTCTTCGGCTAGGGACCGTCGGAAGAGGGCCGAGCCGGTCCGCGCAGGGTCAGCCATGACCCGGGCGATGGCCCGCAGGCGCTCTCGGGCAGGCTCGTCCGGATGGGAAGGACTGAGCTGTCTCGACGGAGGGCGGGTTATACCACGCTCTTCTCGCTGAATGGCGGTGATGGCTTGGTTGATGGTGACCTGGGCGAGTCGATGCGCCTCCCGTGGAGTCTCCAGGCCGTCGTCATCTGCCCCAGGAGTCGCCTCACGGCTGCCGGCCATAAAGACCCGGCGTTCGTGAGGCGGCAATGAGGGCGAGAGCATGGAGGTGGAGCCTTGGCACTCAGGGACAGCGTCCGAGCCTAGGCTTGCTGATCGTGACATGCCGATGGCGAAGCTGAAGGTGCTGACGCTGGTGAGTTAATGAACTTTGGACGAACGAAACTTCGGGCCCCACGGTGGGCGCCAGCTGTCGACGATCGGGACCATTAGTCCGGGAAGAGGGGTTAGGAGATGTGCAGCACCAGGAAGAAGGACGAGCAAACAGGGGACACAAAGATTATACTGGTTCGAGCCCCCTAGGTCGGGTAACAGCTCTACTCAAGTCTTGCCCGTAGGCGAAAGATGTCTAAAGCTCCTCGGGAGAGAACTATAGGGGGAGCCCGCTGCCGAGGGTGGCACGGTGAATGGTGGAGTATGTAAGTGTTGCCTTGTGTGATCTTGTTATCATGCAGCTTCTTGATACTGGTGTCCTTCCACTGTATGCCGATGCGTTTATAGTCTCCGGCCGATCCCGAGGTCGACGCCGTGGCCGTCGTGAGTTGACAGAGCGCTTAACCCTAGTTCCTACACACAGGGACCGGGACGGGAGCTGTTGGGGAGTGGCTGACCCTAGTTCCCACGCAGGGGATTTTGACAGGGGCAGATAGCCTCTAGTCCCCACGTAGGGGGACTGACGAGAGTGGTTGACCCTAGTTCCCACGCAGGGGACAGAGGTCATCCATACATAAGAGAGGAGATCTATTACATTGAAGTCTGGACCGAGGGTGCCGAGGTCGATGAGGTCGTCGAGGTTTTGCAACAGTTTGGGGAAGCTCTTGCCCGAGCCCGGGAATAGTCTTTTCGAGCTCGGGACCACCCTCGCCCGAGCTCGGGAACAATCCTCTGAGCTCGAGGGAGGACGGCCAAAATCCCCGGGGGGGCTGGACACATGTCAGGATGACCGATCCCCGACAATATGCAATATCACTCGAAAGATCTGGAAGTCTAGTTTCCAGTGCTTCAAAACATGCATCGTTTTGACTTTCGAAGCAAAAGTTATGACCATTTAAGTAGAAGCTGCAAAGTCTGTTCTGTGGGTGCGCGAAATTAAAAGAAGACTCCTCAAATGCTCCACCAATATGACCTTCCAAATACCTTCATTAGTACTTGCATTCATACCTAGCTAGGAGGGTTGTTCCTAGTATAAATACCCCCATGTACTCCTCCATTGCAAGTAGTGATAAGTGAAAAATGTTATGAGCAATTTTTAGAATGAGACACCATGGCGTCTTCTTCTCCATGGAATGGCTGAATGGAGGGATCCTTATCCACCCCGGTCATTTGATGACCCCAGTGTAGTTGGGCGAATGACTTGATTCAGGTTGCTGTATTGAGACAGTGGTTGGTTTCAAGTACGTTCATCAGGTTGCACTGTTATCATGGCTACTTGCAGCTAGTTATCCGAGAGCATTGTTGGTTGGAATCAGTGTTCATCATCGTCTCCTTCAGGTGGCGCTAGTTATCCTTCTTCTTGCTCTCACGTCATGAAGATCGGGCACTCCCCCATATCATTTGGTATCATAGCAAATATCATGGCTACTTGCAGCTAGTTATCTGAGAGCGTATCATACGGGGGAGTGCTCGATCTTCACAACGTGAGAGCAAGAAGAAGGATAGCATCACCTGAAGGAGACGATGATGAACACCGATTCCAACCAACAACGCCTTGATAACTAGTCGCAAGCGCTTTGATAACAATGGCAACCTCGACTTAACGCATTTGAAACCAACCACTGTCTCAATATAGCAACCTGAATCAAGTCATTCGCCCAACTACACTAGGGGTCGTCAAATGACCGGGGTGGATAAGGATCCCTCCATACAGCCATTCCATGGAGAAGAAGACGCCATGGTGGCTGATTCTAAAAATTGCTCATGACATTTTTCACTCTTCACTTTTCACTGCTTACAATGGAGTACATGAGGTATTTATACTAGGAACAACCCTCCTAGCTAAGTATGAACGCAAGTACTAATGAAGGTATTTGGAAGGTCATATTGGTGGAGCATTTGAGAAGTCTTCTTTTAATTTCGCGCACCCACAAAACTGCCTTTGCAGCTTCCACTTAAATGGTCATAACGTTTGCTTCGGAAGTTGAAACGATGCATGGTTTGAAGCGCTGGAAACTAGACTTCCAGATCTTTCCAGTGGTGTGGCATATGCATGATAAATTCATCGAGATTGATTCTGGTGTAGCTTCTAATATCCATATCATTAACTTGTGCTACTCAATGTATGGATGAACTTCTGCGTTGTGCTGCAAAAGTGTCAAATGCGCTTTGTAATACATATCAAACCGTAGACTCGTTAGTTTGGACCCAATAGTTCCTTTGCCAGCAAGTCTGCCCTCATGAAGAGATACAGGAACACCAATTACTTGTCTTTTAACTAGATAGTCCACGCAAAACTCAATAACCTCTTCAGTCTCATAACCTTCAACAATACTACCCTCAGGCTTCGACCGATTCCTCATGTATGACTTTAATATACCCATGTACCTCTCAAACGGATACATGTAACGTAGAAATTCAGGTCCACATATCTTAATCTCTCTAACAAGGTGAACAACAAGGTGGGCCATGACGTCGAAGAATGACGGAGGAAATGCATCTTAAGCTAACATAGAGTTTGCGCCACCTCACTCTAGAAGTTGTTTAGTACATCGAGATCAATAATCTTGCAAGAAATCGTATTGAAATAATAACATAGCTTCATAATTGCCATCCTGACATCCTCTGGCAGAATATTTTTGATTGCAACAGTGAGCATTCGGGTCATCATGACATGACAGTCGTGGGACTTCATACCAAGCAACTTCAAATCAACTATGGACACAAGCTTCTTAATATTTGAGGATTAGCTCAATGGAACTTTAATACCTAGAAGACACTTGCAGAAATCTTCTTTATCCTTAGACAAGACGTACCATGCAGCGAAGATGTACAGACCTTTTCCATCCTCCTCTATCGCTGCAAGCTTGGGCCTGATTCTCATGTAGGCTATGTCGCGGCGAGCATTCACACCACCCTTGGTCTTCCCAGGTATGTTCAGCAGGATACCAACCAAATTATTGCAAATATTCTTATCAACGTGCATGACATCAATACAATACCAGACATCTAACTCCTTCCAAAATGATAAGTCCCAAAATATCAACCTCTTCTTCCAAATGGTACTGGGACGAACAGATTTATGGCTCTTTCCATATTGAACATCGATATCCATGCGTGAATATACTTGCCTTCCACTCATAGGCTGTGAGGCTGAACGAACTTCCCTCTTCCCATCAAATTTGTCATCCATCTTACGGTATCGATGACTTCGAGGTAGAAACTTACGGTGACCCATGTACACAGTTTTCTTGAAATTTAGTAGCCACAAGCTCTCAGTTTCCTCTTCACAAATAGGACACGCTTTGGCTCCCTTCGTACTATAGCCCGCCAAATTACCAAAGGCCGAAAAATTATTTATGGTGCAAAATATCATAGCCCGTAGGGTGAAATTCTCTCTTTTATATGTATCCCATACCGCGACCCCCTCGTTCCACAATTTTACCAATTCCTCAATGAGTGGTGCTAGGTACACATCAATATTATTTCCCGGTGTTTAGGTCCAGAGATTAGTAACGACATCATGATATACTTCTGCTTCATGCACAACCAAAGAGGGAGATTGTAAATACATAACAGAACTGGCCAAGTGCTATGACGACTGCTCATATTACCAAACGGATTCATTCCATCGGTACTCAATCCAAATCTTGTGTTCCTCATCTCGGCACCAAATTCCTCATTTCTCCAATCAATGTTTCTCCATTGAGTCAAATCAGCGGGGTGTCTCAGCTTGCCAACTTCCTTTCGAGATCCAAAATTCCAACGCGACAATTTTGCCTCTTTGGGATTTGCAAACAACTCTCCAAACGGGGAATGATGGGCAAGTATCATAATACCTTAGATGTTGCTCCTTTTTATGACCTCTTCACCATCATCGTCCCAACTCTTATGCTTCTTGTCATTACGCTTCTCTTTTTGTTTGTACCGGGGTACACCACAAACTGGACATGCGTGCAATTCCTTATACGTGTTACGGTACAAGATGCAATCATTCAGACATGCATGTATCATTTCTATTTCCATTCTCATGGGATATAATAGCTTCTTCGCTTCATAAATGCTTGTTGGCAATTCTTTTCCCTCCGAAAGCACATCTGATAGAAGAACTAAAAGTGCATTGAAACTTGTATCTGTCCAACGGCGTTTTACCTACAGTTCAAACAATGCAAAGACCGAACCCAAATTGGTGTATTCTGCTTTGCAACCTGAGAACAACGGTTTGGCATCGTCTTCCATCAAGCTTTTAAATTTTTTAAACTCTCTTTCCGTGTAATTTCCCTCCACATCCTGAAACATTTGCTATAAATTGTCCTCCTCAAACATATCACACTACAACTCGTGATCGAGTTTCAACATATCTTCGTTGCATACCGAACGGTTACTACTTGTCACCCAATAATGGATCCAACACGTGTAATTCCTCACGAAGCCACATCGAATCAAGTGGTCTTCAATTTGAGCTGAGTTGTTAAATTTCCTGAGATTGGTGCGATCAAAGTAAGGACAATATATGAACTTTACACCCCTCTTCACCATGTTTTCTTCTACAACTTTTTTGAACTCCTTAACACCCCTTTGAAATTCAGCAATCACACGGCTTTTCTGATACATCCATTCTTCACAGTCCATCTCCAATTAAACTACGCACAATAAAGTAAGAAAAAATTGGAACAACAGCTAGCTATTTCAAATATTGAGATATTATTTAATTACTTTTGCAAAATTGAGAACGGGTTCCAACATATATAATTTTACTCCCGATACCTTCTTCCCTAGTTAAGAGCTTTCAATTCCCTACTTAGGAGACATACATTCAAAACATCAACAATGATATCGAATTACCTAATGCAGTAAACTTGCGATTCTTTTGACTTCAATGAAAGAAAATAAGGGTGGAAGCATTAACAAAGTTGAGGAATTGAATGATCTTACAGAAATATCTATCTATTGACCAACTAAGTACGTAGCAATAATGACTCCAAATCTCTAATTAGGTTAGGTCCTAATCCCTTTCGAGGATATGCGGTTGAGCAAGTATCCGGAGAACACTAGAGAGATGCTGTCGAAATTATGTTTCTCTGCAGTTGTACAATAGCTTAATTAGGAACTTGCCCAAACCACATATCCTTGAACTGTCCAAAAAATGTGGACAATTCAAAAGTGTTTTTTTATAAATATGCTATTTCAGCATATTTACAAACAAGCACCCTCGAACAGGAGACGTAAGTTAAGCAACCTAAACTCTAACATTGATCATATTACAACAATAATAATTCCAGATTAATATGAAAGTACTACAAAGATAAATGGATGTGTACATGTTTGTCAATCAAAGGGTGTGAAATCTGAAAGGATACACACAATTCCAGTGCAACCTAAACTCTATTTGAGACATATCGAATTACCTAGTGCAAAATTGAAGGGGTTTGAAAGAATGCTCACCTTTTTGAAGAAAACCAAAAATGGAAGAAAATTGAGGGGAAATCTTCTCAATCTAGGGCTTAAACTTTACCCTCTTAACACCCATCCTCGAGGATTTCATAATTTCTTACCCAAGTATTGCTTCTAACCAGAGTATGTGGTGTTTTTTAGGGCGGCGGCAGTTTTTTTTTTTGCCTCTAGAACAACAACAGAGGAGAGTTCAGCCTGAGGGTATAAATAACCTAGCGAGGCACATCACAATCGGTTCTTAGGTGATAACAATCGGTTCCTTAGTGGGAACCGATTAAGGAACCGATTGTGATGTGATTTTCTATGCACATCACAATCGGTTCTAATGTTAGAATCGATTGTAATGTGCCCAATGCTACATCACAATTGGTTCTAACCTAAGAACCAATTGTGATGTTTCCTCACCAATTATTAACACCCTTGCCGAATCATCTATCACAATTGGTTTTTTCCTAAAAAGTTAGGAACCGACCCAGATGAAGCGATAGTGTTGTACCATTTTGTAGTAGTGATTAGAGAGCAACTTGGACGTGTAATTATCATGTACATCAAACTGCCGACTTTGGAGGCAATTAAATTCCATGACATGATTGAAATTGCTCCAGTAAAATTGTCTAGATGAAAGAAACTCTCATGCTGTCAATGAAGTAATAAACTGCAGTAGACCCCTCATATCAAGCTATAACAACTAGACAATGTTGTAGTATCCATGCAAAAGCAAACTCTTTCTTGCACTTTAGTACTTCATCTCAAATTGATATTGGAGCAAAACCTTCACTTTTAAACAGTAAAACTCCGAAGTGTATAATGCTAGCTACCATCAGGATGCCATCAAATTCCTGAGAATCATTGTTGCCAAAGCCTTCATAATGGTCACGCAAGTGATCCAGAATTACAACATATCCAAACAGTGATTGAACATCAAATTCAATTGTCTCCTTAACTGACATTATTATTATTATTATTATTTTCTCAAAGTCTCCTCAATCAAGCATGGCCAAAATTAACTCATTGTGTTGAAAGCATGTAACTCCACCTTAGACTCTATATGTGTAGATATTGCCGCAGTAACCTGTAGTAGATGATGGATCATCGAAAACATCACCAATGATTCCGACAGCTCTGGGAATTCGCTACAACTTACCCATGTCCCCTCGATGAGCTCTCGCATGAGCTATCTCCCACATACCCATGACCCCATCCTATTTGCTATCACGTACTACTCCCAAATGTCATGTGCTAAGACGTCCCTATAAATGGGCTTTCAAACTTATGGCCTTGTCTAAATAGATCAAATCGATTGGTATTGTGATTGTGGGTTGAAGGCTCCACTCTGTCATTGCTGGAAGTTCAAGAATGCAGGGAGGCGCTTCTACGACTGCCCTGGCTGCGATGGCCAGGTACTTGGCATAAAATGTGTGCAATAAAACATCTTACATCCACCATCCAATCTTAACACTCCATTAATTATAACACGACAGCTCATAGTGAAGATTCTTCAAGTGGTGCGACCCAAAGTTCCCAGTGGAAGCATGAGTGGTCATCACCAACCTACGCATGAAGATTGACAAACTGAAGACTCGCATTGAGGCGCTAGGAGGTGAGCCATGACAAGATAACGCAAATGTGCTATGTTGTACAGTAGTATTACTTTAGGGCCTCAACGATTGTGTGCTAGATATTATTGTGTCCTCTGCTTTAGGCACCCATACATAGATGGGCTGGCAAGGCAATGTAACCGTGTAATCTCATTTCCTAAGTAAGCAACTATTGTCATGAATATAAAATTGACTCAAGAACATATCCAACTATTACATATAAAGTTGCCTACACCTTTGTTATAGCCTTTCAGGTCAAAATTACAGTCTTGTTGCACCTACTTTTCATACCTAATTCAGACCACCCCCTTTTTGTCCCTTTTTAGACCATGCTGACAACACACTACAACATGCTTTTCCAGTCGAATTAACCACACCTTGGTAGTAGCACATTCCATGTTTGTCAAGTCTGTCGCCCATGTCTGAGAGAGCCTATAGCTCCAAGTAACTCCCGCAACCACAACATGACAAAGTAGATACCTCAAGGTGTGGTAGGCGACAGCAGGCGGGTACTGGGTTTCAAGGACATGACCCCTTACCTAGAAGACATGCACATCAACAATCCCTTAGACCCAGGCCCCGCAAGCCCTGATCTCCTGCTCCGAACCAGGGAGTCCTACACCCATAGAAATCCCCTCGATAACTACCCATACATCCCTAAGCATTAGCCATAATACAACCACAAACTCGACATGGTAGTCCAGGTTTTCAACAACGAGTAGAACCATGTAGGGAAAAAAATTTCGCTGCTCTGTTCATGGTAATTAGTTCATTTCCTAACTATACTTCCAAGCATGTATTACTATATCGCTCATAATCACTTCGTCTTCCTTGCAAACCATGGATTGCAAGTTCACCGAGTGGGTGGATCAACTATATCCAATACCTGCCCAAGTTTACATTCACACTATCCAAATCCACCTAGATGAATTGTGGGAGGTGCTCGATAGGGAGAGGATCAACAACAACTAGCTCCGGAGGCAGAGGATCAAGGAGAAGAATGCGGAGGTCGTCCACATCGGCAGCAACTACCGCCCATACTTCTATTGCGCCAACCTAGGTTGCAGTTGCATTTTCCACTAACGCAACAACCGACTGTGTCCACGTTGCCCTAATGATTGCCACTCCATATGGGTTCCCTACGATTTCCCATTTTCACTTTAGGGGCTTTTGCCAAAAAGAAATATTAGAAATACACCCACCATGTCATTTTCATTACAAAAGGCGTGTTTATACCATAGTTGTAGTGAGGTTTGTCGGGTCGTGTGTATTGCCACTTTTATCATAAACTTATGCACTCCAACAAACCTACCTGCCATATAACTCCATCGATATTTACCATAGAATTGACCATACCATGATATGGCACCTTTTTCAGACTGAGTTGAAAACAAACACGAGCTTTTCTCACCCAATTGTCAACCATACCGACTTTTCTTTGTGCATTGATAGCATGCACCAGCTTTTCTCAGTGACTTGACAACTCGCACCTTTTTTCTTAGTACATTGATAGCACACATCAGTTTTTCTCAATGACTTAAACTACCCGTACTAGCTTTTCTCTATGTATTGAAAATGTGGACTAGCTTTTCTCGATGACTAGACAAATCATACCGCTTTTCCTAGTGATTTGAAAATTTCACTAACCTTTTTTGTGTCTAAAGATTCCTTCTCACACAGTTAACACTCCACTCGAGCTAATTTGAAATATAGGGAGGGAGAAGAGAGGTAGAGGAGGTCACTCCGCTGGAGCTGGAGCTGTCAGACTATGCAGAGATGCTTCAGAAGTGGGAGTGGGTTGCTAAGAAGGCGGAAACCTATCCTGATATTTCTTGCAATGGACCTGTACCACTCGAGTTTCCATGCCCACAATGTAACTATGGTAATCCCGCATGGATCATTCAATTCACACATCCAGATAGTAGCCCAAGTGCACTACATACGCAAGGATATCCGTGTGAATGTCGTGTGTTGATATATATGGATTCAGACAAACTCAAGCTTAATTGGGAGGTATACATGGGTTCACAGAGCCATGCTTCACATATGAAATCCCTCCCTCATGGTTGTAGCATGTGGGGAGTCTTGGCTGCTCCATCGCCTTGGTGTTAGTTTTAATTTTCTCACTCTCCATTCAACCTCTTATGCTTCCAAAATGAATCAGCTCATCAGCACATGCTTAACCCCTATTCAGGATAACAAAGATACCTTCGCATTAGGTAGTAGATGCTAACTAGATTGCAATTTTTTAAAAAAAAGATTGGCAGGAGCTCTGCCTTTCATTCAAGGAGAGAATTATAACCATTCACGAATGACTCGCGACACAAGTTTAGACATAACAACAAAACAGGTAAAAAAAATAGGGCACGGGGCAACAACCCACACTTCCCAACTACACTATGAAGACCTACTAAGTGACCGTGACCAAATCAGATCTATGATATCATTGCCAGGCAACCCAGATAAGCATGAGGCTTTACTGGGACTCTAGAAAGCTGAGGAGCCCTTGTTGTGAGGGTGAAGACAGCAGTGTCTTTGATCTAAAAGGTCCCATGTTTTCCATTAGGCCAAACCCAACAATTTGTCTGCCCAAACCTCGAGTCAGGTGTCAATGCACATGTTGGCAATTATCGCTTCTAGGCCTTCGAAGGATGGGATAAACAGCACCGAACTGAAGCCTTGTTCTCATTCCAACATTTTCGAACAATTGATAGAACCTGGGCACAAGGTCTCTTCAGTGGAAGCTCCTGGGTCCATCTGAATTTGATGACCTTTGCCTCCCAGGGGTCGGTCCACCTGAGCAAGATGTGCATTCCTAAGTGGAAGAACTGGTTCCAATTCAAAGTGAAAGCATAAGAAGGGTCCAGTCTCCATGGTCTGATTTTGTGGTGCCCTTCTGGTACCCTCAGCCATGTGTGATAGCCGCTCGACGATTTTGAACATCCCGAGAGAGTGGCAAATACGTCTTGCACTGATTGATACAAATTATTGAAAATCCTTATGTTCCTTTCTTTCTAGATATTCCACAAAGTATATACTATGATGCCATCAAGTTCCCTCCTCCTTTGTCTTGGTGCGTTGTTCCTGGTGGATTGCCACCAATCGGAAATGTTCTGTACTCACATTGCCGGCTATAGGTTGATTGTTGGTGTGTCCAGATAAGCACCTTCATCCACACTTGTTTTGCAAATGGGCAAAGGATAAGCAAATGGATCGCCGTTTCCGGTTCCGATCTGCAAAGTGGACAGGAGAAGCTATGCGGTCATCCTCTAGTTGCCAATCTGTCCGCCGTCAGAATTCTTTGTTGGATGAACAACCATGTGAAGAACTTGCATCTATTCTCAGCGTGTGCTCGCCATATACTTTTATACTTATGGTCTGGCACTGATCCATGGAATTGTGCTATGTACGCCGTTTTGGCCTAGTATTGGCCACTTCCAGACAATATCGTCATGTACTTGTGTGTGCAAGGTGACCTGTTGGATCGCTCACCACAAGGTGACGTATTCATTGAGCTGGGCTTCAGTTGTGATACGTCGTAGTGGCCTGAGCTAGTTCTTGTCAGTAAGCGCCTACTAGACTGTGCAGTTTGTCCTCCACTCTAGGCAGAAGCACTCCAGTGCCAACTCCCTTGGCGAAGTTCCAAGAAGCCATCTAGAAGTCTAGAATTTTGCTCTTGCACCACTTCCTATTACAATCCTAGTGCTTGCATTGAACAGGTTGTGGTCAATCTCATTGGAAGGCATAGACATCCCGACCCAAGGCCTGCATTGGTCCTTCCATTCGTACCATAGCCAACGAAGGCGAAGTGTTGGTCCAAATTTGGTGGAGTCTTTAACTCCTAGACCCCCTAGTTCTTCGGGTCTGCACACTTTTGTCCAATTGACCAGGCAATGGTCTCCATTGCAATCTTCCTCACCCTTCCAAAGGAAGTTTCTTCTTAACCTGTCTAGCCTTCTAGATGCCCATTTTGGCAACGGGAACACCGTTATGTCATAGACCGCCAGGGCAGTTAGTATAGAGTTAACCAAAACTAGTCGTCCTGCCTTGGAGAGCAATCTCCCTTTCTATCCTGCCAGTCTGGCGCGGACTTTGTCAATGAGTGGCTACAAATCTATTCTCTTCGGCCTCGTGGCACGTAATGGAAGTCCAGGTATCTACATGGGAAGTATTTTGTTTGAGCCCGTAAATCATGTAAGATAGCTGTCAAATAGATGTGATCGCATCTTATGGGATATATTTTGCTTTTCTCTAGGTTTGCCTGTAGACCTGTAGCCGCCCCCCAACCAAAATTTCTGTTTGTCTGGATTGGCGAAGATTGCTGTGTCATCAGCATAGAACAGGATGTGTAACTTTGCCTCTGGGAAGGAACTAGGGTAATGAGCCCATCCCTGACTGCCTTGGGCGATGAGGATCAATCGTCATTATGAACATGGGCGATGAGGATCTCCCTGTCGAAGCCCTCTCCAGTGAGAGATTGGAGGGCCTGGGATACCATTCAGGAGAATCCGTGAGGAAGAGGAAGCTAGTTGCAATGAAATCCAATCCCTCCATCTCTGTCCAAATCCCATTTGATGCAGAATCTCTAGAAGGAACTCCCAACTTACATAGTCAAATGCCTTGCTATATCCAATTTAATGAAGAGCGCTGGGATTCTTTTTGTGTAGATCGCAATTTAATTCCGTCGAATATTACACCTGCTAGCATCGGTGGTGCTGAAGCTGAATAAGAAAGCACGACCAGCACAAGTTGAAAATTGAAACCCAGTTGCAAACATGTAGAAATGCTAAGTATGCTAGCATGACACGACCAGCAACTTCACACTGAGCAGCGATTCAAATTAGCTCATTTCTCAGATATTTTATACGCTCAGTTTGGCTCAAATCCAAATAGGTTAGAAAAAACAAGGGATAAAGACAATGAAATACTCAGTAACGTAAAAGCTCAAGCATCCATTCCAGAGTAACATATTTCACAGTTACAAAGCTCATGCACCACACTCACGAAATCAGCAAAGCAAAGCCTCAAACCCCCACCTGCACCGAACTACACACTCATGAAATCAGCAAAGCAAAGCTTCAAACCCCCACCATATTGCATGCAAATATGCAATCGCATCTAATGACATGGTGGAGAAACAACCTCAGTACCTCCTCCTGGGCGGGCTCCTTGATCTGCAAAAAAGGACAGAAACAAAAAATTTATGTGTTAGCAACAGTATGACCACCGACCAAGAACAGCTGCTGCAGGAAACAGGAGTACACATGAAACTAGTTAAAATCCCACGTGTTGCCTAGTTAAAATCCCACGTGTTGCCGCACACGGTCTGTTAATCTTAACAGAGAGAGGAAATCATTTTTAAAAAATAAAAAAGGGAAACTTGTTTTAATATAGATTTTTTAAAAATATTCATTTAAAAAAGTCTTAGGAAAATATTCCTTTAAAAAAGTCTTTAGAAAAATATATTTTTTAAAAAAATGTTTTTTGGAAGTCTTAAAAATTTAACAGAGAAAATGTTTTTTAAGAAATAAAAAAGGAAACTTATGTTAGCTTAGGCATACTCTCGTAACTCTTCTAAAAAAGTTCAAAAAATAAATTTAATTTGATAGCTCAGGAAAACCAAATATATCGAAATTTAAATGCATTAGTAGCATTGTCAGAATTTCTAAAAAACGCACAAGTTTAATCATGATCTAAAATTCTTATGGTAGCTTAGGCTGAGAACCCTTCTAAAAAAGTTCAAAAAAATTCCAACAAGATTTGGTAGTTCAATTAAACCAGTGCAGTGCTTTAAATGTATTTGTAACATCATCAGATTTTTTAAAAAAATTGCAAGTCTGATCATGATCCAATTTTTTTATGGTAGCCTAGGGCTACTCTCAGAACCATTCTCACAAATTTTTAAAAATTGCCAAATTAAGTAGCTCAATTTAATCAGTGAAGTTGCTCTAAATGCAATAGTACCATTGTTAGAATTTTTAAAAATCATAAAAGTTTGATCATGATCTGAAATTTTTACATAGCGTAAGCATGCTCTCAAGACCCTTCTCATAAATTTGCAAATTTAGTAGTTCGATTAAATCAATGCAGCTGCTTTAAATGCATTAGTAGTATTGTCAGAATTTTTAAAAATCGTACAAGTATGATCATGATCCGAATTTTTTATGGTAGGTTAAGACTGAGGACCCTTCTCAAAAGTTTCAAAAATTTACAACATGATTTAATATAATAGCCCAATTAAATCAGCAAAGCTGATGGAAAAAGACCAAAAAAATCGATTTTCACGAGATTTGAACCCGAGACCTCACGCAAAAATGGCAAAGCCTCTGCCAATTGAGCTAACCGCTGCTTGTGAAATGTGATAGGTAATAAATACATGAGGCTATGTAGAACTGCTGTAGCTAAGCACTATAGATTCCACAGGGAAAAAGCGGGACGTGGCGGTGGGCGGTTGAGCTACCCTACATCACCAAGAATAGAGAAGATATATAGATTTGAAAGGCCACAAATATATTATGTTAATTATGGTGACTTATATAGTCTTTTCGGATTTGGAAAGGTATGCTATAAGGAGTCCTAATAGGATTAGAATTCGTGCTTTCTTTCGTAGTTGGATTCCTACTAGCTTTGGAGAACTAAAGAGGTTATATAAACCTAGGAGGTGGTTACAAAGAACCCAAGCAACAAACAAGCCACAAACCAACTCATCTAAAGCAAGAGGTACGCAAAAGGGTTAGAGATTAAGTTATTTCTTTAGTGCCCAAGGATCCAAGGGACCTAAAAGGTTCAAGAGGTTGAGAGAGCAACAATCCCTTATACTCTTTTGAGGTTGTGCTTAAAGAATTTGCAGTTAGCTTTGCCAAATCTTTTCTCTCGTCGTGGTTGCTTCAATGTCGTTATTTCGGTTCTCCATGAGATTCATCTTCTTCATTCTTGAGACCGTCCATACGACGTTGAAGTAACTACGGCAAGAGAGAAAAAATTTGGCGAAGTCGACCGCAAATGCTTTAAGCACAACATCAAAATAGTACAATAGATTGGATCATTGCCCTATACAAGAATCTAGTATTAAAGAATAACTTAGCATCTAATCCTCTCGTCCACATCTTGTTTTCGATGACTTGGTTTGTGGCTTATTTGTTGCTTGGGTTCTCCATGACCACCCCCTAAGTTTACATCCCTAGTTCTCCTCCAAAGTAAGTAGAAATCCTACAACGAAAGAAAGTAGGAATCCTAACCTATTAGAATTCATCTAGGACTCCTTATATCACACCTTTCCAAATCCTAAGAGACCAGATATGAGATCATAATTAACAATCTCCACCTTCACTCTTATCCGTTGAAATTATTGTGCTCCTTTAAGGACTCGCTCCAACTCGGCACCGCATTGTTTTTTCCTTCCACCTTTGGAAGTGCTCCCACCACATGGACTCATTCAAGTCACCGCAAACGTGCTGGTGTTCAGGCTTGGCCATTCAAATCCTCCACGTGAGAGCAAGGTTTCAAATTTCGGTTTCGGATCGTATCTCGGAGGTGACCGAAATCCGAAATCCCAGCGAGATCTCGAAATTTCAGACGAAATCCAAAAGGCAAATTTCAAATCTGGCTTTTTTTTGGACCGAGATTTCCGAGGATCTCAGCGAGAAACACCGAAATCTCGGCCCAAAAAACTTAAAATCCGATCAAAATACCTCATGTTCACATCATAGACAGTTTTAGCTTGTAACGTGCATTTTTGAAAATTTTCAAAAAAAATCATTTCACCGGGATTTGAAATCGCATCCCCGACCGAAATCCGAAATCTCGGCCAAGATTTCCGAAATTTCACCGGGATTTTGAACCTTGCCTAAGAGACCTTTCTTTGTGAAGTTTGATTAACCACACCTCATGTTACTATAGCCATCCATGCCATAGGCTTGTCCCACCATGTCTTACTTCTTCCAACAACTTGCACCTTTGCCTTTACGCATGCTAGATTTTGTAGCTGTCTTTGGAGTTCCACACAATAACTGTAGTTGAGATTTAATCACCTACCGTTGGTGACACGATTTCCTTCTCCTAATCAGGATTTTTTCCAAACCTCCCATTGGTTGCTCTTCCTTTAGGTTTACCCATCAATCGGTATCCTCCATTGCTTCGAATACTTTTAATGATTACATGCCCTCTGAAAGTAACTCGCATGACTCCACCTCAAAGTGAAACCTCACAATCTTGGAGTTCAAGTAACCTCATAGATATTAGATTCTTTAAGATGGAAACACACCGAACTCCCTTCAATGTATGATGTGCTCTATCATACATCTTCAAAGTAACTGTTTCCACCTCAATAATTACATAATCCTTACAATCAGTCAAGTGAATAATTCCATGCGACGCGTGTAGAGATCCTTCGTTAAATCACTCTCACTGAACATATGTGGAAGCAACAACATGAATATAATATTCATACATGAGAAGTACCTGATTGAGTAACCACATGCACATCTTAATCATCTTTTGCTACCATCATTGAGCATGCACTCTTCATTTGCTTCAAACTCGAATATTTCTTTATCGTATGACCTTCCTTGTCACATAGATAGCATACATATATGCCCTTGCTCTTGCCCTTCTTCTTCACGTGACTTTTGCTTTTGCTTGCAATACCTACTGTAACCAATGCTTAATCACACAAGGATGAAGATTCTGATGGCTTTTTCAAGGACTCCACCTCCAACAGATATGCAATTACCTCGTTAAAGTTGAGCGATTTTTCCGATGAGAATATTCATCACCAATTGCTCCTGAGATGGTGGTATAGATGATACCAAGATAATAACCTTGTCGTTTTCCTTAATTTCTTGTCTACACTAATCAGCTGCGTGGTAAGGATTGTTGAACCATGTACCTTCTCCCATGTGCAACCTGTACAGTTATTGTTTCAACATCCAACAGTTTGTCAATGACTTTGCCATATACATTTCTTCCAAGTCCTATAATTTCTTCGGCGAATTCTATTTGATCATCGAGTACTTTACCTTGTCAGAGAGACCTAGACGGATTGTACTAACAGTGTTCTATCACCTCCCAGTCTTCTTCGAGTGTTTTCCAATGTTACCTTCAAGAGCAGTAATTAACTCTTGCTGAACAATGACATCTTTCACCACACATTACCGCATGCTGAAATTTCCTCTGCCATCAAATTTCTCCTCTTGATTCCACACCATCAACATCAATCTTGATTTTGTGCCAAATGACGCTTTACCGACCTTCACACAAATCTAATTAATCTGGCATTGACTCTAATACCGTTTGTTACACTCTGATACCCTTCCTTATGTACAGCAAACCCGGATCGAATCAGAGTTTTGTGAGATACAACGAGCGTGCACATTCTCAAGAACAAAAAAGATGAATCTCGTAGAGAACCAAAATAATAACGTCGAAGCAACCAACAAGCTACAAACCAAATGTTTCAAAGCAAAAGATGCTCGAGAGGATTGGTGGCTAGGTTATTTCTTTAGCACTAGATTATTGTACAAGACAAAGATCCAAGGGAGCCTTAAAGGCTTGAGAGGTGGTGAGAAAGTAACAATCCCTTGTACTTTTTAAGGTCGTGCTTAAAGAATTTGTGGTCGGCTTCGCCAAAACTTCTCTCATGGTTGCTTTAATATCGTTACTTTGGTTCTCTCTACGAGATTTATCTTATTCAAAAACTTCTTCGTTCTCACAAATGTTGTATCTCACAAAACTATGATTCAATCTAGGGCTGTTGCGCATAAGAAAAAGTATGAAAGTATAACATATGACAACCTGATAATCAAACTTTGTGAAAACTTGATAATAGAACTTACTGTCCTACCAAGAAGCCAAATGAAATGGAAAAGAAAATGTGCCATGTTATACATGAAGCTCATTAGATAAAAGGGTTGCATTGCTAGTTCTTGGCTGAAAACCTTTATGTTGGGAAAGCATTTCACACCCTATAATTTCCTTCCAATTTCAAGGTCACAAGAAATAAACAGAACTGAGTACAAGATCACAAAGACATACCTCCTGCGAACATTTCTTCGCTTAACAGGGCCATTACTAAATGCCCAGTCAACATTTATTATCTGTGTAACAAGCTCAGTTCCATCCATTGCTTTTATTGCAGCCTGGGCTTCCTCGAAGCTCTCATATTCAATCAAAGCATATCCCTACATACGTGAAAAAGGAACAGTTATATTCCATACGTCTTCTTTCATGTGAAAATTGATCAAGTTGGTCACAGTTTGTATAGAGAAAAAAATCTACTTTTGTGTATTTTCCAGTTTCAAGAGTGATGATAGTTCGCCAAAAATTATGTAGGGCATGCGTTCAAGGTTTGCTTCCCCGTTTATGCACAAAAAAAATGGCATTTGTTTACCCATGTAACAGAAACACACACCACAAACAATAACAAAATTTAAGCTGCGACAAAAGGCAACAATACATTGTGAGTAATAATATATATTGAAAGCTCAAGAGAGGCCAACAACTCCGCAAACCAATACCAGTATGTGTCTGCATTGCATGTGTAAGATAGTATAGACTTAAGGGGGTGTTTACTTCTCGAGGTTTAGTTCATTATTGTTGGATTGGATTCAGAATTCCTGGAGGGGGATCCAGCATTCCCAAAGAGAGATCTGCGATCAAAGTTACGTTGGAGGTGGGGGTCGAGGGGGATCCGCCTTTCCAACCATGGTGATTTTTGCTTGTTAGGGGAAAAAAATTAGCTGGGTAAGACAGACTTTACTTCTCCTCAGGGTTCCAAAAATCGCGATTTTTACCAATATCGAGCCGGCTCGATATTTGAAACCAGTCGGTAAACCGGTCCAATTCAAATTCAAGTTCAAAAAATTCGGAAAAAATTATACAAAGGTTCCCTAAAATTAGTATTAATAGCTTTGACATCTGGGATGAATTTTTTGTGAAAAAACGAATTTGGGAGATGTTTTTGAGCAAATCCGAATATACATAATAGAAAAAAGAAAAAAGGGGCAAAGCAGTCAGCGATTCCTGATTTAATTGAGTTATCAAATCGTGTTATAAATTTTTGAAACTTTTTGTGTGAGGTCCTGAGGCAATGCTAATGATGCTATAAAATTTTCAGATGATGATCAGACCTGTGGATTCTTGTAAAATTATGAAAGTGATATTGTCTTTATATATACTCTTCTGTTTTTGATTTTCTAGGGGCACTAAATGAAGTCTAATATTTCTAGAAATTTTATTACATGATCCCTGGGCACTGTTTATGTTACCACTGATCAAGCTTGTAATTTTTTATAAAAATCTGATAGTGCCTCTGCTCCTTTTCATTAATTACTGTTTTTGATTTTCCAGAAGCGCTAAATGAATTCAAAAATTGTTGAAATCTCCTTGAGGTGTTTTATAGATTAATTGGGATTTATTCAGATTTTCTGCAATTTTTCCAATTTTCCTTAAGTGCGCCAATTTGCGATGTAAAGTGGTCGAAAATCAGCAAAACCGGCCAAAAATCGAACAAAATCGATCAAACCGGTCGGTTTTTTGTTTTTTCGCCGCTTTTTGACAGCCAAATTCAAAAAGTTTTGACTTTGTAAACCGTTCGTTTTCTACTGATTTTCGAGCGATTTTGACGAAAATCAGTGCTGAGCGGTGGCCGATTTTCCAGTCCGGCTCGGTATTGTAAACATTGCTTCTGCTAGTTATAATAAAACCAAACTCCTTTCCTATCAGTTACAAAAACCACATAGCTTGGCTAAATATAGATAGAAACTAACAAGGGCACTTATCTAATTGAGTTCGGCCATGCTAGGCTTTTTAATTTGGGTCGGCAGGGTAGGACCGTTTCTCCTGCGGCTGTAGCCCTTTCCCTAAAGCATATCTGTAACAGTTACATATTCAGACAGCTATATTAAATTTGGAGTACCCACCAATGTTATTAAGTCATCCACTAATCCACGATTAGCCATCCAGTCAATATATGATGACTAGGCTGCTCAACTAGACTAGAACGACTAGCTAGTCGGCAGGACGACTAATCGGCAACCAGCAGCGACTAGTCGTCCATGGCTAGCCGTGCAACTTGGCCCACATTCAGATAAAGGTGTGAGAGTGAGACATATACCAGTTGGAGACTTGAGTAGCTCAAGCCTAGCAGATCAAGCAGAGAGGAGCCCTAGCCACCCCCAGAGTTCAGATCGAGCAGTGTAGAGCCCTAGCCATCGTCGCCTCTGCCCGTCCGCCACCACCACCCATTCACCCCAGTGGCCACGACACCGACTCCAGAGAAGCAAATCGTCGCCTCAGCTCGTCACCAACCCGTCTCTGTCTCCGCCATCATCACCACCGTCAGCCCACCACCGGTCAGTGCATCCTCTCCTCCCCTCTCCTCTCCTTCCTCCCCTGCTCTGCTCCCCTCCCATCCCATCCCATATCATGTCCTTCCACCCTTGCTCTGCCCCGCTCTGCTCTGTTTTGCTTTGCTCCACTGATTCGCTCTACTCTACCATGCACTAGTGTGCTGACTAAGTGCTCTAATAGTACCAACTTATCTCTATTGTCCTGACTGCTCTTCTTTGTGCTTTCTTTAAAACTTAATAATTAGTACCTCAAGAAAGATATGTTGGGATCAAAACAAGTCTCATCAACTCATCACCATGCTCGTGTTGTTATTCTCTTCATTTCATGCTTTATAATGTGTTTAGTTGTTGCTACAACCTTGGTGCCCACCTAAAACTTTCCTCATTGTGTTATCTCTATTCTATAACACCAATATAAACAAAATCAAGTTTTCCTAAAACTGAAAAGAGGTTGCCACCAAAATCCTGTTTTTAAAACTCAAACAAGAAAGTTTTAATCCCAGTTTGTGCCAAACAAAATATTAAATATATGCAACCATAACAACCAACAACACAAAATAAGTTTTGACAAAAACTCTATTAGAACATGTTTCAGCAAAAGTTTTTTCTAGGAAATAAATCATCCAACCAAACCCAGAAAGTATTAAACTATCTTAAAGCAGCCTTTACTTCCTGCACTGTCAGAGCTTTTGTATCCAAGGTGCATCTCATTGATTACTAAATAGTTTATTCTTTGACTACATTTGTTTTGTAATACTAGGTACTAGACCAAGTACAACACCACTCAGTTTAATTAGAAATACCAACTCAAAGCACGCATTGACTTCCCAACCTCAAGATAAATTGCAATAATGCAAGACAAAAACTGTAAACCACAATATATTAAGAAGCAAACAAGGTAATGGTATTTCTCAAAAACACTTGTTTGAAAAAAAAAATCTAACTTTATTTTCACAGAGGCAGTGCTTGTGCTTCCTGTATATAACCTTTTACATATTCAATTTTTTCTTAGATTTTCATTTGTTAACGATCTAAGGAATAGAGCAATCTGAGAAAATTGCAAAAAGCAGCTATTTAAGGCAGAAAAATATTATGAATATGAACAGGGAGACCTGCCTTGACAAATCCAGTGCGACGATCTAAATTCAAATGCAAGTTCTTGACTTGCCCAAACTCACAAAAAGCATTATGGAGATCGTCCTCCTGTGCTTCTTCATGAACGCCAGTAACCAGAATAATCCACCCCTCAATAGCTGCGAAAGTCAAAGACAAAAAGGAAAGTATATGTGAGCTAAAATAATTTGGTCAATTATCAGTGCACCACAGAACTTCAACAAGAAAATAAATTTAGTCAAGGGCAGCAAAATAAGGAATCGTTCCTTTTCGTACGGGTAATCCTTTATTAAATTCGTAGTTTATAAAGTGCAATGTCAAGTGAATTGATTAGTGTTAGTAAACTGCCTTTCAAATAGCACAAGATCATAGTGGATGACATGGTATTGTGCAATTTAAAAATAACTCACACCAAGTTTTTTTTAAAAAAAATCCAAATCATTTTCATCCAACTGGAAGACATAAATGATTTTTCACCAAATAAAGATAAAACTATGAAAAGTTGGACAAGTAAGAGGTCAATTTGACAATAAATAGTTGACACACAACATAAGCATCAAGGCTTCCAGATCATTTACTGAAAATCAACCACCATACAAATAATAGCCTAAGGGAGCCTGGTGAAACATCTAAAATTAAGACAGTCTCCAGCTTTCATGTACAAGTCCTAATTTTCACCTAACAACAGAAATGGCGTGCATACAGATCAGTAAAAAGCCGATCATGATGCCTCGGACAATATTTTAAGTCCAACATGCTGAAAAACGATAACAGTTGACTACCAGCAGGATGCAGCTAATGAAGGCAACATCCATCGTTCTCAGTTTTGACACCTCGACAGCTCAACACAAATGTAAAAAAAAACTATCTTATTGACAATCTCGTTAATATATACAGGAAAAACACAATGCATGCAATTAAGTAATGACCGACAATGGTTACAGGCTAACAGTGAATGTCATCACTAGCACGACATAATTTCAAACCAAAATCAACTTTCACCAATCAAAAAACCTAGAAACTATAGTCAAGAAGCTCCAAATTACAAGAAAAATGATATTATGGGATCAAGGAAATGCTCAAGTTTAAATTGAACAATAAGATTCTCATGAGCCCTGCTCACATGTAAGGCTATCAAAACAACTACTATGTAAGAGCTTTACCTCCACAATTGACTACAAGAGGCACTAAATAACACCAGAAATCAAAATCTCGGATGTAGTAAACTCTCAAGATAAGCAGATTACTATATTCTAACCTAAAAAAACAGCATGCAGCTCAAGATCAAGACAAATATAATCTCTTTAAGGTCAGAAGCCCTGAGGAAACACATCCCACAATTAAAAACCAAAAATCCGCAACTAAGTGATCAATCATCAGTCACAAATTTAGTCAAGCCAGGACCCCCAACATGTAATCACCAGGCAAAGCAAACAGCTAATTTTTTTATCAATATAGCACATTTTGCCTCCAAATTGTTTCTCAAACAGCACAATATAAAGAGCCAGTTTTTGACATTAAGTCTACCTAGTGCCTACTCCCACAATCGCCAAATCTTAAAATATTTTCCTCAAAACACTTCCCACAAGCTCACTGATTTATATCCCTAACAAAAACATCTTCAATGAAAATGAAGACAATATTCAATTTTCGAAACACCCAGATTACCAAAAAAATTTGGCGCAATGCATTTCGCACATCCAACCAAGACACTAAACTTTTGCATTCAAATAGTTAAACGAATGGCAATTGTTGACATCAACGAGCAAAATAAGAATTACAATACCTAATCAAACAAGAACAATTTAAAACTTGCAGATCTAATTATCTGAATCCAGAATCAATGAATAACAATTATCCACAGCGAGTAACAAACTTAATAATTACAATTGGTACTCAAGTAACAACATTAGCACATGAAATTCTTCAAATTGGAACCCTACAAAGGCACATACCATAGTTTAGCAGCCAAGACCACACATTTTAGACACTTTGGCCTCCCTGCTATTCATATGCCTCAATTTTTTACTCAAATCGACGAAGATCTGCTGCTCAAAACAACCAGCACCCAGGGACACCCCGCATCAATTGAGGACCGTAATATGCGCATCTCGGTTATCTGTACCAGCACTGGACAAATTTAGAGATCCGTTCGGAACCCTAATATGCAGTCTCTTGCTACCAAATCACCCAAGAAAGCAGAAATCTTTCCCACCAAATAGCTCAGCGCAGGCACTAGGAACCTACAAAGTAACCAGGACACAAAAAACCCTAACAAATCGAAACACCAATATTGCCGTATGCGCTTCAACTCAGCAAGATCATGTCCAAACCAACCGTCACGGGTCACGACCAAATCGGCCCAAAAGAACACCTTCACTGAAAGAAGCTAAGGGGGGCGAGATCGAAAGGCGGAAGAAGCGTACATCTGAGGGGTCCGGGGCCGTCATCGGAGCCCAGGGAGTCAAAGTCGGCGCGGCCGGCGAGGGGGCGCGAGGAAGGCTCCTCGCGGAACCCGCGGCCCTTAGTCTTGCGCGCGACGGCGGCGGAAGAGTCGTCCCTGTTGGCGGCGATGGTGGAGCGGAGGCGCGGGGCGGGGGCGGTGTTATTCTCTGGAGCGTCGTCGTCCATGAGGTCGTCGTCGTCGGAGTCGAAGTCGACGACCTCCACGTCGTTCGCCGCCGCCATCGCCGCCTGCCTGCGTGCCTCGCTCGCTGCTAGGGTGTGGTGGATAGGGAGTAGCGAGGGGATAACGATATTACGGGCTAGAAAAGTAGAAATAGATCTTCTTTCCCTCTTCTTTTCCTAGAGAGGCAATAATTTTACGGGATAATTTATATTATACTACTATATTCATTGGTATTTTAAAAAAATAGCACTTATCTCAATAACATGTGGAAGTGCCAATATTTGGAGTAGTATATTATAAATTATCTCTAATTTTATACGTATTTTTTTGCAAAAACATAGATTATAGGTTTTTAAGATGCAGAAATTAGAGGTTTATTTTTTGAATTCCAAAATCATATGTTGGCAATTAGTCATGTTTGTTTGGATTTTTTTCCAACTAAAAAGCCAAATAGATGGTTTTTTAATTGCGCATAACCAAAAGTCAAAAGCCTCTGTAATATTAAAATTCAAAACCCACTTGATAACTGTTTTTTTTATTAAGGGTTTGTTTTATACTCATGACCATTGTTCTTATGGCATCACCCAGTCGTCCAGGCAGGCAGAGGGGAGTGCTAAGGCCCGGTGCCTCACCTGCAAAGAGCCAAGCGGCCGCCTGGACGTCCAGGCGTCGTGGCGGCAACGATAAGGCGTTTGGTCAGGCAACACGACGATCGATTTGGACTGGAGAGGACTAGCAACCCTAGATCTCCGCCGCCAGCAACTGCGCCTCCACCGACCGACGACCGACGATAGGTAATCCCCCTCCACCTCCCCCTCTCCCTCCTCCTCCACCTCTGGTGCTACTGTCACCCCTGTGATGCAGAGCAGCGTCGGACGAAGCATAGGACGGCAGTGATGGTGACGTAGAGAAGAGCAGCGGCGATGGGGGTGACACAGAGCAACAGCGGTGGGGATGACACAAAGCAAAGCAATGGCAACTAGAGCAGAGGGCGGCGGCTGGAGCAGAGGTTGTGCTGCACTGCTGCCGCTACTGTTGTGATGCTTGTGATGCTTGATGCTGTGAATGTGATGCTGTGATGCTTGTGAATTGTGATGCTTGTGAAATGTGCTGCTTGCTGCTTCTCTTGCTTGTGCTGCTGTTGTTAATCCTTATGCTACTGCTGATATTTGTGTTGTTGACTGTTGCTGCTACTGGATTGCTTGGCTAGTGGATCCTTGCTGTTGTTGTTGCATTGCTTGTTGCTAGTTCCCCAAACTTCGAACCACATGAAGTTGAGTCAAGTGGTCTACAACTTTCTATCACCCAATACATTTATTTAAGGGGCACTAGGTATGTGACATGATTTTAAAGTAGATAACTAATTAGTCATATTTATATAGTGAACTTTAGAGAATACCTGCAAACTAATTCAAGCTCTAATGGTCGCCTAATTGTCGCCTAGGCGTCCAAGCACTCTGGAGGCGACTCGCCTCGTGGGGGTGCCATGTTAATCATGCCCATGACATTAGTCACCATGTGGGGGCGCAGTTGTAACCATTGCCCATGACATTGGAGCTAGGGTAAATTACCCACCTCTACGTATAAAAGCGAAATGCTTTTAAACTGTTTAAGTGAAAAAGCTAGTTTTAAGCTATAATCGCATGTTGCTTCGGTTCAAGTAGGGTGGACGTTGGGTTAATTAGGTTTATTCGATTTAGTTTTCTTGTTGTAATAAAATTTTGGTCTTTTAAAAGCCACTAATGATTTTACCAACTAATAATTATATACCAAATCTAATAAGCCAAAATTAGAAAGGTTCAGTATACTGAACCTTAGAGGACAGGAGTATGGTGAGATGTGCACAGGTGGAGGGCCATAAAAGTTGTGGGCGAGCTTGTAGAGGAAGTAGCCGCCGTGGGTGGAGGTGGCGGCCAATCTGGTGAAGGAGGAGGCCAGGCTCAGCTGCTTTGCTCCATATGCCAGGTTTGGAGGCAGGAGTGACCCCTTGGCTTACACACCTGACCTCTTCGTCACACCGCACGCACCGTCACCACGTCACGTAATCATGCCACCCACGCCCACCCAATAGTTGCTCCCGCTTGCCCTAGCCACTGCTACATCGCCCCCTCGCTCTCCCCCTTGAGCTCCTGTCCTGGCCCTTGCGCCACCCATCGCCTCAAACCCCTTGCGCGCCTAATCACCTCGCCTCTGCGCCGCCTCTAGTTGCCGACGGCCGGCCCCACACCACTCTCACCCCGTGCCGCCCTGCGTAGTATCTATATGTGGCAAGCGCATCCAAGCTCCAAGGCTCCAACTGCTCCTTAGGGCTTCGTGATTTTCTCTAAGTCTGGATCTAGCCATCTAGGATTAACAGTTCTTGAAAAGGGACGAATTTATCTTGTGTTGGGCTTAGATTGGCACATGTTTCTTGGTAGAAATATTTGAGATTACTCCTGTTTTGATTCTTGAAAAAAGAGATTGCTCCTATTTGTTCTTTGTTGTATGTTTAGATTGAGGGTTTAATGCGTAGGATTTACTGATGACAGTGTCAGTTTGTATTGGGGAGAGAGGTTTATCCTGATTTTGATTTATCAAGCATAGGGTCTTTTGTGCAAGAAATTCCATGATTTGCGCTAAATAGAATTGATAGGGGCTCAGGTTTGGGGGTTTACAAGTATGCTGGATAAGAGTTTGAATTGAGGCATAGATTTGAATATCGATCTATTCAATTCTAAAGGACCGAAATGGCGATCAGATGGGGATGAATTATCACGATTAAATTCCCCCCCCCCCACTAAAAGGATCCAACAAAAACCTCACTAAAAACACTCAAGCGCAAAGAAGCAAAACAGAGAAAATCTACTCTGGCCGGTACTACCGTAGCACAGGGGCGATAGTGACGAAGGAGCGGTACTACCCACTGAGTATGAGTGGTAGTGCTGGCTCCAAGAACAGAACAAGAACTTAGCCCGATCTAAGAATAAAAATCTATGAAGCTTTAGATCGGCTAGACCAACACCTATAAAACTTTGTATGCACCTTCTTATGGATGTCAGGAACTTATTCCAACCTTCAATTGCAAGGATTGATGTCAGGACCGGATCTCCGAATCTGAACCCTCTGTGTATAACTTATGCTAGTCCAGGAAAAGCTAGCACACACAGTGGAAACAGTGATGACAACACATCCATATCACGAAGCATATAATATTAATTAAGCAAAAAGAGTGTTAGCCTTATGGCCAATTATTACAAATAAGCAGCATCATAGCTTGAGTTCAATAAGAAACAACGGAAACGAAATAACAGCAACAAAGTAAGCCCATCCATTTGTCCAACAGGCAATCGACTGGGGTTCGCGCCCTAGCATTCCGGATCGCCTTCGTCGTAACCACAAGCGTAGAAATCGTAGTCACCTTCAGCTTCTGCGAACTCTTCTGTGGAAGGTTGGGGATGTTGCAAGGGTGAGCACAAAATGTACTCCGCAAGTCTTGGAAACATAATGCATGATAACTATATGCAAGGCTAAACAATTGAAGGCATAATATGGCTCTTTTAGCATAAAGCAAAGTTTAACTGTAAATACCAATAGTAATTTTATAAAGCATCATTTGATCAAAAGGTAATATCATAGTAATTGAATTTGATATGACAATTAAAGCAGGTTCCATCTACATGACTAGCTCCATCTGCCAAACCATAACCCGAGAGTTCCATCTGCTCACGGATTCCCAAACCAACATTTTTCTTTAAAATAAAACCATAAAATCTACAATGTGCAAGCGTACCTCGCCTACCCTTGACCGTGGGCTCGGCTACTTAAGTAGTTTTAACTCTGCAGAGTGTGTACACTTTACCCACAAGACATGATCGACTCTTGTTGCCATGCAATTAACACACTTCCTTTGGTGTGTCGGCAGAGAGATCATGACAAGGCCTTTACAATGCCCAACCCCACTATCAACCTTGCCCGCTAAGGTTTCACCGCTGTTAGGGTTCTAGCTGCCCAATACAGAAGCCCCCTCTTGCGCCTGCCAACATCTGGCACTCACCAACTGGCGAAGCTAATAATGAGATGCACAAATTATTTAGCCAGGTCGTACCCATATAGACTTGTGGTTGTACGGTAGTGCTCGGTCCATGGTAACACACGCTTCGGTCCTTAATTGACTAGGGCGGAACATTCACATACCAAGGTCTCGTGCTTTCTGCACCCGCCAAACATCCATCCGCCTTGGTCTAAACCATTTCCACTTTATTTTACTTAAATCACAGCAGCAACACCAATTGTCGCCATTTCACACATAAGTTTAAACAATATTTGAAATGATTCCCACAATGGCACAATACCGAAACGCTTAAGCTGGACTAAGCAATTCTACCGTTCCATGCTAATCTACTGGATATCACCAAATAAAATAGCTAGTATATATCATCTAGGGTGTCAAAAGTTCGACAAGATCAATACCAATGAGGGTATAACAAACTGGAATTTAACTAAACCTTAAGACTACATTTAAAGTACTTTGCATAAAAGTAAGCGTGCATAATTTGAAAACAACATAACATTTTTATAAAATTTGGGATCAACATGTTCAAGGAAGACTTGCCTTCGCTGCCTCTTGCTGGTTCTATCTCTGATTGTTGATTCGACTGATCTTCGATTGCGTCTTCTACACACGAAACGAGAGTAAATAAATAAAACAAATTCAAATAAAATTCAAAAATTGAAAAGAATGGTATTGGAAGATAGATCTTGAATTTAGATGAATTTAGAAATTTGAATCACTGGAATCGGAGCTCGAACGAAAGAGAACGGGCTCCTGGAAGATTCTCAGATCAGAAATCAGAGAGGCTAACACGTGGCAACACGTGATTGGTTGGATTTTCGGGATTTTCTGGAAAAGAATAAAAAGAAAAAGAATTTGGTTGACAAGCGGGACTCGCGAGTCAGAGACCCGGTCCACGATGAACTGCGTCCACAGAGGAGGAGATGTGCCGACGTGGCGGACCACGCTGATGTGGCGGCCACGCGGCAGCTTAGGGTCGACGTGGCGCACCCACGCTGCCGCCACGCGGCTACCGCACGAGCCGAGGCAGCTACCGACGCGCGCGGAGGCGAGGCGACACGGATGCATCCCACCGCCCACGCGACGTGCATCCAGTGGCCGAGGCGGATCGAACGGCTGAGACGCGGCGGAGGGCGTCGGCAGGCACGGCGGCGACGCGGACACACCAGAGACGGAGAAGACGGCGTGGCCGAGGCGCAAAACGCGACGGATTGGGGCGGGACCTGGGGCAACCGAAAGAGCGCGGCGCGAGGAGGTCGGCGGTGCAAGAGATGGCGGCGGAGGCTCACCAGCGAGGGAGAGGGACGGCGGCGAAGAGCTCGGGACGACAGCGCAAAACGGTGGCTAGGGTTTGCGATTTAACGGCGCACGGGAGGTGAAACTCGGGAAATGCGAGAGGAGCGGGTGCGGCGCTTTAAATAGGCGCGAACGTCGAAGGAATCCGGCACGGATACGATGCGACGGGCGAGGAAAACGCGGCGGCAGCTATGGCGAACGGGTCGCGAGTCCGTCTCGAGATGATACCACGGCCGACGACAAAGGGCCACGCGCGTCAGCGTCATGGCATGACACGGACCGCCGCGAGGTCGGGTCGAGAAGGAAAGCGGGCCTAGCGGAGGGCGAAAGGAGCTGGATCGCGGGGAGGAAACGGGCCGCGGAGTTGGATTCGGCCCGAAGGAATTTTCGGAATAGAAATCATTTTTCGAATTAGGAAATTTCTAGAAATTCAAATAAAAGCAAATAAATCCAAATAAATAGCAAATAAATTCAAAAAAAGCTCCAAAAATACAGAAAAATTCCTTGCAGCGTAATGAAGCCAAGTAAAACTGAAAATCTTTTGTTTGATAAATAGATTAGTCAAATTAAATCCTTTTACAAACAGAGAAATTCATATTAAGCTGAAATTAATTCAAGAAAAATGCAAATAGTGAATTTTAAAATTTAAACATTCTAAAATCCAAAATTTTGGAATGTTACAATTGATGTCAAAGTTCCAACCTTTCCCAATTCAAAGGAAGAGTGCACCAAAACCGGGCAAGAAATAAAGTCTTGGTCTTGGACTTGCTCGTGGGGTTTTGATAATCAAGGTGATCCAGATATCCTCCCACTTGTCACAGTAAACAAGAACACAATGAACAAAAACTTCAAACGCGATCTACAAAGATTTCATTAAGATAGAGCAGAAAGATCGAGTTCTTGCAACAAATTGCCTAGATGATGAGGATATGATCCGAAGAAGATTCATCCATCAGTTATTCATCCTTGGCATAAAATCCACAAGCATTTATAAGGACGGGAGGCAAATCCAAATATGCGGAAAGTAAATTGCAAGAAAATAAATTATGGAAAGTAAATACTGAATTTAAGTTTTGAATTTAAAGCATAATGTAAAAGCTGAAAGTAAATTCTGAATGAGGAAATAAAACTTTTATTTCTTAGGAGAAAGGTTTACAAAGCCTCACAACAAGGTGGACAAAGTTTAAAGGAGCACACAAAACCTTCAAGAAAGAAGAGCTATCCCTACCTCTCTATTTATATTACTCTTAAGTCATCCTCCACCCTTAGATGAATTTTTTCACTCCTAAGGACACCATCAAGGGCTAGGATTGACTCACTCATTCATGGGCTAACCCAACACCCTCCAACATAAACGGGTTTGCACGCTTCTCAAAGCAGGTAAACTTGACCACTACTCTATCCTTTAAACTGCGATCAAACGGCTCTTCTTGATTCGAGCAGCTCTAAGTTAGCATCTCAACTGTTCCCTTGTCTTTTAGGCTAGCAGCAACTGTCTTCAATCATCCTCTGGCAATCCTCAACGTCTGGACCTCTGACACACCTCGCCTAGTACCGGTCATCCTTTGCCTCATCATGACCTAGCACCGTCTTCCTACAACCATCAAAAACAAGAAAACATCACATAGCAATGTCCAAAATGATATTCAATAATCATCCAATTGCTAAAAATAAATCAGATCTCATTCATAAAGTCAGCACTACCACCAACCATAGCCCAGTAGTACTGCAAGTTTGGTACTACCATACTTTGACCGTCGGTAGTGCCTATCGCACTGAAACCCTTGAGACGTCTCGCTCTAAAAAATAACTATCGCCTACTGAAGGTCGGTAGTATCGCACCCCCGGTACTACCACCCCATGTCCGGTAGTGCCACACCTAACACACCCTAGAGGAAAACACCTCTCTATGAAATAACTACCGCTCTCATGGCTAGCATCGCTGTGTCGGCACTATCGCCAACACCAGGGCGGTAATGCCGCCTGGCTGGCCCTACCACTCTTACAAGGCTAGTAGTGTCGCCCTTGGTCTAACAACCCTCAAATTGCTTCAATTTGAAATCCAATTCAAATGAAACTCAAAGCTGAGCACTCCTAGCTCAAAAATAGTCAAATACTCATCACCAATATGGGTAGATCTCCACATGATCTTTCAAATTCTAGCTTAAGGTTGATTCTTCTTTCTTACAATTGGTCCCAACGAACTATATGGAGACCTGTGCTTTTGCCAGCAAGCAGCTCCCTTTGAGTAAATTATTTGGGTTTGTGTGCCTAATTTGCATAGAGCAGCAGCGGATTGATGACGGCAGCTGAGCAGAGGCGGCGGTGAAGGACCATGTGGAGGTCCATCCATGTTTATGATGAGTATTTGATTTTATGTGATCTTAGATAGCTTAGATTTGAGTTTGGATTTAAAATGGATTTCAAGTTGGAAGTGCTTTTGTGATGGACCAAGTGTCACGTGAGTTTCACATGTATGACAGACCAAATCTCAGTGAGTTTTCACGTGTATGACGGACCAAATGTCGCGTGAGTTTCACGTGTATGACGGACCAAATCTCAGTAAGTCTTCACGTGTATGACGGACCAAATCTCATAAGTTTCACGTGTATGACGGACTAAATCTTAGTGAGTTTCACGTGTATGACGGACCAAATGTCGCGTGAGTTTCACGTGTATGACGGACCAAATCTCATGAGCTTCACGTGTATGACGGACCAGTTTTGATAGCTCGCAGTAATTAGCATTTTTGAAAGTCTTCCATTGCTCAAAAAATTATTTGGTCTACATGAAAGTTGTAGAGAATTTCAATACTCATCTTCTTCATGTTGACAAGTTTTTCATTTGAGCAACAGAAAAAATCATAGCAAATCGGGAAGGTTAATAGAGAATCTCACGTTTACGCCGGACCAATTTTGACAGCGTGCAGTAATATGCCTTTTTGAAGGTCTTCCCGTGCTCACAAAATTATGTGTTCTACATGAAAGTGTTAGAGAATTTCGAAACGCAACTTTTTCCTGTTGACAAGTTTTTCATCTAAGCAACATAAAAAATCATAACAAATTAAAAAGATTAATGTTGTATTGAAAACAGGATGTTTGCATTTGGTTGAAGTGTTTTGGTTTGTTTTGGTCTGTTCTAACCCCAATTCGTGATAGAATTGTTGCGCTGGGTTCATGGTGGAACCGAGAAAGGTTTTCTTGTCTTTGTGGATGTAGGACTTCATTTGGTGGTCATGGTGAGGCAAAGCGAGGCTGGAACTAGGCATGGGATGGCTGGAGGTTCAAGTTGGCCGGATGATCGCCGGAAGATGGTCGGAGATGAAGTCGGTGCAGTCGCAAAAGACAAGAGATCAGTGGAGAAGCTAGCTTATCACTACTTGGATCAAGGAGAGCTGTTGGGTTGCAGTTCTGGAAGATAGAGTAGTGAATAAGTGTAGCTTGCTTTGAGATCCGTGCAAGAAAACCCATGTTATGGTGGGTTTTGGGTTAGCCCTTGCATGGCTAGTTGAGTGGGTTAATCCTAGCTCTTGATGGATGCTCTAGGGTTTAGAGGCTCATCCAAGGGTGGTAGGTGACCCAAGAGCACTATAAATAGAGGGGAAGGGGCAGCCTCCCCTGGTGTGAAGGTTTTGAGGTTTTTGATGCTCCTTTGAGCTTTGCCCACATGAATGTGAGGCTTTGTAACCTCTCCTTCCAGAAATGAAATGTTCTTCATTTATGTTCATGTTTCATTTCCTTTACGCATTTATATTACGCATTTAAATTACGCAATTTAAATTCCGCATTTACTTTCTTGCAATTTACATTTACGCAATTTGGATTTACCTCCCCTCCTTCTAATTGCTTACGAATCTTTTGCTGAGGTTTATGATTGATTCTTTCTTGAAATCCTGTTTCAATCATCTAGGCTATCCATGCGTTCTTGTTGCAAGAAGTTGATCTTTTGCGTTCTTGAATGCTTGATCTTGTAGATTGCGTATCCTTGAGTTTCTTTGTGTTCTCTTGCTTGCTGGGATGTGTGGGAAGTCATTCAAGATCACTTTGATAATCAAAACCCCACAAGCAAGCCTTGATCGAAGTTCTTTCGATTTTTTGTCGAAACTTGGTGTGTTCTTCCTTTGCGGGCATAAAGGTCAGAACTTTGACATCAGTCCTTGTAATTGAAGGTTGAAATAAGTTCCTGACATCTCAAGGACCTTATCTACCAAGTTTGGTTGAGTTTGGATCAACGGATCAAAAGATACATCAATTTTCTTATTTGAACATGTGCTGAAAACGCTGTTCATATGTCTGATTTCACTGTAGCTACATTACCCAGTAGTATCGCCCCCAGAGTGCGATAGCACTGGCATCAGGCTGATTTTTGTGAAAATTGACTATTTTGCTTTCATTTGATATCTAAGGGTTTTGGCTTGGTTTCTTTGGGTGAAAATCTTCATTTGTGATCTTTCTTAGAGAACATATTTTAATTTAGGATCATTCATGAAGAGGAACGCGGTATGCTACGCTAGCACAAAAAAAACTACCGTGAAACCAGAAAGCTACTCGCAAGAAGGGGATCATAGATAAGATTACCACTAGACGCGCAGTTGCGGAATCCTTCGCACGTCGATGTAGTGGATCGTCCTCGCCGCAGTCGTTGCGTCGATGTAGTGGATCGTCCTCGCCTTGCCGTGGATCGTCCTCCCACGCTGCAGTCATAGCAGCGTCACCGCAGTAGTCCACACGTCCAGAGATGGAACGCCGCGCGTCGTGTGCAAGCACTGTCGCTTCGGCGGCGCGGCGAGAGGAGTAGGCTAGGGTTTCGAGTGAATCACTCCTAAACCGTGGGAAAGCACACCTGCGCCTCCTCCTCCCTCCTTATATAGCCACAAGATGAAACCCTAAACTAGGGCCCATCATGCTAAGCCCACGAGGTTCATTAATTACGGATCCAATCCAAATTAATGCGCCCCACCATTAAGTGTGTGACCTGCAGTTCACGTGCGCTTGGACATGGATTCAAAAACTCCTTTTCAATCCAATAGTTGGTAGCGCTTCTTGCAAAGTATGCCAACTCCCAAACATACTATGATCAAATCGGACAGAATCTATCAAAAGTACTCATGCAATAATCCCTTTGCCAAGTATATGAAGATTGATCTCAAGGCGAGAAACATGTCATCCTTTGATGATTCAATCCATCTCTCATATCCGTGATATATTAATAAGTTGTGATTGACTCCTCAATCACGGCATGGCCATGCACTTCCTTAATCATATCACACGAGTGGCCTTGTCATATATCTCCGTTTCATTGGAGTGGCAAATTCCATCTTGACTGCTCACTTCCCTCTACACGTTTCATAGTAAACATGAAAGCTACCTTTATAACTATCCGGTTAGGAAGTAGTATTTGATAGCCCCAAGGAAAACTTTTACACATGTAGGGAATATGACAATCTCAAGTCTAAGGATCATATATCTACTAGGTATGAGATACACTGATGACACATAAGAATGAAACATTCTCGCAGTGTCCCATTGCAGGTCTATCTAACCCATGTTCTTCAACATGCGTCCACAATGTATAGATGATATCTCCATATCCCATGATCTATGAAGCATGATCATCGATCACTACATGTGCTGATCTATTCATCGTTGTCCTATACGATGAAATCCGATCAGAGATATTTATTGAATTACATCATTAAGTAAAGAGCTTCATAAGCAAGTCACATACTTGTTGATCAATACAATGATATACATTCATTGGACCAATAATCATAATATTATTCATAAACATAGTCATGTTACAATCATCTAAATGATTGCCTCAAGGGCATAACACTAACAATTCACCCCCCGTCTGATCGCCATCTTGGTCTTTCAATTGGTATCAGAGTCGATTTTGCTCTTTCATAGATCTTGATCGGTCTCAAGAGCCATGGAGATGGACAAATATTCCACCAAGCCTCCTATTTTCTCTAGAATTGATTTTCCTTTTTGGAAATCTTGAATAGAATCATACATCACTGCCCAGGGCTTCCTGATATGGCAGAAGGTGAAACTCCCGTATGAGGTTCGTGCTGATGAAAACGTCACGGCTGTCAATATGGCTGACGTTGAGGCAAATGCTAAGGCAAGGAACATTCTCATACAGGGTCTTAGCCGCAATGAGTATGATAGGATTTCTCACCTCCGTTCCGCTCACGAGATTTGGGTGACCCTCGATGCTTACCATGAGGGCACTACCCAAATCAAGACGGTTCGACAGGATCAATTCAAGCGTGAGTTCAACAAATTTGAACAACGCGCTAGTGAGAGCCTTACGAGTGCTTTGGTCGGTTTACAAAGATTTTGAGCGATCTCCGAGCAGTCGGTTGCACATACCCTGACTCGGATAATGCTCGACATTTCTTGACCGCACTCGATCTTCGAGTTTGTGAAATGAAGGTGACTACCATCAAGGACTCCACTGGTTTGTCGACCTTGACTCTTGATGGGTTGTATTCCTGTCTCAAGACTCATGAGATCGACGTCGTCTCTCGTAAGATGAAATCTCAGTTGATGGCTCTAGTCACCGATCCCATCGGGTCTTCCTCCGGGTCCTCTCTTGATTTTTCTTCTGGGTTTTCTCTCTCTGCTCTTTGCGATGTAAGCGATGAAGTTCTGGAACGATTTCCAGAAAATGAGCTTGCACTTGTCGCTCGTAAATTTACTAACATTTACAAGAGGGTGAGAGAGGAAGAGAGGGGGCAAGATCATTTGCTTCGAGTGTGGTGGCCCCAACCACGTTCGAGCAAACTATCCCCGGTTGGAGAAGGGTAAAAACGAACAAGGCGGTTCGAGCAAGAATGACTACACCGACATGAATCGCAACAAGAAGGCCCCAGCTCGTGAGCCAGTGAAGAAGAAGTACCGCAACTTTGCCAAGAACAAGAAGCTCTTTCACCGGGTCCTCGCCGCATTGGACGACATCGAGCTCTCTAACATAGAGAACTGGGCGATGCAAGCGAGGACGATCCTCAAGAGAAGGTGAAGGGTAGCGACGGCTTCTCCGGCATGTGCTTCATGGCAGGCGCCATTGAAGTAAGCGACTCGAAATGTCAAATGACACACGGATGAGGTACCCACCTACGACGAGTTAAATGATGCCTTCTGTAAATTAGGCAAGTTTCATGCTAAGGCTAGGTCGAGGTGTTCTGAGTTAGAGAAGGAGGTAGATAGCCTGTCTCGGGAGTTAGCTTCACTTAAATCATGTTCCTCCCGAGACTCGATAGTAGACACTGTGATGCTTTGCTTGTGGAGCTGGAGAACCTAAGGACTTTGCATGATAGTGTGCTTGTTGAACTTGATGGTCTTAGGTTGAAGAATGCTAGCACTAGTTCTGTTGATGCTATTCCTGTTGAGGCTAGTTTTCTTCATACTCACTCTACTCCTTCATGTTCAAATTGCCTTAAATTGCTTGCCGAAATTGATGCCATGAGCGATCACCTTAGGAAGTTTTCTTCTAGAAATGATGAACTTGAAATGCATGCTTCTAAGGACCCAGTCAGCTCATGTGAGGGTTGTAGGCAACTAAAACTTGACAATGATGCTTTGAATGTCAAGTGTGATCAACTTGCTAAGGACTTACTAGTTAAGTCACAAACTGGTTGCCTGCTGTGTGTTGGGGTTAAGGATGATATGGATAAAATCCATGTCGAACTTAAGAAGAAGTTAGAAGACCAAGTCCATAGGATTAGAAATACGTCGTGCGTTTCTTGTGAGGCTCTCAAGATTGAGGCAGCCGTGCTGAGGGAGAAAAATGCACGTGCTGAGAGAGCTCATCTTTCTGGTTCTTCTTCCTCTTCTTCCCCATGTTCTTCTTGTGCCTCTTTCTTCCGAGATTGCAAGTATCTCATAAGCACTCTCGAGAAGTTTGTTGGAGGCAAGAAGAAGCTCAATCTTATTCTAGACCAATCCAAGATTAGTAGATTTAATCAAGGTCTAGGATTTGATCCCTTAGAGCACGCTCGGGCGCATCCTCCCACCATTGTGCGTGGCTTCAAGAGTGGTGAGATTGTGGTAGCTCCCAGAGTGAGTACCACCGTGTTTAGGTCTGCTGGGGTTGTCCATAGAACTTCTGACCAGAAGGGTGTTACTCCTGTTGCTTCTGCCTCTAGCAAGGTGAAGTACACATGCACCTTCTGTAAGAAGGATGGTCACACAGTAGATTTTTGCTTCAGGCGCGTCAAGAACACTCGGCGTGAGCGTGTTGCTACTCTTAGGGGTATTCAGAGTCATCCCCAGACTCTGAGTGCTCATAAGGCACACACTGCTTCTAGACAGGTTAGAGAGTCGCCTGTTTTTAGGCAGCGTCTAGGACTCGGTTTTCATGCTGTTTCTTCGAGTTTTAGTCCTGGAGTTGTTCGTTGTCAGTCTTTCCGCCGTCCTCTTGATATTCCTCGTTTTTCCCATCGAGGTAGATATCAGCGGCATGAGGTGTTTTCTGGTAGGAGATTTAGGCAGCCTCACTGGAATGGTCCAGCCTTTGCACCACGGTAGGCCAACCCGGTTTCAGCTCCTAGATTATCTACTAGAGTTGCTACTGATCGTTTTAGGGTTAAACGTCAGAGAGACACTCGAGTCCAGTCTTCTCCTATAGCTGGTACTTTGAGGTGTCATGTGGTTCAGTATTGGGTCCCCAAGTCTTCACTCTATCCCAGTACTGAGCCATCTTTCTCTCTTGTGTCTTGATCAGGTTCGTCGGATGGGGAAGGGAGATGTTTGGATTGTCGACTCCGGTTGTTCTCGTCATATGACCGGAGATTCTCGATGGTTCTCTTCCCTAGTTCGAGCCCCCGGTGATGAGTTGATCACTTTCGGGGATGCTTCTTCAGGTAGAGTCATTGCTAAAGGTACCATCTGCATTAATAACAATTTCATTCTTAAAGATGTTGCCTTAGTGAGTAAGCTGCAATACAATTTGCTTTCTGCTCTCACTTATTGATGACTCTTTCGAGGTGAGTTTCAAGAGTAGCGCTGTAGAATCCTCAATTCTTCGGAGGGTTAGTTTATGGATTTCTAGATATGTGAGTCTTTCGTCTTGATTTTTCGCTTCTTCCAAGACTCTCTCCGTTGTTTGATTGCTTCAGAGTCCCGTGATCTCTCCTTCTGGCATAGGAGACTTGGTCACATTGGATTTGATCATTTGACCCGAGTTAGCAGTCACGACCACATTCGTGGTTTGCCTAAACTCAAAATGGTCAAAGACTTAGTTTGCTCTCCTTGACGGCATGACAAGATGGTTGCTGCTTCTCATCCCCCAGGAACTATTGTGATGACTGATGCACCAGGACAGCTTTTACATATGGACACTGTTGGTCTAGCTAGAGTGCAATCAGTGGGTGGCAAGTGGTATGTTCTTGTCATTGTTGATGATTTTTCGAGGTACTCTTGGGTGTTTTTCATGTCCTCGAAGGATGAGACTTTTACCCATTTTAGGGGTTTGGTTCATAGGTTGTCTTTGAGCTCCATGGTGCCCTACGAGCTATACGCAGTGATAATGGTACGGAGTTCAAAAACTCCTATTTTGAGAGTTTCTGTGTGGAGTCTGGTTTAGAGCATCAGTTCTCCTCTCCCTACATCCGTCAGCAAAATGGTGTAGTGGAAAGGAAGAACAGGACCGTAGTAGAGATGGCCAGGACGATGCTAGACAAGTACAGTGTAACATCCCGAAAAATAAAATAATATAAAAATAAATATTTTAAATTTGAAAATATTTATTTATGAGTTTTATTGGCTTTATTGGTTCTCATTTGGATTTCCTTGGATTTATGTCTTGTGTGAAAAAGATTAAACAAATAGAATAAAGAATGGATAATGGTAAAGAGATAAAAGGTAAAAGTAAAATCATGGAAAGTTAATGTTAAAAATCATAAATGCACAGCTGATTTATTTCAGTTGGTAAATAAATTTTTAATGTATAGAATAATGAAAAGATAATTGAAAAGACACCTTTTTACTAATAACAGTAAAAGTGTCAAAGTTTAATAAAATGTCCCAACATCTAGGTACAATTAAATAAACTGCAGTGTTAAAATTTAAATTTACATTTACATCTTGGTTGCAAAATGAATAGGTACAAAAGCCAAAATAAAAATCTTTATTTCTAAAGTCTTATGTCGTGTTAGCTCATGTCATTCCAATCTTCAGATAACCTGCAAACATCAAAAATATTGTTTTGTCAAGAGAATAAAATTGTAAATATGCAAAATTAATTAAAGAATATAATTGAGTAGAAATTACCGACAAAACAAAAAATTTGTTATCGCTCATTGAGGTACTAAAAGTTGTCTGCGGGCCAACTAATTATCTCTAGTGATTTGTTAGCATCCCTCCACAATTATACAAACCTGTGTTTAAAGTCAGAGACGCATGTATTTTAGAAAATATCGCATGTAAGAATGTTTTACCCTCGGTCAAAAGAGCACAATAAATGGATAGACATGCATCATTGTGCTCAAAAGCTAGCTCGCAAGTCCGTAACCTTTAGCCAAAATCCGAGGCTTCTAGCGTAAGGCGATCGGGCTCCAAGCCATTTAAGCAAGCATCCGGAGAATTCGCTGTAAGCCGCAAGCCACCGTAACATCTCACATATAAGCAAGCCACTAGAATATCACCCCACATCAGAACTCACAAGCATCGGTAAGTACGACACTAGCCAAACCACACTTCACCAAGTGCTCACCACCAACAAGCGAAGGCCATCACCGAGAGGAAGCAACCAGGCCAAGCCCAAGCTCAAGATGTAACCAAGCGGTAAGAGGAGCACGGCCATTCGCATCCTCTTCACCAAAGACAACCACATCATACCTACATCGATTTTCTTTTCCCGATCTCGGTACTCATCCATACCCATCATCCCAAGAGCATCAAGTTTGCTAGTATGTAGCAATAGCAAGTAGAGTAGCAAACAAATGGCGAGAGACCGAGTAGTAGAAAATGAAGTTGGTAGTCTCAGATTAGCCATAATCATCACTGCATCAGAAGCTTACTACCAATTTTGTAGCACAAAATGTAACGAAAATATAAAATGGTTAGCAAAATCTCGATGGTGAGCAGCCAAACCGAAGCTAGCTCAACCACCTCGAGACCATGCGAAACCGGATGTCGGGTTGGCGGCCAGACTGGGTAGGCTCGCCTCTGCCGAAACCAAATAGGGCCGGAGCGCATCGAGTGGCGCGGCAAGGGCGGCTCGGTAGCGTAGCTCGGGAGGCGATGGCTGGCTCAGAGTTGTGCGCTTTGCGCAAGGCGTCAGCGCCGGGCACGACCCATTGGGCGAGGAGGAGGAGCAGGACGGTCCGCCGAGATTGGCCATGGCGCGCCAACGGGCAGCGCTGTTGAGCCAACCACCAAGATGAGGCTGCATTAGGAAGAAACGAGAAGAAAGAAGCAAAAGCAAGAAAATGGGGAAAGAAAGAGTAGATAGTTGGAATGAATGAAGAACAGGAGCTAAGAATGGGAAAGAAGCCGGAAGAAGCTAGAAGTCGTCAGTAGGTGTGGAGACTAGATAAATGAAGAGAGAGAAGGAAAGAAATAAAAATAAAAGAAAAGAAAAAAAGTAAAAGAAGAAGAAAAGAAGCAAAATTTGGAAGTTCTAAAGTGCATAAAATTTACTTCTAGACATGGAAAATAATCATAAGATCAATCGTGTACTAAAAGTTGCATAAATCAATCAGTAGTCAATAAATGATGAGGAGAATAAAAATACAGAGAAAAGAAGAGAAAAACAAGAAAATTTAAATTTAGGAAAATCAGTTAAAATAATAATTATTTGTCTCTGTAAAGAATTTAAAATTAATCAAATAAGTTGGAATCCGTAATATAAATGAAAGAGCTTAAATAATAAATAAGAAATTAATGATTATGATATTTGTATTACCAGAACCTTCTCAAAGATCATGGAAATGAGTCGTTAGCCTAAACCAACAGATCTAACTCAACACAAAACTAATTCCTATGTAAAATCAATTAAAGATTTAGTGCTATTCATACATAATCTATTGTGCTCACTTAAACCTTTTCGGTAGCACTCAAAACATCTTGTCTAAATACGGAATTTGGGAAAACAAAACAGCGTAGAAATGATCTTTAGGATATGGACTACAATAACTGGAAAACATTCTTGTTACAACTTGCTTTTCAACTAAATCCAATTAGTGAAATAACCCTAAGTGTTAATCGTTCACTGCACATTTTCAATCCGATTCCTTATAGCGTAACCCTTAATGTCATATGAGCTTTTTCAACAGTGAATATAATGTCTCGTATAAACACTAAAAAGTGTGAAATCAGCTTAGAAATGTTCTTCAAAGTATAAACTACCTTATTATGAAGAAATAATCTTGTTCCGTCATGCTTTTCATATAAATCCAATTAGAGTATTATGTTTTATGAACGTCATATGAATAAGCAAACTTTGTAATAATGAAGAAATCAGTAGTTAATATATTTGTATCATCGGTAGCTTCTTAAAACCTTGAATATATAATCGTAGCTCAACTTATCAGATATAACATAGTCCAAACCGTCTCTTATGCAAAATCACTTAAGGAATTAAATGCTTTTCACGCGTAATCCTTTAACTAATGTTTTAATTCTATTAATCCAAATAATTTTAGCATCTAGAATTAGAAGTTATAAATACAAGAATTCATAATTTTAGCCTCTTGAATTCGTAAAGCAAGAATAGATAATCCATAAAAGAAGCCGTGCTTTGTTCATAATAAAAGCCATTAACAATATGAATGCTTAATTATCTTGAACTCAAGATGTGGAATCATACAACTTAAACCCTAAAATATTCCTGTTTTCTTTAGTGAATCTTTATTTGATTTGCTGTCTATTTTCTTTTTGCCCTTATTAAAGCTTGTTATTTTCTTTATTTCTGTTGAACGGGCGTGTAGAACCCGATGTCGCCGTTTCCATCGTCGACTTCATCTTTTGCGACCTCGTCTTTACTGTAAGCAATGATTAAGCAAGGCAAGCGCCTTTGACCATATTGATCCCAGATTTTATATTCCTTTTGTTCATCAAATTATTTCATGCATGCGTTTACTTTTTGTAAATTCGCTATTTTGGGGTATTGGTAGATATACCTGTTGTCACATGAAACTCCTTGTTAATTATGGAAATGTGAACCTTGATAACCTCGTAATAGGGCTAGACATTACTTAATGCCAAATTGGGTATATGCGATCTTGTTAAACCCGCTTAGCCATGCTTTAGCTTTTGTGGGGCAAATGATCATGATTAAAATTGTTTCTGAAATGTTTTATATGGAACCTAAATGGTCCTTTGTGGGAAATGGTTGTTTGGTAGTTTGCTAAAACCCCAAAATAAAACTATGGTTTGACGCGGCGATTATTGGCAATAGCCGGATGTGCGACGGGTTTGCACGTAGTGTAGGGTGGAGTATCGCCTGTCGGATTAAGGACCGAGCAAATGGGATGTTGTAGATCCATGTTTTCGCAACCGCAAGGGCTTGTATGGGCGGGTCTTAGCCTAATAAGTTGTTTAGATGTGGCTTTGCATCTATGGAAGGCGGAGATTGCACAGCATTCCGGTCAGTCCATCGTAGGGTTTCTACATACCAATGCAACGGTGTACGCCTTGCCTCGACAGAGGCGTGGTGTTGTGTGTGATAAATGTGGATCCACGGCTTGGGTGAGTGTCTCTGTCTTCGTGGCGAGGGTTAACGCCCGGCCGGTGTAAAGCCACGCCTAGATAATGTAACGGCTCAGATGATCTCCTTGCCGACACACCAAAGGAAGTGTGTTAATTGTTCGCGAAAAGGTTGATCATTCCTTGTGGGTAAAGTGTACACCTCAGAGTGTAAATCTAATCGATTAGCCGCGTCCACGGTCGTGGGACACTTGGTGAAAATCCTCCCAATGTTAGAGTCTTTGGTATTTTCTAAAATGGGTTTGGTCTCGAACTTGTTTTCGCTCGTTGCTTTATGTCGAAGGGTGACATTGATGGACCTTATGGTTTGGTTTATTTCAACTCACGTCATGGAGGATCGTGAGTATTACTTATCGTTGTATCTATTTTATTATCAATCAACTTGCTTTTATAAATTTCGTTTGCAAATGATAACTTGTTTTACAATTCAATTTCGCTTTATGCAAATTAATCAGATTAGCCTTTCCTTTGTAATGGCTCGCATATATTGTAGGTTTTGCTCAAGTCTTCTTGAGTACGTAAAGTACTCACCCTTGCTTAATTATTATTTTAGGTGGATGAGTTAGCGAGGCTTCGAGTCTCTTTTCGTCGCAGGTTGCGGATCTTCTTCGTCGTGTTCTATCTGGAGTTTATACCTTGTCAGTTGCCTGCGGGTCGGATGGGCAAACTACAAGATAGTATTTCTTTTGCTGCTTTATTTTCTGAGTTGTAGCTTTTCCTTTATGCATTAGTTTCCGCTGTAATTAATTGTGGTGTGGTTGTGATTCCAATTGTTGTAAACATGTGAGTGCTAGCTCTCGATCCAGGAATAGCACAGTAATCACATGGAGGTTCCTGTTCATCAGAACGGGGTCTCACAGCAGTGGTATCAGAGCTATGCTGACTGTAGGATAAACCCTAGATAGAATGGTCGTTAGTGTTGGAATAAGTAAGTTCAAAATCTTATTTCCAAAAGCTACTGTATTTGCAGAAGGTACACTTTGCTATTCTTACCTCCTTCTTAAGATCCTACTCTTATCTACACTTTCATTTTGGTTTATAAATAAATTCCTCTTTCTTTAAAGTAATTCTCGCATATAGCCCATCTTCGCTAATTACTTCTGAGGATATCCGAGACATGTCACTACCACCCTTCATGTTGCCAATGAAGACTAGAATGTCTACGCCAACAATCTCAAGGAAGCAGACAATGCTTCACTAACCTCGACAAAGTTGAAGTAAAACTTAAAGATCCTACTTCATGAAGGGACAACATCGCCCAACTGTGAAATGCAGAAGATTAGAGTATATTAGGTTCTTCGTAGGAAAGGAATCCTTATACGTGGCATGTTATTCCACTCGAGTTATATAAAGCATTTTTATGTGGTGTCTTTCTCTTGCTATTGTGAATTGGTTTTTATTTGGTTTGTCCGGGTGATTTATATGTGAACTTAACCTCTAGGTTAAAGTTTCACAGTAAGTTGTCCTTATGTATGAATATGGAAAATTCAAACCCATAGGATAAATTGGAAATCATAAAATAACTCATCTTTTCTTTCTATAAGACTTATTACGAGCTTATCCTTTCTTTCTCAGAGAACTTCTCACTTGTGAAACCATTATGGTTAATGAAGCCTCAACAGGATTAATAGTATAGTCTCCATGCCATTTCTAGCATTACTAGAGACTACACTATCTGTATATAAACCAAGGTCAAGATCTCGTTATACTTACCTAAGCTGCTTTAGGCTAGTTAAAACCTAATTATTCCTAATAATAATTCCTGACCATGCCACAAAGTTCACCTCATTATTTTTCTAGATTATATACCATGAAAATGAACTAGAACTCGAGAAGTTCTATACTTCTAAATAGAAACCTTGGAATGGTTGTCAAAAGGAAATCTGGAAAAAGAATAATAATTGAAAATCCTATTTTCTAATATGAATATAAAAGAGCAGCATTAGTTGTAGATATATTCTTTTCCCATTTGTGAGATTTATTTTCCTTATCTGTATACTTTTTCCTCTTATTGGATATCTCATATACTTAATTCCTCTCTGTAGAATTTTCTTTCTTTGCTTCTAGTTATTCTTTCTAAAAGGAATTCTCTCCTTTTGCTTAATGGAAACCACCAACAAATCTTTTTGAAAATTAGTTTTAGTAGCAAGTCAACAACATCATGACGTTCACGTTAATAACTTTAAGAAGATGGGGGTAATAAAGAACCACAACCTCTCTGACTTCATAGAAATCCTAGAATATTGACATCAGCAAGTGGTGCAAACGTTAAAAGAAACTTGTTGCCGAACAGCTTGCTATAAGAGATAGTATGATCTAAGTTACATGTTATTCTAAGTAAACCTTTTATGCAGAAATACGTATGGTTAGATTAGTAGAAGAAAAATATTAGATGCCCTTCTCACGTACTAAGTTGAATATATATAAAATTACCGTGTTGTTGAAACTTTGTTGTAAAACTTTTGTATTGCTTTCGGGTTACTCTCGTAAATGTTAAACCACTAGGTTGAAATTTACGATGTGCCAACCCTCATTTAATAAGAAAATCTAATTAAGAAAGTTTTAAGGAACGAAAAGTTGCCCTATGAACTAACAACTACCTAATAACCAACCTTGAAACGATGTTTTAATGAATGAGACATTGCCTTATGAACTAGCCAGCAATTACCTAGCCCATATATAGGCTATTCACAAAATAATATTTTAATGAACAGAATGTTACCTTGTAAAATGGATAACTTTCATCTAACCATATCCTCCCAATTTCAACATCTTGAAGACACCTGCGGCACAACCCATTAATGCATCCGCAAATAGTAACAAGTAATATGTTTTTCAGCCTTTATAATCAACCTTTGGCTATCCCCAAATAATCCTAGTTGAGATGCATCTTTTTGTTCATCTCAAACGTTTTAACAAACTGAGTACCTCTCCTTAAATTAGCTTATTTTTGCTAATGATTCTTCGTATAAATTGCTAACACTTATCTACTTTGTGAAACCCAACCAAGAAAAACGAATGCCAGAATCCCCAACCTTAGCACAAGTACTCGCCGTAATCAAACAAAATCACTAGACACATACTTTTCTTCTCCACGATAGCAAGCAGCCAGCTTTTTGTTAAAACCAAACATCTAGTGCAATTCATTGCACCGAACACGTAGCTTCACTGCACACATGACAAAAAGGATTAATTTGACACTGCACCTTTTCACCTAGTCTTTTCCTTCTCCTCTCCTTTGTCTTTCTTTCGAACAAGCAAGGTACAGAGTAGAGCGCAATTTTTCTTTGCGTTCGCATTTGATGCCTGCTTCGGTGGCTTGCTACCACTACCCAATGATCACCACGGTAGGGCGCACCGTCTCCCTCACTCCACCGTGGTAGGACAACGCAATGCCCAACTCACCAATGCCAGTAATGATGATGAGACAACCGCTATACTCTTATCTCTGTCTCAGTTATGTCCTACGCCATTAAATTCCCAATGTCATCGCTTGACCGACTACCAAAACCGTCATCGTTCAAACCCTGTTTGTGCTGCCTTAAGTGCCTATATAGGTCACTTTACATCTCAATCAGGAGATTGTATCACTCTCCGTTACCACATCTCTGCTCATGTGCGCCTAATTCAACCCTGCCATTTACCATCACCTCGCATACGTGCGACCATTAAGCTTTCCTGTTTCTTTGGTCAATCAAAAGTGGAAATAAAGACTTGTTGCATGCACTGTGGCAACTTGACTACCTTTGCTCACGCCCGTTCACATTTTGTGAAAACATTTTCATTCCTTTTTAAATACCTAACCATGATTCTCTTGGTTTACCCCGCTTCTTTTCTACAAACACCACAAACTTCTCTATGTTGGCAAGGATCGTGCTCAACCAACCATTGCTTTTACGATGACCTCAAACGCTTTAGTGTTTTCCACATCTGCATCTTGCGTAAAATGTTCTCCACAAATGCATGTAAGATGAAAAACTAGTCGCCGATGAACTTGAAACTAGTTCTTTGTCCTAGCAAGTTCTTCCTTTAAAGACAGCTTGTCATCTTCAAGTGATGATTCCTTTCAAACTCTGTCATGCCGCATATTCGTTTCAAAAACGAATATCGTGTTCTTTTAAATCTTCATCAAACTTTGAAACATGACCATATCTCCTAGAAGACTCGGTCAACATTATGACTCCAAGAGTAAAAGAAATAAAATCCGAAGCAATTTACTCTAAAAATCAATTAAAGAAATGATGCTTGAACAAAGATACTTGTTCTAAAAAGGATTCTACTCAACTCCATGTTGAATTTCAATCGTCATTTGTCATCCCTCCAACAACACCAATGAACATCTGTCTGTTACTCAAAACCGAAAAGCCAAAAATTTCCTACTTTTGAAGTAGTAAACGTGGGCAAAATCCCAACAGCTTGCCTAAAGAAGAAACAAAATCTATTTCATTCTCAACCTCGAGAAGATATACAACAATCTTAAAACTGACCTCAGGAATTTGAAGGCCAACACGCACTAAGGTCTGCATCAACACCAACTTAAGACATCAAACATGGCATGCCTTACGCAATACCAGGTACATCCCTTATAAATACAGTTTTTATCAGAACTTAGATTAATTTGAAATCATCTTGTCTCTTTAGATCTACTTGAAGTCAACCGAAGGTTCATGTAGAATCTGTTCTTAAGGTAATAATTTGATAAGCAAAATGTTGCTTATTAAATCTTCTCAACTCTCATCAAAATATGTCTTAACTTAGTCTACCCCAATGGCCGGTAAAAGGTCAAGTACTAAACTTTCAATTTTCATCTTTAACCATTACCCGATAAGTCCTCCATCTATTGTGTAATCAATGAAAAATTAACACCTCGGATTTAGTGCCTCCTACTCATGCTTCTAAAAGTTAGATCAAACCAAATTTATTCGCAACTAACCTCATCAATCCCGCTTACCCACGAAAGAAACTTATGACCTACGGATGCAAGATTAGATACGATACTTATAATATATATATATATATATATATATTTGAACCTTGCTAGAATTCAAATTTAATTCCAAGGTCAACCCTTTGACCCTAGTCGCTTCGATCATTTGTTTTGTAACATTAGCAAACAAACTTGCTATTGTTTCAATAAGATGGATAACGCTCATCTACATTAACCAAGAAGAACTTGAACACTTCGCCAACATCCGCCAAGTAGAGTTCTTCATCTCGCCAAGGAAGACATCGGTGATTTCCAAGCCATCTTAAGGACCTAGGAAACGTCAAGTGCTCGAACAACCCCGCCTCGACGTCGGGCTTTGAATGTAAAGATCTTCCTTATGTAATTACACCCAAAGACTTAATGTAATATTGAGTACGCCTTTCATGTAGTTAATTCTGCAATCAACCCTTTTGACTCGTGCAATATATTCCTTCATAATTGCCAAATACAAAGAAAATCAAAACCCTATCTTTACCAAGATGACCAAACGAATTAAATGATCGGGATCATTTTATAATCCTCCTACCTAAACCCAAATTCTTGGATTATCTACGCCTCGCTTTCAATCTTAAGACAACTTTGAATGACATTCATTCTCAACTAATCTCATCAACTAATGTTGACTATACAAATCAACCGTTGTGTTCAAATATCATTTCTTGATGATAACATTCAATTCTTCCCAAATGAATTTAATGACAATACATCTATTCTTTTACCTCAAGTATCCTAAGCATACTAAGTGCTATTCTCTAAATTTGATCATCCTTATTAACAATCCTAGATTTTCAATCAAAAGAGATATATAATAATATCCCTTATCTACTTACACAGGACCCAAATAGAAGCCTTCTCTATTCTCAGCAAATTAGTTCGGAATTGCAAGAAGAAAACTCCAGTAAAGCGAATACATTGAAGATAAGAAAACAAGGAAACGATAAAGTTACTTCCGAGAAGAAGAAGTTCCATAACCCATTTAGTCCTTGCAAATCTCGAGGACGAGATTTCTGTAAGGGGGGTAGATTTGTAACATCCCGAAAAATAAAATAATATAAAAATAAATATTTTAAATTTGAAAATATTTATTTATGAGTTTTATTGGCTTTATTGGTTCTCATTTGGATTTCCTTGGATTTATGTCTTGTGTGAAAAAGATTAAACAAATAGAATAAAGAATGGATAATGGTAAAGAGATAAAAGGTAAAAGTAAAATCATGGAAAGTTAATGTTAAAAATCATAAATGCACAGCTGATTTATTTCAGTTGGTAAATAAATTTTTAATGTATAGAATAATGAAAAGATAATTGAAAAGACACCTTTTTACTAATAACAGTAAAAGTGTCAAAGTTTAATAAAATGTCCCAACATCTAGGTACAATTAAATAAACTGCAGATGTTAAAATTTAAATTTACATTTACATCTTGGTTGCAAAATGAATAGGTACAAAAGCCAAAATAAAAATCTTTATTTCTAAAGTCTTATGTCGTGTTAGCTCATGTCATTCCAATCTTCGTATAACCTGCAAACATCAAAAATATTGTTTTGTCAAGAGAATAAAATTGTAAATATGCAAAATTAATTAAAGAATATAATTGAGTAGAAATTACCGACAAAGACAAAAAAATTGTTATCGCTCATTGAGGTACTAAAAGTTGTCTCAGGGCCAACTAATTATCTCTAGTGATTTGTTAGCATCCTCCACAATTATACAAACTCGTGTTTAAAGTCAGTAGACGCATGTATTTTAGAAAATATCGCATGTAAGAATGTTTTACCCTCGGTCAAAAGAGCACAAGAAATGGATAGACATGCATCATTGTGCTCAAAAGCTAGCTCGCAAGTCCGAACCTTTAGCCAAAATCCGAGGCTTCTAGCGTAAAGCGATCGGGCTCCAAGCCATTTAAGCAAGCATCCAGAGAATTCGCTTGTAAGCCGAGAAGCCACCGAACATCTCACATATAAGCAAGCCACTAGAATATCACCCCACATCAGAACTCACAAGCATCGTAAGTACGACACTAGCCAAACCACACTTCACCAAGTGTTCACCACCAACAAGCGAAGGCCATCACCAGAGAGGAAGCAACTGAAGGCCAAGCCCAAGCTCAAGACAGAACCAAGCCGAAGAGGAGCACGGCCATTCTGCATCCTCTTCACCAGCACAACCACATCATACCTACATCGCATTTTCTTTTCCCCGATCTCGGTACTCATCCATACCCATCATCCCAAGAGCATCAAGTTTGCTAGTATGTAGCAATAGCAAGTAGAGTAGCAAACAAATGGCGAGAGACCGAGTAGTAGAAAATGAAGTTGGTAGTCTCAGATTAGCCATAATCATCACAGCATCGTAGAAGCTTACTACCAATTTTGTAGCACAAAATGTAACGAAAATATAAAATGGTTAGCAAAATCTCGAGAAGCGAGCAACCAAACCGAAGCTAGCTCAACCACCTCGAGACCATGCGAAACCGGATGTCGGGTTGGCGGCCAGACCGGGTAGGCTCGCCTCTAGCCGAAACCAAATAGGGCGGAGCGCATCGAGTGGCGCGATAAGGGCGGCTCAGTAGCGTAGCTCAGGGAGGCGATGGCTAGCTCGTAGTTGTGCGCCTGTGCGCAAGGGCGTCAGGCGCTGGGCACGACCCATTGGGCGAGGAGGAGGAGCAGGACGGTCTGGCCGAGATTGGCCATGGGCGCGGCCAACGGCCGGCGCCGTTGAGCCAACCAGCCAAGATGAGGCTGCATTAGGAAGAAACGAGAAGAAAGAAGCAAAAGCAAGAAAATGGGGAAAGAAAGAGTAGATAGTTGGAATGAATGAAGAACAGGAGCTAAGAATGGGAAAGAAGGCAGGAAGAAGCTAGAAGCTGTCGGCCGGTGTGGAGACTAGATAAATGAAGAGAGAGAAGGAAAGAAATAAAAATAAAAGAAAAAGAAAAAAAAGTAAAAGAAGAAGAAAAAGAAGCAAAATTTGGAAGTTCTAAAGTGCATAAAATTTACTTCTAGACCGCAGGAAAATAATCATAAGATCAATCGTGTACTAAAAGTTGCATAAATCAACTGTAGTCAATAAATGATGAGGAGAATAAAAATACAGAGAAAAGAAGAGAAAAACAAGAAAATTTAAATTTAGGAAAATCAGTTAAAATAATAATTATTTGTCTCTGTAAAGAATTTAAAATTAATCAAATAAGTTGGAATCCGTAATATAAATGAAAGAGCTTAAATAATAAATAAGAAATTAATGATTATGATATTTGTATTACCAGAACCTTCTCAAAGATCATGGAAATGAGTCGTTAGCCTAAACCAACAGATCTAACTCAACACAAAACTAATTCCTATGTAAAATCAATTAAAGATTTAGTGCTATTCATACATAATCTATTGTGCTCACTTAAACCTTTTCGGTAGCACTCAAAACATCTTGTCTAAATACGGAATTTGGGAAAACAAAACAGCGTAGAAATGATCTTTAGGATATGGACTACAATAATCTGGAAAAACATTCTTGTTACAACTTGCTTTTCAACTAAATCCAGCTAGTGAAATAACCCTAAGTGTTAATCGTTCACTGCACATTTTCAATCCGATTCCTTATAGCGTAACCCTTAATGTCATATGAGCTTTTCAACAAAGAATATAATGTCTCGTATAAACACTAAAAAGTGTGAAATCAGCTTAGAAATGTTCTTCAAAGTATAAACTACCTTATTATGAAGAAATAATCTTGTTCCGTCATGCTTTTCATATAAATCCAATTAGAGTATTATGTTTTATGAACGCGTCATATGAATAAGCAAACTTTGTAATAATGAAGAAATCAGAGTTAATATATTTGTATCATCAGTAGCTTCTTAAAACCTTGAATATATAATCAGTAGCTCAACTTATCAGATATAACATAGTCCAAACCGTCTCTTATGCAAAATCACTTAAGGAATTAAATGCTTTTCACGCGTAATCCTTTAACTAATGTTTTAATTCTAATAATCCAAATAATTTTAGCATCTAGAATTAGAAGTTATAAATACAAGAATTCATAATTTTAGCCTCTTGAATTCGTAAAGCAAGAATAGATAATCCATAAAAGAAGCCGTGCTTTGTTCATAATAAAAGCCATTAACAATATGAATGCTTAATTATCTTGAACTCAAGATGTGGAATCATACAACTTAAACCCTAAAATATTCCTGTTTTCTTTAGTGAATCTTTATTTGATTTGCTGTCTATTTTCTTTTTGCCCTTATTAAAGCTTGTTATTTTCTTTATTTCAGTTGAACGGCGTGTAGAACCCGATGTCGCCGTTTCCATCGTCGACTTCATCTTTTGCGACCTCGTCTTTACCGTAAGCAATGATTAAGCAAGGCAAGCGCCCCTTTGACCATATTGATCCCAGTATTTTATATTCCTTTGTTCATCAAATTATTTCATGCATCGTTTACTTTTGTAAATTCGCTATTTTGGGGTATTGGTAGATATACCGTTGTCACATGAAACTCCTTGTTAATTATGGAAATGTGAACCTTGATAACCTCAGAATAGGGCTAGACATTACTTAATGCCAAATTGGGTATATGCGATCTTGTTAAACCTGCTTAGCCATGCTTTAGCTTTTTGTGGGGCAAATGATCATGATTAAAATTGTTTCCTGAAATGTTTTATATGGAACCTAAATGGTCCTTTGTGGGAAATGGTTCTTTGGTAGTTTGCTAAAACCCCAAAATAAAACTATGGTTTGACGCGGGCGATTATTGGCAATAGCCGGATGTGCAGACGGGTTTGCACGTAGTGTAGGGTGGAGTATCGCCCGTGTCGGATTAAGGACCGAGCAAATGGGATGTTGTAGATCCATGTTTTCGTGCAACCGCAAGGGCTTGTATGGGCGGGTCTTAGCCTAATAAGTTGTTTAGATGTGGCTTTGCATCTATGGAAGGCGGGAGATTGCACAGCATTCGGTCAGTGCATGCTGTAGGGGTTTCAACATACCAATGCAACGGTGTACGCCTTGCCCTGGACAGAGACGTGGTGTTGTGTGTGATAAATGTGGATCCACGGCTTGGGTGAGTGTCTCTGTCTTCAGGGCGAGGGTTAACGTCCCGGGCTGGTGTAAAGCCACGTCTAGATAATGTAACGGCTCTGTATGATCTCCTTGCCGACACACCAAAGGAAGTGTGTTAATTGTTCTGGCGAAAAGGTTGATCATTCCTTGTGGGTAAAGTGTACACCTCTGCAGAGTGTAAATCTAATCGATTAGCCGCGTCCACGGTCAGGGACACTTGGTGAAAATCCTCCCAATGTTAGAGTCTTTGGTATTTTCTAAAATGGGTTTGGTCTGAACTTGTTTTCGCAACTGTTGCTTTATGTCGAAGGGCTGACATTGATGGACCTTATGGTTTGGTTTATTTCGAACTCACGTCATGGAGGACTGTGAGTATTACTTACTGTTGTATCTATTTTATTATCAATCAACTTGCTTTTATAAATTTCGTTTGCAAATGATAACTTGTTTTACAATTCAATTTCGCTTTATGCAAATTAACTGTATTAGCCTTTCCTTTGTAATGGCCTGCATATATTGTAGGTTTTGCTCAAGTCTTGCTGAGTACGTAAAGTACTCACCCTTGCTTAATTATTATTTTAGGTGGATGAGTTAGCGAGGCTTCGAGTCTCTTGTCGTCGCAGGTTGCGGGATCTTCTTCGTCGTGTTCTATCTGGAGTTTATACCTTGTCAGTTGCCTGCGGGTCGGATGGGCAAACTACAAGATAGTATTTCTTTTCTTTGCTTTATTTTCTCGAGTTGTAGCTTTTCCTTTATGCATTAGTTTCACTGTAATTAATTGTGGTGTGGTTGTGATTCCAATTGTTGTAAACATGTGAGTGCTAGCTCTCGATCCAGGAATAGCACAAGAATCACATGGAGGTTCTGCTCATCGAACGGGTCTCACAAAGATGGTATCGAGCTATCTTGATGTAGGATAAACCCTAGATAGAATGGTCGTTAGTGTTGGAATAAGTAAGTTCAAAATCTTATTTCCAAAAGCTATCAGATTTCTGTAAGGTACACTTTGCTATTCTTACCTCCTTCTTAAGATCCTACTCTTATCTACACTTTCATTTTGGTTTATAAATAAATTCCTCTTTCTTTAAAGTAATTCTCGCATATAGCCCATCTTCGCTAATTACTTCTGAGGATATCCGAGACATGTCACTACCACCCTTCATGTTGCCAATGAAGACTAGAATGTCTACGCCAACAATCTCAAGGAAGCAGACAATGCTTCACTAACCTCGACAAAGTTGAAGTAAAACTCAAAGATCCTACTTCATGAAGGGACAACATCGCCCAACTGTGAAATGCAGAAGATTAGAGTATATTAGGTTCTTCGTAAGGAAAGGAATCCTTATACGTGGCATGTTATTCCACTCGAGTTATATAAAGCATTTTTATGTGGTGTCTTTCTCTTGCTATTGTGAATTGGTTTTTATTTGGTTTGTCCGGGTGATTTATATGTGAACTTAACCTCTAGGTTAAAGTTTCACAGTAAGTTGTCCTTATGTATGAATATGGAAAATTCAAACCCATAGGATAAATTGGAAATCATAAAATAACTCATCTTTTCTTTCTATAAGACTTATTACGAGCTTATCCTTTCTTTCTGTAGAACTTCTCACTTGTGAAACCATTATGGTTAATGAAGCCTCAACAGGATTAATAGTATAGTCTCCAAGCCATTTCTAGCATTACTAGAGACTACACTATCTGTATATAAACCAAGGTCAAGATCTCGTTATACTTACCTAAGCTGCTTTAGGCTAGTTAAAACCTAATTATTCCTAATAATAATTCCTGACCATGCCACAAAGTTCACCTCATTATTTTTCTAGATTATATACCATGAAAATGAACTAGAACCCGAGAAGTTCTATACTTCTAAATAGAAACCTTGGAATGGTTGTCAAAAGGAAATCTGGAAAAAGAATAATAATTGAAAATCCTATTTTCTAATATGAATATAAAAGAGCAGCATTAGTTGTAGATATATTCTTTTCCCATTTGTGAGATTTATTTTCCTTATCTGTATACTTTTTCCTCTTATTGGATATCTCATATACTTAATTCCTCTCTGTAGAATTTTCTTTCTTTGCTTCTAGTTATTCTTTCTAAAAGGAATTCTCTCCTTTTGCTTAATGGAAACCACCAACAAATCTTTTTGAAAATTAGTTTTAGTAGCAAGTCAACAACATCATGACGTTCACGTTAATAACTTTAAGAAGATGGGGGTAATAAAGAACCACAACCTCTCTGACTTCATAGAAATCCTAGAATATTGACATCAGCAAGTGGTGCAAACGTTAAAAGAAACTTGTTGCCGAACAGCTTGCTATAAGAGATAGTATGATCTAAGTTACATGTTATTCTAAGTAAACCTTTTATGCAGAAATACGTATGGTTAGATTAGTAGAAGAAAAATATTAGATGCCCTTCTCACGTACTAAGTTGAATATATATAAAATTACCGTGTTGTTGAAACTTTGTTGTAAAACTTTTGTATTGCTTTCGGGTTACTCTCGTAAATGTTAAACCACTAGGTTGAAATTTACGATGTGCCAACCCTCATTTAATAAGAAAATCTAATTAAGAAAGTTTTAAGGAACGAAAAGTTGCCCTATGAACTAACAACTACCTAATAACCAACCTTGAAACGATGTTTTAATGAATGAGACATTGCCTTATGAACTAGCCAGCAATTACCTAGCCCATATATAGGCTATTCACAAAATAATATTTTAATGAACAGAATGTTACCTTGTAAAATGGATAACTTTCATCTAACCATATCCTCCCAATTTCAACATCTTGAAGACACCTGCGGCACAACCCATTAATGCATCCGCAAATAGTAACAAGTAATATGTTTTTCAGCCTTTATAATCAACCTTTGGCTATCCCCAAATAATCCTAGTTGAGATGCATCTTTTTGTTCATCTCAAACGTTTTAACAAACTGAGTACCTCTCCTTAAATTAGCTTATTTTTGCTAATGATTCTTCGTATAAATTGCTAACACTTATCTACTTTGTGAAACCCAACCAAGAAAAACGAATGCCAGAATCCCCAACCTTAGCACAAGTACTCGCCGTAATCAAACAAAATCACTAGACACATACTTTTCTTCTCCACGATAGCAAGCAGCCAGCTTTTTGTTAAAACCAAACATCTAGTGCAATTCATTGCACCGAACACGTAGCTTCACTGCACACATGACAAAAAGGATTAATTTGACACTGCACCTTTTCACCTAGTCTTTTCCTTCTCCTCTCCTTTGTCTTTCTTTCGAACAAGCAAGGTACAGAGTAGAGCGCAATTTTTCTTTGCGTTCGCATTTGATGCCTGCTTCGGTGGCTTGCTACCACTACCCAATGATCACCACGGTAGGGCGCACCGTCTCCCTCACTCCACCGTGGTAGGACAACGCAATGCCCAACTCACCAATGCCAGTAATGATGATGAGACAACCGCTATACTCTTATCTCTGTCTCAGTTATGTCCTACGCCATTAAATTCCCAATGTCATCGCTTGACCGACTACCAAAACCGTCATCGTTCAAACCCTGTTTGTGCTGCCTTAAGTGCCTATATAGGTCACTTTACATCTCAATCAGGAGATTGTATCACTCTCCGTTACCACATCTCTGCTCATGTGCGCCTAATTCAACCCTGCCATTTACCATCACCTCGCATACGTGCAGCCATTAAGCTTTCCCTGTTTCTTTGGTCAATCAAAAAGTGGAAACGAGACTTGTTGCACGCACTGTGGCAACTTGACTACCTTTGCTCACGCCCGTTCACATTTTGTGAAAACATTTTCATTCCTTTTTAAATACCTAACCATGATTCTCTTGGTTTACCCCGCTTCTTTTCTACAAACACCACAAACTTCTCTATGTTGGCAAGGATCGTGCTCAACCAACCATTGCTTTTACGATGACCTCAAACGTTTTAGTGTTTTCCCTGTCCTGCATCTTGCAGAAAATGTTCTCCACAAATCTGCATGTAAGATGAAAAACTAGCTGTCAGATGAACTTGAAACTAGTTGCTGTCCTAGCAAGTTCTTCCTTTAAAGATAGCTTGTCATCTTCAAGTGATGATTCCTTTCAAACTCTGTCATGCCGCATATTCGTTTCAAAAACGAATATCGTGTTCTTTTAAATCTTCATCAAGCTTTGAAACATGACCATATCTCATAGAAGACTCGGTCAACATTATGACTCCAAGAGTAAAAGAAATAAAATCCGAAGCAATTTACTCGAAAAATCAATTAAAGAAATGATGCTTGAACAAAGATACTTGTTCTAAAAAGGATTCTAATCAACTCCATGTTGAATTTCAATCGTCATTTGTCATCCCTCCAACAACACCAATGAACATCTGTCTGTTACTCAAAACCAAAAAGCCAAAAATTTCTTACTTTTGATGTAGTAAACGTGGGCAATATCCCAACAGTTGCCTAAAGAAGAAACAAAATCTATTTCATTCTCAACCTCGAGAAGATATACAACAATCTTAAAACTGACCTCAGGAATTTGAAGGCCAACACGCACTAAGGTCTGCATCAACACCAACTTAAGACATCAAACATGGCATGCCTTACGCAATACCAGGTACATCCCTTATAAATACAGTTTTTATCAGAACTTAGATTAATTTGAAATCATCTTGTCTCTTTAGATCTACTTGAAGTCAACCGAAGGTTCATGTAGAATCTGTTCTTAAGGTAATAATTTGATAAGCAAAATGTTGCTTATTAAATCTTACTGAACTCTCATCAAAATATGTCTTAACTTAGTCTACCCCAATGGCCGGTAAAAGGTCAAGTACTAAACTTTCAATTTTCATCTTTAACCATTACCCGATAAGTCCTCCATCTATTGTGTAATCAATGAAAAAATTAACACCTCGGATTTAGCTGCCTCCTACTCATGCTTCTAAAAGTTAGATCAAACCAAATTTATTCGCAACTAACCTCATCAATCCCAGTTACCCACGAAAGAAACTTATGACCTACCAGATGCAGTATTAGATACGATACTTATAATATATATATATATATATATATATTTGAACCTTGCTAGAATTCAAATTTAATTCCAAGGTCAACCCTTTGACCCTAGTCGCTTCCTGATCATTTGTTTTGTAACATTAGCAAACAAACTTGCTATTGTTTCGAATAAGATGGATAACGTCATCTACATTAACCAAGAAGAACTTGAACACTTCGCCAACATCTGGCCAAGTAGAGTTCTTCATCTCGTCAAGGAAGACATCAGTGATTTCCAAGCCATCTTAAGGACCTAGGAAACGTCAAGTGCCTGAACAACCCCTGCCTCGACGTCAGGCTTTGAATGTAAAGATCTTCCTTATGTAATTACACCCAGCACTTAATGTAATATTGAGTACGCCTTTCATGTAGTTAATTCCTGCAATCAACCCTTTTGACTCTGTGCAATATATTCCTTCATAATTGCCAAATACAAAGAAAATCAAAACCCTATCTTTACCAAGATGACCAAACGAATTAAATGATCAGGATCATTTTATAATCCTCCTACCTAAACCCAAATTCTTGGATTATCTCTGCCTCGTTTTCAATCTTAAGACAACTTTGAATGACATTCATTCTCAACTAATCTCATCAACTAATGTTGACTATACAAATCAACCGTTGTGTTCAAATATCATTTCTTGATGATAACATTCAATTCTTCCCAAATGAATTTAATGACAATACATCTATTCTTTTACCTCAAGTATCCTAAGCATACTAAGTGCTATTCTCTAAATTTGATCATCCTTATTAACAATCCTAGATTTTCAATCAAAAGAGATATATAATAATATCCCTTATCTACTTACACAGGACCCAAATAGAAGCCTTCTCTATTCTCAAAGAAATTAGTTCTAATTGCAAGAAGAAAACTCGATGCGAATACATTGAAGATAAGAAAACAAGGAAACGATAAAGTTACTTCCGAGAAGAAGAAGTTCCATAACCCATTTAGTCCTTGCAAATCTCGAGGACTAGATTTACGTAAGGGGGTAGATTTGTAACATCCCTAAAAATAAAATAATATAAAAATAAATATTTTAAATTTGAAAATATTTATTTATGAGTTTTATTGGCTTTATTGGTTCTCATTTGGATTTCCTTGGATTTATGTCTTGTGTGAAAAAGATTAAACAAATAGAATAAAGAATGGATAATGGTAAAGAGATAAAAGGTAAAAGTAAAATCATGGAAAGTTAATGTTAAAAATCATAAATGCACAGCTGATTTATTTCAGTTGGTAAATAAATTTTTAATGTATAGAATAATGAAAAGATAATTGAAAAGACACCTTTTTACTAATAACAGTAAAAGTGTCAAAGTTTAATAAAATGTCCCAACATCTAGGTACAATTAAATAAACTGCAGTGTTAAAATTTAAATTTACATTTACATCTTGGTTGCAAAAATGAATAGGTACAAAAGCCGAAAATAAAAATCTTTATTTCTAAAGTCTTATGTCGTGTTAGCTCATGTCATTCCAATCTTCGTATAACCTGCAAACATCAAAAATATTGTTTTGTCAGTAGAATAAAATTGTAAATATGCAAAATTAATTAAAGAATATAATTGAGTAGAAATTACCGACAGCACAAAAAAAAATTGTTATCGCTCATTGAGGTACTAAAAGTTGTCTGCGGGCCAACTAATTATCTCTAGTGATTTGTTAGCATCCCTCCACAATTATACAAACCTGTGTTTAAAGCTGTAGACGCATGTATTTTAGAAAATATCGCGCGGTAAGAATGTTTTTACCCTCGGTCAAAAGAGCACAGTAAAATGGATAGACATGCATCGCTGTGCTCAAAAGCTAGCTCGCAAGTCCAGAACCTTTAGCCAAAATCCAGAGGCTTCTAGCGTAAGGCAGTCAGGCTCCAAGCCATTTAAGCAAGCATCCAGAGAATTCGCTTGTAAGCCAGCAAGCCACCAGAACATCTCACATATAAGCAAGCCACTAGAATATCACCCCACATCAGGAACTCACAAGCATCAGGTAAGTACGACACTAGCCAAACCACACTTCAGCCAAGTGCTCACCACCAACAAGCGAAGGCCATCACGAGAGAGGAAGCAACTGTAAGGCCAAGCCCAAGCTCAAGATGAAACCAAGCCGAAGAGGAGCACGGCCATTCTCGCATCCTCTTCACCAAAGACAACCACATCATACCTACATCGCATTTTCTTTTCCCGATCTCGGTACTCATCCATACCCATCATCCCAAGAGCATCAAGTTTGCTAGTATGTAGCAATAGCAAGTAGAGTAGCAAACAAATGGCGAGAGACCGAGTAGTAGAAAATGAAGTTGGTAGTCTCAGATTAGCCATAATCATCACGATCAGTAAAGCTTACTACCAATTTTGTAGCACAAAATGTAACGAAAATATAAAATGGTTAGCAAAATCTCGATGGCGGTGAGCACCAAACCAAGCTAGCTCAACCACCTCGAGACCATGCGAAACCGGATCGTCGGGTTGGCGGCCAGATCGGGTAGGCTCGCCTCTAGCCGAAACCAAATAGGGCCGGAGCGCATCAGAGTGGCGCGCAAGGGCGAAGCTCAGCGCGTAGCTCAGGGAGGCGATGGCTAGCTCGTAGTTGTGCGCCTGTGCGCAAGGGCGTCAGGCGCTGGGCACGACCCATTGGGCGAGGAGGAGGAGCAGGACGGTCTGGCCGAGATTGGCCATGGCGCGCGACCAGCAGTGCGCCATTGAGCCAACCACCAAGATGAGGCTGCATTAGGAAGAAACGAGAAGAAAGAAGCAAAAGCAAGAAAATGGGGAAAGAAAGAGTAGATAGTTGGAATGAATGAAGAACAGGAGCTAAGAATGGGAAAGAAGCCAGGAAGAAGCTAGAAGCTGTCGGCCGGTGTGGAGACTAGATAAATGAAGAGAGAGAAGGAAAGAAATAAAAATAAAAGAAAAAGAAAAAAAAGTAAAAGAAGAAGAAAAAGAAGCAAAATTTGGAAGTTCTAAAGTGCATAAAATTTACTTCTAGACCGCAGAAAATAATCATAAGATCAATCGTGTACTAAAAGTTGCATAAATCAATCAGTAGTCAATAAATGATGAGGATAATAAAAATACAGAGAAAAGAAGAGAAAAACAAGAAAATTTAAATTTAGGAAAATCAGTTAAAATAATAATTATTTGTCTCTGTAAAGAATTTAAAATTAATCAAATAAGTTGGAATCCGTAATATAAATGAAAGAGCTTAAATAATAAATAAGAAATTAATGATTATGATATTTGTATTACCAGAACCTTCTCAAAGATCATGGAAATGAGTCGTTAGCCTAAACCAACAGATCTAACTCAACACAAAACTAATTCCTATGTAAAATCAATTAAAGATTTAGTGCTATTCATACATAATCTATTGTGCTCACTTAAACCTTTTCGGTAGCACTCAAAACATCTTGTCTAAATACGGAATTTGGGAAAACAAAACAGCGTAGAAATGATCTTTAGGATATGGACTACAATAATCTGGAAAAACATTCTTGTTACAACTTGCTTTTCAACTAAATCCAGCTAGTGAAATAACCCTAAGTGTTAATCGTTCACTGCACATTTTCAATCCGATTCCTTATAGCGTAACCCTTAATGTCATATGAGCTTTTTCAACAGTGAATATAATGTCTCGTATAAACACTAAAAAGTGTGAAATCAGCTTAGAAATGTTCTTCAAAGTATAAACTACCTTATTATGAAGAAATAATCTTGTTCCGTCATGCTTTTCATATAAATCCAATTAGAGTATTATGTTTTATGAACGTCATATGAATAAGCAAACTTTGTAATAATGAAGAAATCTGTAGTTAATATATTTGTATCATCAGTAGCTTCTTAAAACCTTGAATATATAATCAGTAGCTCAACTTATCAGATATAACATAGTCCAAACCGTCTCTTATGCAAAATCACTTAAGGAATTAAATGCTTTTCACGCGTAATCCTTTAACTAATGTTTTAATTCTATTAATCCAAATAATTTTAGCATCTAGAATTAGAAGTTATAAATACAAGAATTCATAATTTTAGCCTCTTGAATTCGTAAAGCAAGAATAGATAATCCATAAAAGAAGCCGTGCTTTGTTCATAATAAAAGCCATTAACAATATGAATGCTTAATTATCTTGAACTCAAGATGTGGAATCATACAACTTAAACCCTAAAATATTCCTATTTTCTTTAGTGAATCTTTATTTGATTTGCTGTCTATTTTCTTTTTGCCTTATTAAAGCTTGTTATTTTCTTTATTTCTGTTGAACGGGCGTGTAGAACCCGATGTCGCCGTTTCCATCGTCGACTTCATCTTTTGCGACCTCGTCTTTACCGTAAGCAATGATTAAGCAAGGCAAGCGCCCCTTTGACCATATTGATCCCAGTATTTTATATTCCTTTTGTTCATCAAATTATTTCATGCATGCGTTTACTTTTTGTAAATTCGCTATTTTGGGGTATTGGTAGATATACCTGTTGTCACATGAAACTCCTTGTTAATTATGGAAATGTGAACCTTGATAACCTTAGAATAGGGCTAGACATTACTTAATGCCAAATTGGGTATATGCGATCTTGTTAAACCTGCTTAGCCATGCTTTAGCTTTTTGTGGGGCAAATGATCATGATTAAAATTGTTTCCTGAAATATTTTATATGGAACCTAAATGGTCCTTTGTGGGGAAATGGTTGCTGGTAGTTTGCTAAAAACCCCAAAATAAAACTATGGTTTGACGCGGGCGATTATTGGCAATAGCCGGATGTGCAGACGGGTTTGCACGTAGTGTAGGGTGGAGTATCGCACGTGTCGGATTAAGGACCGAGCAAATGGGATGTTGTAGATCCATGTTTTCGTGCAACCACAAGGGCTTGTATGGGCGGGTCTTAGCCTAATAAGTTGTTTAGATGTGGCTTTGCATCTTTGGAAGGCGGGAGATTGCACAGGCATTCCGGTCAGGTCTGTCTGTAGGGGTTTCTACATACCAATGCAACGGTGTACGCCTTGCCCGGACGAGACGTGGTGTTGTGTGTGATAAATGTGGATCCACGGCTTGGGTGAGTGTCTCTGTCTTGAGGCGAGGTTAACGTCCGGGCTGGTGTAAAGCCACGTCTAGATAATGTAACGGCTCAGATGATCTCCTTGCCGACACACCAAAGGAAGTGTGTTAATTGTTCGCGCGAAAAGGTTGATCATTCCTTGTGGGTAAAGTGTACACCTCTGCAGTGTAAATCTAATCGATTAGCCGCGTCCACGGTCGGGGACACTTGGGAAAATCCTCCCAATGTTAGAGTCTTTGGTATTTTCTAAAATGGGTTTGGTGCGAACTTGTTTTCGCAATCGTTGCTTTATGTCGAAGGGCTGACATTGATGGACCTTATGGTTTGGTTTATTTCGAACTCACGTCATGGAGGACTGTGAGTATTACTTACTGTTGTATCTATTTTATTATCAATCAACTTGCTTTTATAAATTTCGTTTGCAAATGATAACTTGTTTTACAATTCAATTTCGCTTTATGCAAATTAACTGTATTAGCCTTTCCTTTGTAATGGCCTGCATATATTGTAGGTTTTGCTCAAGTCTTGCTGAGTACGTAAAGTACTCACCCTTGCTTAATTATTATTTTAGGTGGATGAGTTAGCGAGGCTTCGAGTCTCTTTTCGTCGCAGGTTGCGGGATCTTCTTCGTCGTGTTCTATCTGGAGTTTATACCTTGTCAGTTGCCTGCGGGTCGGATGGGCAAACTACAAGATAATATTTCTTTTGCTGCTTTATTTTCTGAGTTGTAGCTTTTCCTTTATGCATTAGTTTCCGCTGTAATTAATTGTGGTGTGGTTGTGATTCCAATTGTTGTAAACAAGTGAGTGCTAGCTACTGATCCATGGAATAGCACAGTAATCACATGGAGGTTCCTGTTCATCAGAACGGGGTCTCACATACAGTACTCCTAGAAAGTTTTGGGCTGAAGCTATAGCTACTGCTTGCCATGTTTCTAATCGTGTATTCTTGAGAGCACATTTGCACCATACTTCTTATGAGTTGAGGTATGGGCGAAAGCCCAGTGTTTCTCATTTTCGTGTGTTTGGTTGCAAGTGTTTTATTTTGAAGTCTGGTAACTTGGATAACTTTGAATCTCGTTCTTCTGATGGTATCTTTCTGGGTTACTCGACTTCTTCTTGTAGCTATAGGGTCTGGAGTTGCGATGTGCATAGGATCATAGAGACCTGTGAAGTGACCTTTGATGAGGCTAGCCCAGGAGTTAGACCTGACATTTCGGGCTCTTCTTCTTCCTCTGAGACCATCTTTGTAGAGGATGAGGATGATGGAGATGATGGTGTTCCACCTGATCCAGTCCCCTCTACACCTGAGGTACCTCCTGTTTCCATTTCTGCACCTCAGGAAGGCCAGCCCTTGCCTTCTAACTCTCATGCAGCTAGTGGCTCTGCTCATACCTCTTCTGTGCATGAGGTAGAGGCCACATCTGCTTCTGGACCTCCTTATCATATTCAGCGTTCTCATCTACCTGATCAAATCATCGGTGATCTGTTTGAGCGAGTCACTTGCTCAAAAACAGGTTTTTCATTTTCTGCCTTCACTCTGCCTTTGTTGCCTCGTTTGAGTCGAAGGATGTGACTCATGCATTATCTGACGAGTCTTGGACTAATGCTATGCATGAGGAACTTGAAAACTTTGAGAGGAACAATGTCTGGCAGCTTGTAGAATGTCCATCTGGTCATAATGTCATTGAGACGAAGTGGGTGTTAAAAAACAAGCAGAGTGAGGATGGGGTTGTCATTCGCAACAAAGCTAGGCTAGTTGCACAGGGATTTTCTCACGTTGAGGGTCTTGACTTTGAGGAGACTTTTGCCCCTGTAGCTAGACTAGAGGCTATCAGGATCCTGCTTGCATTCTTTGCATCCCGGGGCTTCAAGCTCTATCAAATGGATGTCAAGAGTACATCCCTCAATGGCTATATTGAGGAAGAGGTTTATGTCAAACAACCTCTAGGATTTGAGAACCCCAAGTTTCCGAGTTATATATACAAGCTTTCCAAAGCTTTGTATGGACTCAAACAGGCCCCCAGAGCATGGTATGAGAGGCTCAAGTCTTATCTTCTCAGCCATGACTTCAAGATGGGCATAGTAGACAAGACTCTGTTCATCAAACACCATGAGTCGCATTTTCTTCTCATCCAGATTTATGTGGACGATATCATTTTTGGTGGCTCATCTCATTCACTTGTGTCTCAGTTTTCTGAGGTCATGAGCACAGAGTTTGAGATGAGTATGATGGGCGAGTTGAGCTACTTTCTTAGCTTCCAAATTAAGAAGACTCGGGAGGGTACTTTCCTGCACCAAGGTAAGTACATCGGGACCTCCTGAGGTAGTTTGATATGTCTGATGATAAGCCGGTGATGACTCCTATGGCCACCACTGCTGTCCTCGAGCCTGACGAGGATGGTGAGCCTGCTGATCAGAAGGAGTTCCGGAGTATGATTGGCTCCCTCCTGTATCTCACCGCTTCGAGGCCGGACATATATTTTGCTGTGTGTCTGTGCGCTCGATTTTAGGCTTCTCCTCACGTCTCTCACCGCTAGGCAGTGAAGCGCATCTTCAGGTACCTTCGTGCTACCACTGATTATGGTATTTGGTACTCTTTCTCTTCTTGTGTATCCCTGAGAGCCTTTTTCGATGCCGACTTTGCTGGTTGTAGGATAGATAGGAAGAGCACTTCTGGCACTTGCCAATTCATTTCCACTTCTCTTGTTTCTTGGTCATCTAGGAAGCAGTCCGGAGTTGCACAATCCATCTTGAGGTGAGTATGTTCTTTGCGACCGATTCTTTGTAGCAGTGCTCTGGATGAGATCGACCTTGCGGGACTTTGGGTTAGAGATAGAGAGTGTACCACTTTTCTGTGACAACACTTCTGCTATTTGCATTGCTAAGAACCCAATGCAGTATTCCCAGATCAAGCACATTGATATTAGATATCACTTCCTTAGAGACCATGTGGAGAAGGGTGATATCGCGCTTCAGTTCGTAGAGAGTAATCTTCAGTTAGCCGATATCTTTACCAAGCCTTTGGATAGCTCCAAATTTGTTGCATTGAGGAGTGAGCTTGGAGTCGTGAGCCCTTACAGCCTATCGTGAGGGGGAGCTGGTTTGTATATTATGTATAATATATTCTCTTCCAGTTTTTCTCTTCTTTGTGTTTCTTCTGGGTGATCTTGGGCTTATTTTCTTGAGTTGAGTTCACTCACTTAGACTTTTGGCATGCCTTGCATGGACCTCTTATCTTGTGCTTTAGGTTGCTATCATGCGTGATTAGCTGTTCTCTCTTCTCTCTAGGTTGAGTTCCCTCACAGTCTTATAAGTCTAGCAGGTATTGGGCCTCCTAGGTAGACAGGGTCTGTGTGCACTCCTTAGTTGGGATCTAGAGTCAGCTTCCCTATATCAGTCACTGAGGAAGATAAGAGCGAGTCTGAGCCGTAGTGAGTCTCTTCTATCTTTTCTATGCTCAATAGCCACTCAGTTTGCAGTTTTCTCGACTTCTCCTCATTCTGTTTTTCTGGTTGTTATTGAGTTCATTTGGGTTTTCTTTATGCCTAATCTTGATAATAACTCAACTTTAACCAGATTTGAGCTTAAAATTGATTCATTTGTTGAGGGGGAGTTTGGAAATCTGTTCATGCATTGTATTTAGACTGCATTTTCTGTTTTATGAGCTTTGTCTATTATGCAATTGACTCAATCTTCATGAAATACATCATGCTATATCTTTTGAAGAAAATCACTAGCTTAGATATGTCCAAATTCATTTATGAAGCTAAGGTTAATTAAAATCTGAAAAACTTGAAAGCTTTAAATGAAAACTTGATGAAACATGTTGCTTTTACTTACTAAGTTTCTTCTCTAGGGGCTTTTACCATGAATTGTGAAATTTTAGATTTCTCTAGAGTCCCTATAGCAACTTGGGTGAAATTTGCTTAATCCATATTTGAGTCCTTCAAAATTGCTCATATGTGATAAATTGAAATCAAGAAAAATTTGACTCTTTTGTGCAAAATTGATCTCAACACTTTATATTCACGAGACTGCTTCCCATTGCATTTGGGATGAACTTGGAATATATTGTGTATGACCAAGATCATTCTCTTAAGAGTTACTCTTGAGATGATCGAAAATAGCTTGAGTCAATCAATAAAGAAAAATGCAAATATCAAACACATAAGTGGGTAAAGAATGCAAATAATGTCAAACATTTGCACGCCGCTATGTTTTTCAAAGTCTTAAAGAAAATTTGCATAAATTAAAAAATGAGCTCGAAGGACCTTATATGCACTTCAAAATTCCATAAAGTGTTGAGTAGGTTGAACTCTAGGTTTTCCATTTGATCCTTGAGTGGTTTTGCTTCTAGCTTTGAAACTTTGCTAAGTTTTGCACTTGTCAAATCTTGCTAAAAAATGACACATTTTCAAAACTTAACTTATGAGCAAAATTTGTTATTTGCACTTGGACATGTCTTAGTTTAGTCATAATCTGAGATTGATAAGCTTGGTGTCATATCCTGTCATTACGATCAATTGGATAATCTTCAAAGCACTCTTAGGTTACATTTCATGCATACATAAAAAGGGGTGAGAAAATTCCATTTTGATGCCTATATTGCCAAAAGGGGGAGAAAACATAGAAAAAGCATCATTAAAAATGTGAAAGCTTATTTGGTTCTTATGATCTTTGTAAAATTTTGCTAATTCTTATGGATCATAATCACATAATCACATTTGGCACTTATGATTGGATTTTAGAGCTTTTTGTGGAAAACTTGCTCTCTCCTTGATTTAGCTCTAAAATATGTCTTACCAACTTGGTCATGTTCTCAGTCTATTCTTTTTGGACCATGTGTGATTTTACAATCAAATTGCTTTCTTCTTCTCTTACACAAACTCAAATTTATGCCTTTTGACTGGTTTGCAAATATACTCATCAAGGGGAGATTGAAGGACCATGTGGAGGTCCATCCATGTTTATGATGAGTATTTGATTTTATGTGATCTTGGATAGCTTAGATTTGAGTTTGGATTTAAAATGAATTTCAAGTTGGAAGTGCTTTTGTGACGGACCAAGTGTCGCGTGAGTTTCACATGTATGACGGACCAAATCTCAGTGAGTTTTCACGTGTATGACGGACCAAATCTTAGTGAGTTTCACGTGTATGATAGACTAAATGTCGCATGAGTTTCACGTGTATGACGGACCAAATCTCAGTGAGTCTTCACGTGTATGACAGACCAAATCTCATGAGTTTCACGTGTATGACAGACCAAATCTTAGTAAGTTTCACGTGTCTGATGGACCAAATATCACGTGAGTTTCACGTGTATCACGGACCAAATCTCAGTGAGTCTTCACGTGTATGACAGACCAAATCTCATGAGTTTCACGTGTATGACGGACCAGTTTTGACAGCTGGCAATAATTAGCGTTTTTGAAGGTCTTCCATTAATCAAAAAATTATTTAATATATATAAAAGTTGTAGATAATTTCAATATGCATCTTTTACATGTAGACAAGTTTTTCATTTGAGTAACAGAAAAAATCATAGAAAATCGGGAAGGTTAATAGAGAATCTCACGTTTACGCCGGACCGATTTTGACAGCGTGCAATAATATGCCTTTTTGAAGGTCTTCCCGTACTCACATAATTATGTATTCTACAGGAAAGTTGTAGAAAATTTCGAAATGCAACTTTTTCATGTTGACAAGTTTTTCATCTAAGCAACATAAAAAATCATAACAAATTAAAAAGATTAATGTTGTATTGAAAACAGGATGTTTGCATTTGGATGAAGTGTTTTGGTTTGTTTTGGTCTGTTCTAACCCCAATTCGTGATAGAATTGTTGCGCTGGGTTCATGGTGGAACCGAGAAAGGTTTTCTTGTCTTTGTGGATGTAGGACTTCATTTGGTGGTCATGGTGAGGCAAAGCGAGGCTGGAACTAGGCATGGGATGGCTGGAGGTTCAAGTTGGCCGGATGATCGCCGGAAGATGGTCGGAGATGAAGTCGGTGCAGTCGCAAGAGACAAGAGATCAGTGGAGAAGCTAGCTTATCACTACTTAGATCAAAGAGAGCTGTTGGGTTGCAGTTCTGGAAGATAGAGTAGTGAATAAGTGTAGCTTGCTTTGAGATCCGTGCAAGAAAACCCATGTTATGTGGGTTTTGGGTTAGCCCTTGCATGGCTGGTTGAGTGGGTTAATCCTAGCCCTTGATGGATGCTCTAGGGTTTAGAGGCTCATCCAAGGGTGGTAGGTGACCCAAGAGCACTATAAATAGAGGGGAAGGGGCAGCCTCCCCTGGTGTGAAGGTTTTGAGGTTTTTGATGCTCCTTTGAGCTTTGCCCACATGAATGTGAGGCTTTGTAACCTCTCCTTCCAGAAATGAAATATTCTTCATTTATGTTGATGTTTCATTTCCTTTACGCATTTATATTACGTATTTAAATTACACAATTTAAATTCCGCATTTACTTTCTTGCAATTTACATTTAAGCAATTTGGATTTGCCTCCCCTCCTTCTAATTGCTTACGAATCTTTTGCTGAGGTTTATGATTGATTCCCATGTCCACTGTGCCCGATTGCCATCTCTAAAGTGTAATCACCATTGTCTTTGACGAGTAGGGCTCGCTGATTTAGGCAATCACGCATCATATGCCCAAAACCCTTGCAACTATGGTATTGTACATCCCTAGATCGCCCGGTAGAGGCAACCGAAGTGGAACTTTTTGCAGGAACTTGAACCGTGGACTTGCTTGCTTCAGGAGCGTGGGGAGTAATGGTGGACGATGTAGGGCGCCCACGTGTGGAGGTAGTAGGTGGCTAGCTAGGTGGAGGGGGTGGCGCTTGGCTCTATGACTAGTTCGGCCTACCTGCAAAAGAACCTCCAAAATTGCCATAGGAACGGACTGTCTTCCCTGCACTTCACGTTCAGCTTTACATGCAAGATGAAACAAATGGGTGATAGAGTTGTATTCTTTATAATCAAGAATGTCCTGAATTTCATAGTTTCTCCTAGAAATCTAGCTATTTTAGCATCTTCAGTTTTTTCTAACCCACAACGTAACAAACCAATTTGTAGTTCTTGGTAGTATTCTTCTACTGTTTTACTACCTTGTCTTAAGCGTTGCAAATTGTTAAGCAAATCACAAGAGTAATATGAAGGCACAAATCTAGCTCTAATCATTCTTTTCATAGCATCCCAAGTTCTAGGTATGTTTTGTTCATCCCTACAAGCCTCTTTCCACCACATTGATGCAAAATCAGTAAACTCACTAGTAATGGCCCTAATCTTTTTATTCTCATGAAAATCAAAGAATGCAAACTTTTGATCTACTGCTAACTCCTAATTAAGATATGCATCAGGATTATATTTACCAGCAAAAGAAGGCACTGTAAACTTAATTTTTGATAATGGATCATAACGATCACGTACCTCTCGCTGATGCCGGCCCATACCTTGTCGATTATGACGACGCCGACAGTTATCATGATCATTGTTTATGTTGAAGTCCTCATCGGATTCTGTATCAGTGACATAGTTATTTGCGTCAACTACGGGTGGGGGAACTCTATTGGCCATAGGTGCTGCGGGAGGTGGTTCTCGCGCGAGGTGCTCAACGTGTATGCGAGCACCGTGATGTTGATCTAGTCCAAAGCATCATGTGTACTTTCCCTGTGTCGATTAAACAAGCGCTCAAAGTGTTGCATGAGTCCTCTCGTGCGTGGTGTGAGGAGTGGATCATCCTTACTATTCTCGCCATGTTTTCTTGAACCTGCTGGAGGTTATTAAGTCACACACACTCAAGCCCTTACCAAGCTCTTGCAAGTTCTTACCAATGCAAAACAGGTGGTGCAATCGGCGGCTAGTTCGTGATAAATGCAACTCGAGTTTAGTAAAGCGATTGCAAGGAGAACGGTATTGTTTGGTTTGTAGAAGGTGGAGCTTGGACAAGCTTTAATATGTAGCAAGGAACAGCAAGTAATTCAATCTAGAAATTGCAAAGTTTATTTGCTAGCTCTAGACAAGCCGCAACTAGATATAGCAAGCTTAAAAAGGTACTACTAGGGTCGAACACAAATGACTAGCATGAAGAACTACCACAGAAAGAGCAATCTCAACAAGAGAAGGCACTTATCACAATTTTTCTTTTTTTCTTTTTCTTTTTTGTACAACTCAGAAGTGCAACTATTAACTCAACAATGGACAAAAAATAAAAATATCATATTTTGGAATGAGAGAAAACGCTAAACAGATAACCAAAAGAGGAAAAAACAGAACGGAAAAATTTCGGGGCCCATAACTCGGTCTGAAAGGCCGAATTTGAGGTCGAAAATGCGCACAGAACTATAAGTGTTTCTTTTTTGTAGATGCGCCTCATCGTCCTCTTCGAAACAAGTACTAAAACGGACTTCGTATGCAAAAGTTATGGCCGTTTTACTAACAAGCATATGAATGTTACTTTTTGGACTAGGTGTCGCCAACAGGAAGCATATCGGATTAGGCAAAGTGAAGATTGACTCGGCTTGGACTCAAATAAGTTTGTGTGCAACTCGGACAGGGGAAGGAACAACCGACTTAGATTTTTTTAATCGGGACTTAAGGAAAAGGGTAGTCTGAATTTAACTCTTTCCAAGCAGAACGCAACCGATTTGATCTCTTTCTTTTCTAGATGCAATAGAAGGACTCTCGATGATCAAAATTGGCAGCTGCACAATCCTAAACAGAGATCAACAAGCAAAGTCAGACCAATCTGGGTACTAAGACTAGCAATTAGATATGGCAATGCAACATGTAATTCAAAGATGCAAACTGAAAAGAAAAATAGCAAAGGCTCAAAGGGTTTAGGTGAAGTAAAATTTTTTGTGGAAATTTTCTGGACTCTAGGTAAATAAAAATGAATCTACTATTAGAAAAATTGTAAATTTTCACCGATCAACGAAAGCTCTGATACTACTTGATGAGGCTAATGGAGACCCGATATTTCAGTGAGATGGATAACTCTCAATTAGTGGAGACGATTCTCACGATCCATGCTACTGACCGAAACACGACTGACATTAAGCAATCGCTGAACCAAACTCTGAATTGTTATCAACCGTGCCAAAGCTCGATTGACCTCTGATCACAAAGATCAATTCCTGCAAGCAATCGAAGAACAAGCAAGAACAAAGCGAAAGTAATATGAAATTACAAATATAATTGAAGTATTGACGTAGGGTTCTGAAGCACGGTATTGCTGTTGATCTAGCCAAACAAGAGAATACCAAATAGTTTTACCAAGAAAAACTACGACTAAACAAAACCTGAGTCTCATGAAGGAGCTCGGCTAACTTAAATAAGCATCTAAATGGGGTGCGACCAGGAGATGGACACGGACACAGACCCTCCTGGGTGTTCCTCTTGGGCCTTCCTATTACATAGGTCAAAACCGAATTCGCAAAAGTGGCACATCACCTCTATTTGATGATTGTGGCGTGTAGACAACGAATTTGAAGGTGTGGCTAGATCCGTTGGAAAGGTCGCATCGTAAGTTTTCAATCAAGTACTCGCGCACCTCCAACGGGCTCCGTATGTGAATGATCGTTTTAAATCAAGGCTGTTAGGCTGATTCCGAATTGGACTGAAAATGCAGCAAGATCGGCCTGAACTTATTGTGGTAGTAGTGTTGCTCCCCTCACCTTGGTTCCTGAGTAAAATAACATCTAATAGCTTATATAGCAATCCATCCTCAATAGAAAAATTATGAACTCCGAGAAACATGCTCACCTGATAATTCAACTGTCATGTACGTACTCTTGTCATAGGTCTTTGTCTAGTATCTTGTGGAGGAGTGTTGTGTGTATCCAAAGAATTAATGTCCTTATTATTTTTGCTGCTATATAAAATATTTTTATTACGAAACCTTGTGCAATGTATCAATTTATTCGCAACTGGAATCCTAAATAGTTGCAGGAATACAAGACACCAGGGAAATCAAGGGTGCCCCCTCACGGTGCGTGACCTTTCGTAGGCCATTTCGCTCAAATGCAGAGGATACGCTTGCCTGAGACGGAGCAGTTTGAATAGGTTATCCATTGTTAATAATGCTAATGGACCAAAGCCCAATATAAATCTAATCCAAGTCTAATATTTTTTTCATATATCTGTATCTAGTCTGATCTAAAAAAATGTGAGGTCCAAGTTTGGCCTATGCTCAAATGGAAGCCTTGACCTTGATTTGGGCCTTTTTCTAGACAACAATTGTTTATTTGATGAGTTGATAGTTTATGGTGCAATATTCAAGTGATAAGGTCTATAATTACATATCTTATTTACTGGAAATAGAGATTGAAAGTTAGAACTAAGTATGTAAAATAAAAAAGAACGTATTAGTGCCAAAGGCAACATCAATTGATTTACTTGGCTAATGATGAGAGATTTTGTAGAAAAATATAAGATTCAAGCCAGGCTCAATCTAACTTAGATCTGAACCAAATAACTATGAATCTAAAATAAATACATTCTATTTGTAGTTTTGAGCCGATCTAATCTAAAAATTTAAACAGATCCAAGCCTATTAGCACCAATATCTACTGTGGTAGAGTAAAATGGCTTATCGAAGGTGACATGATTGCTTTGAAAAGCTATGTTGGATACTATTACTATATAGGTGCGGTAGCGCAATGTTGAATATGTTGTATGGGTCAAGAATCAAAATTTCATTGGAAACCAGCGAATTTTTTGCTGAAATCTCAGATTTTGGGCTACCACGAAATCCAAATTACTGGCCAAATTAAAAAAATTAAAAAATTTAAATTGCTACAGTATTTGAAATCCAAACCGACCGAAATTTTGGTATTTGAAACTGGATTTTGTTGTTTTACGGCCGGATTTGATCCAATAACCCTTAAGAAAGTCACCTTCTATGAAAATTTATTGCAAAACTGAATTTTTGAGACATTTTAAAATTTCGGTAGAAACACTGTCAGATTTTTATAAAATTGTACAAGCTTGATAATGATCTGAAGCATTTAGGCTAATATATTTGGTAGTTTAGGATCATACATAAAAATTTTCAAAATAATTGAACTTCATTTGTTATCTTTAAAAAATCAAAAACTGAATGAACATAATTGGGACAATAACCTTGTCAGAATTTTATAAATTTGCTCGAGTGTGATCATGATCCAAAATTTTATGAGAGCTTACGAATTTCCTCAGTACCATTATATAAAAATTTCAAAAATTTTAAATTTTTTTTATTTGCTCAATCAAATCTATGTAAGCATTGAATATCATTTGTTATATTTCAAAAAAAAAAAGAACATAAATGGTACAGTGCTTTGTAAGAATTTTATAAATTCAATAGAGTGCGATCATGATTCAAAATTTTTATGAGTTCTTAAGAATTTCCTTAGAACCCTTCTGTAAAATTTTAAAAAAGTTTAAACCATTTTTATTACTAAAACAAATCTATATATTGATCATCAGGTTTTTATCATGACGTAGAACTGTCAGAATTTTTTAACAGTCTTGAAGCTTTATCATCATCTAAAAAATTTATTAAAATATTAATGATACATCAGAACCATTCACAAATTTTTTTAGAATTTTCTAACGTGGTTTGAACTTTTTTTTATTTTGTTTACTTTTGGCGGTAAGGCTTTTAACAGGATAGTAGCACTTTCTGAATTTAAAAAAAAAAAAAATATTTCATAATCATCTGAAAAGTTTATGAGAATATTATGGATGTGTCAAGATCATCCACAAAATTTTTTTAAATTTTCTAACCTCATTTGTTCTAATTTTCATTCGATTCAAACTTGTTGACCAGTGTTTTATCAGGACAATAGCAATGTTTGAATTTTTAAAAATTCCTCAGATTTGATAATCATCTAAAATTTTTATGAGAACATCACTGATATATCAAAACTCCCTAGAAACAATTACAAAAATTTTCATCATCGTTTGATCCACTTTTTGGCCAGTGCAAAACCGCCAAAATTTTGAGTATTTCACCCGAAATTTCGGGATTTTTCGCAACACTTCACTTTTTCTTGATAGCAAACGAACTGGATTTGAATTTTAATTTTTTAATTTCGGGCGAGATTTATCCGAAATACCCATATTTCGGCGAAATTTCGGATTCCGGTCCCAGGCGATATTTTATCCGAAAACGAAATTTGAATCCTTGGTATGGGCCTCTTTGAAGGTAAGAATCTAAATGCGTAGAAATAGAAAAACACAGAATTGGAATATCTCGACTTTTTGAATCATGTATGAAACAAAACTACATAAATTGCTCAAAAGATGTGTTTGGACGCCACGTAGGAAAATACGGGAGTTTTGAGAATAGATATTACTTCTCTAGAGAGATGGGGATAGAGAGAATATGCATCGGAGCTTTTCAATAAAAAATTAGGGTATATTTTGATCGAAGGGATTTCATAGAGAATTGAAGGAATCCTATTTCTATAGGATTGAGTAGCAATCATCCTTTGGAACATCGGAAGTCACGACACTGTCGTTCTGCCGATGCCGAACGTTGGATCCAAGATGAACAGCCTAGACGAATGTTATAGCTACAATACAAAATTTTCTATGCCACCGTAAGCTTCCGCTACAGTAGCGCTACAATTCTTTTCATACAGTATATGTTCCTCCCTGCTCTTGTGTGGACACTGTGGGCTAAGCAAAGGCAGAAGCCTAACCTTTTTTAGCCCCTAACGCAATTTTGTTTTGCCAATTTAAAGCCCACAAGATTTTTTTTTCAAAGACTGTCCTATCAATAATAACGAAATTAGATGACATATATCACCTACTGTGCTCCACTACTACACAAATATACATCACAATCGGTTCTTTTTCGTCATCACAGTCGGTTCTGGTGGTGACACAAAGTCATGAGACAGAGATGAGGCGGGCATTATTACAGTCGGTTCTTGCCCGATAGAGATGATATGGTCATCTCTATCGGTTCTTTCAAAGAACCGATAGAGATGATGGTATTATCTCTATCGGTTCTTTGAAAGAAGCGATAGAGATGATATAGTCATCTCTATCGGTTTTTACCGATAGAGATGACTATATCATCTCTATCGCTTCTTTCAAAGAACCGATAGAGATAATACCATCATCTCTATCGCTTCTTTCAAAGGACCGATAGAGATGACTTCATAATCTCTATCGCTTCTTAAAAAGAACCGATAGAGATAATATTATCTCTATCACTTCTTTGAAAGAACCGATAGAGATGAATATCCTCATCTCTATCACTTCTTGTAAAGAACCGATAGAGATGAGTTCATTATCCCTATCGCTTCTTTCAAAGAACCGATAGAGATGACCGTCACATCTCTATCATTTTCTTGTGAGAACCGACAGAGATGAAGGGGTGGTGTGCTATCACATTCTAATCAGCACATATTGCACACAATATGCACATATCACATTCACACAGAAATTACAGACAACATATCACATTCAACGAACATGAACACCTTGTTTCAACAAACACATATCACATTCGTTAACAAAATAGAACGTAAACATGCTTAACCATAAGTACACATGCAATCGCATTCAGATATGTAATATTTGTTCACATCTGGTCTAGTAGGAGCTTTTGGGATCTCTAAACCGTCCGTCCTCCGACAAGCATTCTATCCAGTACCACTGGCATAAGTGGTCTCGTATCTTGTTGAGTGCAGTGCTGTCTACACTCTTCTGGGGGATAACGGTATTCTGCAAGATAGAAACGAGTGCTCTAATTTGAGTTTTCAAATTTCCATATGAAAGACTAATTGTATATGCATGTACTACCTCAGGGAAACGGTCTGAGTCGACAATCAAGATCACCATGTGTTGCATGACATACAAACCACAGCGGTCGTCGCTGCCCTGTTGATAACACTGTGAAGAAAGAAAAATAAATTAAGAGACAAAGAAAATATGTCAGAAAATCTAGATCTTATATATGATAGCAACTTGTACCTTGAAGCGGACATACTCCAGCTTGGAGCCCTTTTTGTCATCGTGTGTCCCTCTTGCTTCGACGTATTCCTTGAAACCCCTATATACATTGGAAAGATGTCGTTGAGTAAAAAAATAATGAATGTAGTTAAATACAGAAAATGTTAGATAAGAGTGGTGCACTTACTGCTCCAAAGGAGGCTTGATCGCGTAGGCCATCGGTCTCTTATCAACCGAATTAAAAGTGTACACTTTGTTGTCTCTCGGAAGGAGCACGAGTAGAACCCAATGGTTGCTTATTAAATGGTATGCAGCGAAGAAAATAAGTTCACATACGGTTTCAGTGTGTAGAAGTAATTGAACAGTGAAGTAGTACTTACTCCTCGTGGTACGGGAATAGAATGAAGTCCTTCTTCGACTCAGCTTGCAATGCCCTCTTGATGTAGCCGGCAACCCATTCCGGTTGAAGCCTAGCCATCGTCGCGGACACAAGCTCAGGGTCGACGAACCCAACTAGTTGTCGATTCGTCACGACCCTCTGCCTCATCGCCCTGCAACTCGCATTGAATGTTAAAAAGCGTAATGCAAAATCCTATGGAAGTCATAAGGTCGTGCATCGTGGTGCGATACTCACAGCGTCCAGGATCGTACAGTAGAAATATCGATGGCTACCGGTTGAGTACAGGCGAACAGATCCTCAAAACTAATCGAATGTCCCAACCTCCTCGCGGTGGAAATGTCCCTTTCGTATCTAACATTGAAGTCGACACGCTCGCTATCTTTCGCTTTGTCAAAGTACCATCTATGGGTATCGAGTCCATATGCCTAGAGCGTTCAATTTCTTTGGGAGCCGAAGGGCTTTCCATGTCGTAGGCCTTAAAATCATAAGGCTTCACTTTGTGGTGCATGCCGGCTCTCCTTTACGGGCCGAAGGAGTATCCGAGACCGGGCGCAAGTGGGCTTTTCATGTACTGAGGGGGGCTGTGGCCTGTGAGCCTAGCCTTTTAGCAGAGGCCTCGGTGGTTACGTGGTTGTCGTGCTAGTCCTTTTATACACCAGCTCTGTACTTTGTGTAGGGCTCGTCACGGTCGTGGGAGCAGGCGCAGGTACGGTAGGAACCTACAAAGCACGCGCATAATTAAGTAACTTGTTGCAATACTACTGGAATGGTACGTAAGGCGTGAGGATGTTTACCTTAACGATCGGCGCTGTCGTGGGCCACTTAATGAGCGACATCCGCTGGCCCGAGAGTGGTGATGTCTTCGTTAGGGGGGAACTCGAGCACATGTGATAAGAAGGCTTCGTGGACGTAGTCCACCTGGACCCTCATGTAGCCCTTCCCCAAAGGCTGACCATGCACCGTGTCGGTCTCCTTGCATGGAAATGCAACACCGCGTGCAGCCTCAACAGGAAATCCGTCTTCCGTCGGTGGGCTGGCACTTGGTAGGCGCTGCAAAAGTGCGCAACTTGAGAGAAAACATATGAAGAGTTACCTCGCACCATTAAGTAAGGCAAAATTAATTATTACCTTCACTGGGACCGGACTTATCATTTTGGAACCGCAGCTACTTGGTGGGGCACGAGGTTTCTCTGATGGCGGGGCATCCGCTCGACTGGGAGATCATCGCCATCATCTCGGCCCTTAGGCGCTTCTCACGTGCCATCATCTCCACCCTCATCTCCTCCTCACGTGCCCTCATCTGCACCCTCATCTCCTCCGAGATCTCCTCCCTCAGCTGCTCCCTAAGCGTGTCCTTCAGGCGCTCCGCACGTGCCTCCCATGTTCTTGATCTGGTACTCGGCGACATCTTGGAAGTAGGACTTCTTCGTATGCCCGACCTGCGGCAAGCACCGGCCCTTATGGTCGAGCTTCCCGATCGCAGTGGATAGGATGTCATTTGACCCTTGGCTAAGAAAGGGTCCCTGCTCTTTCCTCTGGCTTACCTCTTCCTGCAATAAGCGAGTACGAATTAGATCTGAAATACAGTAGGAATGGTCTACTGCAATGTAGTAAGTTTGATATCTTACGATGGCGGAGACGACTTGCGCGTGATAGTGGGGTTTGGTACTACCACCGCCGTCCGCGGTTTTCTTTGTCCTCGCTAATACCCGATCACGTGCCCGCTCCTCACATATGTGCGAGTAAGGCATCGCTGTCCCGGAGTTGGCGCACTCCTCGGCTAGTCGTGCCCATTCTGCTTTCTTCCCTTCGTAGCCACCGAACCGAGGTGGTGCGCGTGCGTGTTCACCTTTGGGTAGCAACGTTCCTCTGTCCCGGCTAAATGCGCCTCGGCGTACTCTTGATCCTCGTGAACTCCTCCCAAACATCGTTAGTCACGAGCGGATACCTCTCGAATGGTGCACGGCCTTTCAAAGACGTACTCATTGTGCATGTAGACCACGAAGTGCCTCGAGCCACACCCATCCTCTTCAAGGCGTATCACTGGCATTGTTTTCATCCTCCTCTTCTATAATCCATTTTCCCTTAACCTCGTCCCACACCGGTTCTTACGCTCGACGACCTCATTTCTCCAATCCTTAACCGTTATGGGAACTCTCTCCCTCACCAGTTGCCCGAGGAATGAGCGGTATCGCCCCTTATACTTGGGAGGACCCGTGCAAACGCCCGTCGCATTGAAGTGGAGAATTTGCGGCGTTCTCGCTGTGGCCCCTTTGCTCGGTCCTCGGGCCTTCCTCACCTTACTCGGCCCCTCGACATTTGGAACCTGGCTCCGCTCGACACTTGGAAGTTGGCTTGGCCCCTCAGGAGCACCTTCTACTCTTTACGCGATGAGCCGATGCTCTCTAATTGCGACATTTTGAGTTTTCTTATCTAACATGGACATATATTTCACATGAGAGAAAGCAATTCGTAGCTATTATGTGAACTTCACAATAAATCATCTAAAATAACAGATCAATGGATAATTCATAGCATGTCATTGTTCTAGCATATTGCACTAGAGTAATAGATGAATGAATGATCTTCAAGACAAGTGCGTATGTAGACCAACTAAATACGTCATTTGACGATAACTCCTAATCTCTAAATAGGTTTGGTCCTAATCCCATTCGAGGATATGTGGTTCGGGCAAGTTCCTAAGCCGTTGTACAACTCCAGAGAAAATTTCGGCAGCATCTCCCCGCTGTTCTCCAGATACACGTCTCGACAACAGGTCAAGAGGGGTGTGTATCCAGAGAACACCAGGGAGACGCTACCGAAATCTACTCTGTGAGTTGTACAACAGCTCAGGAACTTGCCCAAACCACATATCCTCGAACTGTACAAAATACGTGGACATTTCGAGACTGCTTGCTTATAAATATGTCATTCCGACATATTTATAAATAAGCACTCTCGAACGGGAGACGTAGGTTACGCAACCTAAACTCTTAACAAATGCCGAGTACAAAAGCACATATGAGAAAGTAATGAAAAGCATCGTAACATACATGGAAGCAGGATGAAGGAACATGTATATCATGAATAATTGAATATAGAGGCAACCCTCAATTGAATATATAATGGAAACAGGATGAGGAGATTTCTATGTGATAAATAGATAAATCTATATATAAATCTTGTCTTGCCAAGTTATTGTGTTTACATGGGAAGCATCAACATAGATAACCCTAATGTGAGCAGAAGCGACAATGGTTCATTTACTTGTTCAAGATTTAAAACTATGCACAAAAGGGTAGCATTCGAATAAAGGAGAAAATCCTGTACCTAAAAGTCAGTAGATGGGTCTTTCCTTGCGGTTCCAATAAAAGAAGCACACCAAAGGGCCTTGAGGCTTCCTAATTGATGAAAAATAAAAGAAGCAACGATTTAGAGAACGTATAAAAGAATTACATTGATCCATCCTTTTTTTGTAATAGGTAACATTTACTACAATAGTTGTGTATGATGACCATCCAATTATTTATTTTCTTTTCAGGACTCTTTGTAGTGTCGGGACCGAATATGCAAATCCGGACCCTCGTGTATTCAAAGACTAGTCCAGATCACGCTAGTGCACACAGCCTCAACATTGATGAAATATCACAATCATACACAATGGAATAATAAACAAAGACTTCATCTATTAATATAGAACTATTGAACGACCTTAAGGTCAAACTTACACTTGCGAGGCCTTGGTGGCTTCAACTCAAATTAAATAAATAGCAGCGGAATGAAGAACGTCGATGAATCCCATCAATATGCCACAGGCAATTGACAAGGTTCAACTCCTAGATATTCGCCCCCTCGTGGAACTTCTCCTCCTTTGAAGTTGTAGTCTTCTCCTCAACTGATGATTTTGTTGATGGCAAGGGTGAGTACATAAAGCACTCAACAAGTTGTGCACAGAATGCAATTCTAATATAACTATATGCAAGGCTTATTCCAAGGAATGGCTTATCATGGTTATTTTGAAGTAAAGCAGCATTTGAGAACAATTACAGTAAATAGATTGTAAAGACAATAAAACAAATAACTGTAATAAACAGATTCAGCATTTCTCAAGTAAACCAAGTTCCAATCCTTAATCAAGTTCCAACTTACCATGGCAATCGGCCATCCATCCCAAGTTTTGTTTTGCAAAAGTCTAACCCTTAACTGTAATCCCCGAGCATTGCTCAATACCGCGAGCACGGCTATTCGAATAGTTTTACACTCTGCAGAGGTTATGCACTTTACCCACACGACATGATCGTCTCTTAGTGCCATGCAATTAACACACTTCCTTTGGTGTGTCGGCAGAGAGATCATGACAAAGCCTTTACAAAGCTCTGCCTTAACCCAGTACTACCCGCTGAGGTTTCAACACTGAAGGGTTAAACCACCACGACAGGGCCCCCCTCTTGCGCCATGTGAGTTAATCCGTACACCCGGGACTCACACCGCCAATGGTAGTACCAAGCTAAAACATTACTAATTAATCAGCTAGGCTATCCCATTCCAGACATGTGGTTGCAAGAGAGACTCAGGTCAAAGGCTTGCAAGGTTAAGTCCTTAAAATGACCAAGGCAAGACTTCCACATACCCCCGCCAATCTGGCCCACCTTGGCACACTGCCCTTGCCACTTGCCCCAATCTAAATCATTACCACCCGTTGATTACCAAGCACCACGTGCCACCAACATTTCAATCTAGTTGTGTGACCTCCTCGCCACGACAACTTAATATCAACTGTGTGACAACACATGACACACCAATTCATAAACATTATTCCATATTCCATTAGTCAAGATTAAGTATCAACATTCGGACACATGTGATGACGTGGCATGGCTAAGCAATCTCGACAGTCTAACCATTTCATATCGATTATCAATATTAACCAACTATTAATTAACCATCCTAGGGTGACAATTAGATCATGGCATACAATGGCAAGGTAGGGTATAGATCAAATTGGTATAATAGCTAAGTTCCAATTTAATTTGAAACAATTGTATAATTGAAATAATATGCAATAGGGTAAAACAAATATAGCAATTTTATAAACATGGGTTCAATATGATCAAAGCACAACTTGCTCGGCCCTTGCGATTTTCTTTCGTTCTTTACTCTTTATCTTTAATTCTTGATCTTGATCTTGATCTTTACCTTCTTGATCTTGACTCCTTAGAACAACTTAGGACGATCGTCTAACGATTAAAGAAGAAGCAAATACAAACCAACTCAAAAGATAAATCAAATAAAATCCAAATTGAGAACGGATAGTCTTGGACCACGAAGGCTTAGATGAATTTAGGAACTTGAATGGATTAGATCGGATATTAGACAAAGAGAACGAACTTCCTAATACACCAAAAGGAAAAGATGATGGCGAGAGCGAAAGAATAATATTCCAAAGAATATTTCTTCTGAAGTTATTATCTTGATTGGATAGACAATGACATATGGGCTCTCGATCTATAAACCGGGTCCATAAAGATACGTTAGTTTGCAATGAACTAAACTGATGCTTAATGATGACTTTTCTTGATTAAGCGGATACAGTCAAACAAAAGCAAGATAGACTAATAGATTAGATATGGCACAAGGATATGACATATGGCCAATGGTCTATTGACCAAGTCCACGAATGACTTCTAGGTCAATGGCAGATTAGATTTCAAGAATAGGACATGGACAAGCGGGGTTGACATTCATGCGATTCGATTTGAGATCAGTCATACGTCGATCAAGATGCTTGACGATGACAAGGCAGCGAGGAAATGAGGACAAGGCTAAACTCATAGGTGATGGGGTTAGATTACAATAAGGCGATAGAGAGGATGATGATATTGCACTAGAGCTTTTGCGAGCATGCACACATGCGAAGATAGCGAAGCTGTGACGGGACACTCATGCAAAGATGAGATGTCGATTGTCGTACAACGATATGGTAGCAAGGATATGATATGGCTCAGGATTGATCTGCGAGTTGCGAGGTTTATATGACATGATGCATCATCAGCGACAGATTGGACACAAAGTTCAATTAGGGTTTGAGAGAAACGACTCGCGGATAGATCCATTTGGCATAGGGATAGGATAGGTAGGGTTGGCTCTGCGATAAAATATTACCAAGGGTGGCTAACCGAAACACGAACCGATAATAAAAGAACTGGATCGAACGACGACGGGTAGATTCTAGAATATGGCATTGATGGCAACCGAAGATCAAATGAACTCTAAAGATGAGTAAATCAGAGAATGATGGCCTACTGGACATGATGACACGACCAAGGCGAACTAAGATGGTTGGCGGCAAAAGACAGCGCGCAGCACTGACGAAAGGCAGCGGCTAACGAATATAAAAATTTTCGGTAGATGGAATAGCAAAGGGGAAGTGAGCACCACGTAGAACGCGGCGAAACGATCTCAACGGTATAAGCGGATTTGGCGGCAACCCAATGGACAGATCACAAACTGCGATGAGCAGTGCTAAAGCTAATAGATCAAACGGCCATAACTATTAAGATAATGGATGAAACCTAACCAAAATTTACAGAGAGCTATCTGGGATCATTTGGCACAATATGGCGCGAACGGATCTGAGTTTTACCTTCGGATCAGCGGGAAGCGCGCGAAGTTTTCAGCTGTACGTACGCAGTCTGATCGGGGAAGATTGAATTTTCTGCAGCAATCCTTGGACAAAACCTTGAGTTAGGGTGAGCACCAGGTAGAGGACATCAAGATGAGTCTACAGAATAAATTTCACGGTTAAACTCGCAAAAACGAAGGAGAACGGGCGACGGCAAGATTCGAGATTGGAACGGCCGTAACTTTTGATTTGCGTGGTGAAACAGCACAAAATTTGGTGGAGAGGTAGATGGGACCACATGGCACGAGATGACGCGAGCGGATTTTAGAAAAACTCACCAGAATGACGGGGAACGCGATGCCAAGATCGGCCAATGAGGCGGCGCCGGAAGACGGCGGCTGCGGTTTTAGGGTTTGAGAGGTGCTCTGGGGATTAGGGGTGCGTGGGAGGGTCTTAGGACACTTATATAGGCTAGGAGTCGTGCCATACAAGGAAACACGAAGAAAAATCGGATTTGGATTGAAAGCGGATCGGATCGAACACCGCGCGCAATGAACGATGACCGGGTGACGTGGCGCGTTCTGTGCGTCGGATGGAGATCGGAAGGCTGAAGTTAGGCGATGACGTGGCGGTTCGGAGCTGCCACGTCGATTTAGCCCAATTTCCGAATTAAAATAATTCCAGAAATTAAAATAATTCATTTAGAGCAATAAAAATACCAGAAAAATTCTAAAAAAATTCTAGAAAATATTTTAAGACATTTGGAGCTCGAATAAAATATTTTTAACCAAACTTTATTTAAAATTTTGCAGTATTTAATTAAATTTAACAAATGGCTTAATTTAAATTAATTCCAAATAAATAGCAAACGAACTCCGAAAAATCTTTGAAAAATTACAGAAAATTCCTTGAAGCACAATGAACTCAAATAAAACTAAATTTATTTTAATTGAAGTATATATTAGTCAAATTTAATTTATTTAGCATTAGAAAATTTCAGATTAAGCTTTATTAAAGAGAGAAAATCCGCGGGGATTTTTGGAAAGATGAACTAAACAAAAGATTTTTGAAAACCCAAATTTTGGGTTGTTACATGTAGCACAATATTGTGCGGCACACTTTCATCTTGAAGTTCTCAATGATCCAGAGTTTCGTAGTAATCTGCCTAATGCAGTGGGAAGAGCATTTTTCAGGTTATTTTCTCGCTAATTAATTGATGCACTCTATATTTTTTGTCCATAGTTACACCTGTTGCACATCCAAATATGAAATATATAATTGATGTTCCCACTTAATTGTTGCAGAATGGATGAGTTCTTGGAGAGAACAGCGGCATGAGAGGAATTAACTGAGTGTAGTGGTAAGGACTATAACGAACAACCTGACAAGGCTTCTATCCTCAGTTGTTTTTGTGTGAAGGTAATATCTCAATTATTTGTATGTAGAAAAATGTAAGATTCTGAAAATCTATTATTTACTTAAGCTTGGATTTTGTTTCCAGAGACCATCATATCATGGGCCAATAGATGAAGGATGTACCGCATGTGTGGCTCTCATTAGAGGCAACCAGATCATTGTTGGAAATGCTGGTGATTCTCGTTGTGTACTCTCAAGGAATGGTCAGGTGCGGTGGCTTTCTTGTCAAGTGTCTGCCTGGTACATAAACAGCATGCTATCTTGTCATAATAGATGCATTCTAATGGTGCCTTAATTTATTTAAATTGTATTCAAAGGCAATTGATTTATCCACCGATTTAGACAACCAACGACAATTTTCAAAATTCGTGATCAGACTCCAAATGCTAGCACAACATTACCATCACAGAAGCAAAACCTGGGGATCAAATCAACAAAGAGAAAGCTATCTTCACCTGAACAGGCGTCAAATCGAAAGAAAGGCGAGCGTCGCTGGCAGAAACAAAATCTGGCGCCGTGGGCGGCGTCGGGGGCGGCGGGGTGGCGTCGGGGCCGGAGGGGTGGCGTCGGGGGCGGAGGGGTGGAGTCGGGGCGGCGGGCGGCGGAGGCGGCGTCGGGGCGGAGGGGGCGGGGGCGGCGTCGGGCGGCGGGGGCAAGGCGTCGAGTGGGGCGGCGGGTGGGGAGGAGCGGCGCGGGCGGAGGGCGTGGGGCGTGGGGCGGTGGTGGGGAGGAGAGGCGGGGCAAGGCGTCGGGCGTGGGGGCGGGTAGGGGAGGAGGCGGTGGGGCGGCGGGCGCGTGGGGCGGGCGGCGGGGTGGGAGAGGCGGCGGGGGCAAGGCGTCGAGGGCATGGGGCGGGGGGTGGGGAGGAGCGGCGGGGCGGGCGTCGGGCGTGGGCGGCGTGGGAGGGGAGGCGGCGGGGCAAGGGCGTCGGGCGTGGGGCGGTGGGGTGGGGAGGCGGCGGGCGGGGGCGTCGGGGTGTGGGGCGGCGGGGTGGGGAGGAGCGGCGGCGGGGGCAAGGGCGTCGGCGGCGTGGGGGCGGGGGAAAGCTGGCGCGAGAACAAGCTGGAGGCGCGCCAGACTTATAATTTTTTTGCCAAATGTTGAAGTGCAGCCCTAATGAATCACGTGGTCCTCATTTCTCTATCGATTTTCTTGTAAAACCGACACAAATAAAAAAGTAATATCTCTATCGGTTTTTTTATAAAACCGACACAAAAAACAAAAGATTATTACGGAATAATCATCACTATCGGTTTTGTTTCAGAAAACCGACACAAATAAAGAGATTCACATCTGTATCGGTTTTTTCCAGAAAACCGACACAAATATAAAAGGTACATCTATACCGGTTTTTTCCAAAAAACCGACACTAATAGAAAAGGCCCATCTCAATCGGTTTTATTCAGAAAACCGACACAAATAGTTTCTCTATCGGTTTTGAAAACCGACACAACAAACAAAAGATCACTCGGTTTTCTCAGAATAATCATCACTATCAGTTTTGTTTCAGAAAACCGACACAAATAAAAAAATGCACATCTCTATCGGTTTTTTCCAGAAAACCGACACAAAAAACCTGGAACATCTCTATCGGGTTTTTTCACAAAACCGACACAAAAAAGAAAAGATCACCAGAATAATCATCACTATCGGTTTTGTTTGAAAAATCGACACAAATAAAACATGCACATGTGTATCGGTTTTTCAAAACCGACACAAATATAAAAGGACATCTCTATCCGCTTTTTCGTAAAACCGACACAAAAACAAAAGATCACTACGGTTTTCTCGAATAATCATCACTATCGATTTTGTTTGAAAACCGACACAAATAAAAAAAAAAGGTACATCTGCATCGGGTTTTTCGTAAAACCGACACTAATAGAAAAGGCCCATCTCAATCGGTTTTATTCAGAAAACCGACACAAATAGTATCTCTATCGGTTATTCTCAGAAAACCGACACAACAAACAAAAGATCACTCTAGTTTTCTCAGAATAATCATCACTATCGGTTTTGTTTCAGAAAACCGACACAAAGAAAAATGCATATCTCAGACGGTTTTTTCGAAAACCGACACAAAATAACTGCTATATCTCTATCGGTTTTTGGAAAACCGACACAAAAACCTGGTACATATCTATCGGTTTTAGAATAAAACCGACACAAATAATTCTATATCTCTATCGGTTTTAGAATAAAACCGACATAAAAAGAAACATGCATATCTCTATCGGTTTTGTTCACAAAAGCGATACAAATAACGTTTATATCTCTATCGGTATTCTAATAAAACCGACACAAATGTTGTTCAATGCACTATTTGTTTTCCGGAGAAACCATGAATTACGAACTTGCGAAATATCGATCAAAGAGTGAAAAGGCCATGACTTTTGCAAACATAGTTGGAATTTTTGAAATTTTGCAGAATGACTTTGTGATACTACAAATCTTTTCCAAAAGTATTCGGCAAAAGAGTCAAGATTGAAAAAGAAGGCCAAAGTCACTTTGTAGGCATGATTTTTGTTCAAAGAGTCTCAAAGTCAAATCTTTACAAATGAAGTCCAAGTATTTTGAAAATTGCGAGAAAGGATTTGATGTAGAGCTTCTTTTCTTGCTTCAAGTAGATGATACATACCACAATCCATTGAAAATTTTTGCAAAAGTTTCATACGTACACGTAACCTTTGCAAACACGAAACTACGATTATGTACAATACAAACATTTCAAACACATAGCAACGATACAATGATGTACTCCTTTTATTTGCAATACAACCCTTCACGATGATCTACACGCATGTAATTTCTTCCATGTGTGTCATCGTCGCTACTAAGACAGCCCCATCCGCAAACGGAGGTATTTCATCAAATTGGTCGTATTCTTCTTCATCTATGACATTTTCGACTCCAACGATCCGCGCTTGCCATGAAGGACGACGTGCAACCTCGGATTGGCGGATCACGCACATAGAAGACTGATTTGCTTGCTTCGCAAGTACGAATGGGTCATCTTTATAAGCGAGTCTGTTTAGATCCACAAGAGTTAAACCTCTCTTGTCGACCTTCACTCCATGTAGGAGTCCCACCCACTTACATCGAACAATGGAATTTGGTATATTCCGTAATCGAGCTCCCAAATTTCTTGATCACCCAAGTAAGAGTTCATTGCCATTGAGGATCCTCCTTTGAGTGATGTTCATCGGAAAAAGCATCTATGCTTACACCATTGCTTTGAACAGTACTCTTCGCATCCTGACTTTCAGTGTAAAAGGTGTACCCATTAATATCGTACCCCTGCCATGTCTGTACATTAAATCTAGGTCCGTCAGCCAACCATTTGATAGTCTCACTAACAGAGACCTCCGCCCTTTGTTTGAACCATGTGAGAAATCTATCGTTGTGTTCTCGCATGATGGAAAGCTCATCCATTTGTGGATTCTCTTCCCGTAATATCGACTTGTGCTGCTCGATGTACCCTCCAACTTCTGCGCTCTGCTGCAAGACTGTCAGATGCGCTTTGCAATACATATCAAACCGTGGCCTCGTTAGTTTCGATCCAACGGTTCCTTTGCCGCAAATCCGCCCTCATGGCGAGATAGAGGAACACCGATTGCTTGTCTTTTCCGAGATAGTCCACGCAGAACTCAATAACCTCTTGATTACCATAACCTTCCACAATACTACCCTCGGGCTTGACCGATTCCTCACGTAGGATTTTAATATACCCATGTACCTCTCGAGCGGGTACATATAACGTAGGAATGCGGTCCACATATCTTAATCTCTCTAACGAGGTGAACAACAAGGTGGACCATGACATCGAAGAACGGCGGTGGGAAATGCATCTCAAGTCGACATAGAGTCCGCACCACCTCACTCTGCAAGTTGTCTAGCACGTCGGGTCAATAACTGCGCAGAGATCGCATTGAAGAAGTAACACGCTTCGTGATTGCAAACCCGACATCCTCTGCGAGAATATTTCTTATTGCAACCGGGAGCATTTGGGTCATCAAGACATGGCAATCGTGGGACTTCATGCCCAACAACTTCAAATCATCCAAGGACACAAGCTTCTTAATGTTCATGGAGTAGCGGATGGAACTTTAATACCATGGAGACATTTGCAAAGGTCCTCTTTCTCCTTCTTGGACAGGTGTAGCATGCGGCGAGGATATACTGGACCTTTTCCATCCTCCTCTATCACTTTGCAAGCCCGGGCACGATTCCCATGTAGGCCATGTCGCGACGAGCATTCACACCATCCTTTGTCTTTCGGTATGTTCAGCAGGGATACCAACCAAATTGTCGCAGACATTCTTCTCAACGTGCATGACATCAATACAATGCGAACATCTAACTCCTTCGATGACGGTAAGTCCCAAAATATTGACATCTTCTTCCAAATGGTCCTAGAACGAACAGATTTACGACTCTTTCCGTCTTGAACATCGATATCCTCTACGTGAATATACTTGCCTTCCACTCATAGGTCATGCGGTCTTGAGCGGACTTCCTCTTCCCATCAAATTTGTCATCCATCTTACGGTATCGATGACTTTGAGGTAGAAACCTCGGTGACCCATATACACAGTTTTCTTGGAATTCGGCAGCCATAGGCTCTCGGTCTCCTCTTCACAAATAGGACACGCTTTTGCTCCTTTCGTACTGTAGCCCGCCAAATTACCAAGAGCCGGGAAATCATTTATGGTGCAAAATACCATAGCCCGTAGGGTGAAATGCTCTCTTCTGTACGCATCCCACACAATGACCCCGTCATTCCACAATTTTACCAAATCCTCGATCAATGGAGCGAGGTACACATCAATATCATTTTCCGGCTGTTTGGGTCCCGAGATTAGCAACGACATCATGATATACTTCCGCTTCATGCACAACCAAGGAGGGAGGTTGTAGATACACAACAGAACTGGCCACGTGCTGTGACGACTGCTCATGTTACCAAACGGATTCATTCCATCGGTACTCAATCCAAATCTTATGTTCCTCATTTCGGCACCAAACTCCTCATGTTTCCAATCGATGTTTCTCCATTGAGCCGAATCAGCAGGGTGTCTCAGCTTGCCATCTTCCTTTCGAGACTCATAATGCCAACGCAACAATTTTGCTTCTCTAGGATTTGCAAACAACCTTTCTAGACGCGGAATGATGGGCAAGTACCACAATACCTTGGCCGGTGCACCTTTAGTGACCTCTTCACCCTCGTTGCCCTGGCTCTTACGCTTCTTGTCGTTACGCTTCTCCTTTTGTTTGTACCGAGGCACACATAAACCGGACAAATGTGCAGCTCCTGATGTGCGTTACGGTACAAGATGCAATCATTTGGACATGCATGTATCCTTTCTATTTCCATTCCCATGGGACATAGTAGCTTCTTCGCTTCATAAATGCTTGTTGGCAACTCGTTTCCCTCGGAAGCGGTCAGATAGAAGAACTAGAAGTGCATTAAAACTTGTATCCGTCCAGCGGTGTTTTGCCTTGATTCGAACAATGCAAGGACCGAACCTAACTTAGTGTATTACGCTTTGCAACTTTGTGAGCAGTGGTTTCGCATCGTCTTCCATCGGCTTTTAAACTTTCCAAACTCTCTTTACGTGTAATTACCCTCCACATCCCGCAACATTTGCTCCAAATTCTCCGCCTCAAACATATCAAATTGCAACTCATCATCCGGTTCCACCGTGTCTTCATTGCATACCGGCGAGGTACTACTGTCTCCCGTGATGGATCCAACACGTGTAATTCCTCACGAAGCCACGTCGAATCGGTGGTCCTCAATTTGGTGAGTTCTTGAATCTTCTCAGTTGGTGCAATCAATGCAAGGACAATATATGAAGTTTACACCCTCCTCACCATGTCCTCTTGGCAATTTTTTGAACTCCTTAATACCCTCTCAAATTCAAAGACTCACACGACTTTTGCATACATCCATTCCTTACGGTTCATCGCAATTAAACTTCACCCAATAAATTATGCACAAAGCGGAGCGACAAAGAAGCTAGTTATTTGAAATATTGAGACATCATTTGATTAATATTACCTTTGCAAAATAGATGACAATTTCTGCAACATATATGAAATATGTACTTCCGATCGATACCTAGATTCTTCCCTGGTTTAGAGCTTCCAATTTCCTAGATAAGAGACATACATTTTTAACATGAACAATGATATCAAACAATCTAATTATATAGTGCAAGAGCCTCTGAGATCTTTTGACTACAACGACACAATACAAGGGTACCAACGATGACTCCTAATCTCTAAATAGGTTTGGTCTAATCCCATTCGAGAATATGTGGTTCGACAAGTTCCTAAGCCGTTGAACAACTCGGAGAAAATTTGGAAGATACCTCCCGCTATTCTCCATATACACGTCTCGACAACAGGTCAAGAGGGTGTGTATCGAGAATACCAGGAGACGCTACGAAATCTCTACTCAGAGTTGTACAACACACTTCGAGAACTTGCCCAAGCTACATATCCTCAACTGTCCAAAGAACGTGGACAATTCGAGATCGCCGCTTATAAATATACCATTTCGTTGGTATATTTATAAACAAGCATCCTCGAGCAGGAGACGTAGGTTCCGCACCCTAAACTCTAGCATTCATCAAGTGACAGCAATAATAATTCCATATTAACATCAAAGCACTACAAATTAAGATAATTAAATACATGTGTACATGCTTGTGAAATAAAGGGTGTGAAATCTGATAGGATATACACAATACCAGTATAATCTAAACTTTCTTGCGACATATCAAAATTACATAGTACAAAATTAAAGGGGTTTGAAGGAATGCTCACATTTTGAAGAAAACCACAAATTATGCAAAATGAGGGGAAATCTCCTCAAGCTTCAAATTTACCCTCTTAACACCCACCCTTGAGGATTTCAAATTTTCTCACCCAAGTATTGCTTCCAAACACAGAATATGAGCTATTTTTTCTGGTGGCGGCGGAGAAACCTCCTCTGGAACAATAACAGAGAAGAGTTCAGCTCGAGTGGTATAAATAACCTAACGAGGTACATCACTATCGGTTCTCATATAAAAAGCGATAGTGATGTGATCATGAACATCACAGTCGGTTCTTACAAGACAAGCGGCGGTGATTATAATAGTCATCACTATCGGTTTTCATATAAGAAGCGATAGTGATGAGCACGCATACACATCACTATCGGTTCTTATTTAGAAGCGATAGTGATGATAATGAACATCACTATCGCTTCTCACAAAAGAACCGATAGTGATGAGAAGTTCTCATCACTATCGGTTCTTTTGTGAGAAGCGATAGTGATGTCCATTATCATCACTATCGCTTCTTAAATAAGAACCGATAGTGATGTGTACGTGCTCATCACTATCGCTTCTTATATGAAAACCGATAGTGATGATAATGCATATCACTATCACTTCTCGCGTAAGAACCGATTGTAATGTTCCCAGTGCTACATCACTATCACTTCTAACCTAAGAACCGATAGTGATTATGATTAATGCCTCTCCTAAGTCATCTATCACAATCGTTTCTTCCTAAAAACTTAAGAACCGACACAGATGAAGCGATAGTGATGTACCATTCTGTAGTAGTGCTCCTATACTGTAGCAAGTGGTCAGACCCGCGATAAGATGGCAATTGTGGCAGTATACAGGCGACTGCAGTAGGAGGTGTTGCCGAGCTAGAGCACAGCGGCAAGTCGGTTTGTTGCCGTTCTTGGGGTGATGCAGCAACAAGCCTAACATAGTACACCATCTAGGTTATCACGGCCGGCCGATCTCTCGCAAGTGATACTGCCGACAATTTCATGGTTAAGAAGACTATTTTTGTAATTATATATGCATGGATCGGATTTGAAAAAAAAATATCAAACGGGCAATCAAGCTTCAGAATCGCAAATGCTCTCCGTCTCGAGCCTATCTATACCCCTTTATAATGCACCTAAACAATTTTTACTACGTCCACCCTAAATAATGCACCTCATTAGAGATTGCCCAATGTTCGTGCACCCAGCAAAACGTCCTCAGAAACTTGCATTTATCAAAATGAACGTCTCAGATCTTTCCTCAGTTTTACTCACCCATATCCGATGGCCATTATTTAGTGTGTCTAATCATCCCTATGGCCCACAACAGACCCCCCCCCCACCTACATATTTGAAAGGAGAGCGAATCAAACAAGGAAATAAATAAGGAGGATCTGCATGCAAGGAAACCAGACTTGAATTTTTTACTGGCCAAAATTGTACGTACTACATATTTGGAAGGAGGGTGAATCAAACAAGGAAATAAACAGGGAGGATCCGCATGCAAGAAAACAAGACTTGAATTTTTTATTGTCCTGGCATTGTGATCGTATTTTTTTTTCCGAATATGACCATTCTCGAGACTTTTTTACGGATCTAGCCCCGTAGAGCCTAATTTCAGCGCACGGAGAGCGCTGAATTTTTGTTTTTATTTTTATCTAAGGAACCAGCGATGCAGTGAGTCTTGCTTAATTTTTTCAATTTTTTCTCGCGGAACCAATGTGGCGAAAGCAATCGCTTAATTTTTATCTTTTTTCCTTGCGGATCCAAATGTCGGCGCGATTTATTTTTCCATATTTTTGAAATCATCCTGTAGCCCACAAATGACCTTCCTCACCTCCAAATCAACAAGGAAAAGGAAACAAACGTCTTGGAATCAAGGAAAAGGAAACAAACGTCTGAAAAGGAAATGACCATACATTACATCTTTGGGAAAAGGCGGGAGATGGGGGCAACACGACCAGAGAACGCGATTCTGCAATGGCTCCACGATGCGCCATCGGTGGCTTTGCTTGAACCAAGCGAGGTCTTTGTCGGCGACCTCATGGCCGTCGTGCCTTAACAAATTTATAATTTAAGTTTTTTTGAAAATAATTTTATTAAGTATAAAATAATCGAAAGTTTTTTTGAGAATTTTTCTAGAATTTTTTAACCTAATGTGCTATCTTTTCAAAAATCCTTCTATATTTAAAAAAAATGAAGGCAACTCACTTGTAGCTTCTTCTAGCTGCAGCCCAGACCAGAGAAGCTTCTTCTCTTCCCTCCCTCCATTAAAGTAAGAAAGAAGCTCCAAAGCTCCATCAATCCCGCACCAAATCTCCTCTTTCCATCTATGGTGTTAATTCCCCAAATTTCGTGCTCTACTGCCAAAATTTTCTCCCAATCTGATTTGATCCCAAATTATGGTTTCCATAAATATGCTTGTTTCGGGGCTATAAAAGCCGGCGAGCTCTCCTCCACCCTATCGCATTGCGTAAATTCCCAAGTGCTCCCTCTTGTAAAGATCGCCGAATTTTGGAGGTAACCCAAGCCATCACCGTCATCTTTCCCGGCAAAATTCACATAGCCGTGACTCCTCCCGCAGTCTTGGTGCCGACGATCTCGCCGCACCAGTGCCGACCCACTGCGATCGGCCGGCCACCCCTGGCCTTCCCTCCCCCTTGCGCTGGCCAAGCCCAGAGAGCACGCTTGCTCTCTGTGGAAGCTGCAAAAAAAATAATCTAAAATCAGAAAATTCTTTTTTCTTTCTCTTTCTTGATTTAAAATCTTTTGGGAGCCCATTTTCGCCTATTCGACCTCCATTTAGTTCCGTTTTTCTTTCTAAATTCATTTAAAATTCTAAATTTCTCTTTTATTATTAAGTGTTGTATTCATACTTATCTTCTTATTTAATTGATAATCGGGTGTACTATCGTCGTAGCGTTAGCACAGGCACTATACTAGTGGGCTATAGGACGCCACAACAACCAGCCAGTGCCGTGAGTTTCATACAGAGATGGAGTACGGCGCGCATTGCATCCGCATGGAGTCACTGCGGCTGGCGTTAACCTGCGTGGCATTTGTTGTAAAATGGTGTTATCCGTATCGATCAACAAAGATGCACCAAAGAACAACAAATAAAAATAGGAAGCATATATAATGTAGGGCGAAATTCTGTTATCTCTCTTTATTAGATTGGTTCTTTTGTACAAAGGGTGCCATATTTATAGTAGAAGGCTGCAAGAGATAGATTCGGATTCGCCCACATATAAATAGAGTTCAACCAAATATAGACTCAAATCAATCTATATCTTAATACTCCCTCTTAGGAGAATACCGCGTAATGCACATATCTCATCAAAAACTCTACTCAAAAACCCAATAGGGAAAAAAGAGATGGAGAAAAGAGTATATTGCACTCGCACACTATGTTATACTAGCTGTCTCATTAAAAACCTCATGTGAGAAAATTTCAGGAAAACTTACTGAGGGAAAAAAGAGTACAACTTATAATCTTCTGGATTTAAATTAGGATCTTCAGGATCATGCCAAGGGTCATGGTTCAGAAATTTACTCCTCCTAAACTCTACATATCTCTAAGTTATCTCATTCCAATGCCATTAACATATCTTTAGAAACTAGATTTTGGCAAAGACATGATCAATAAATCTGCTAGATTTTTACATGACTTAGTTTGCAGAATCTTTACCTCACCGTTCTTCTGGAGTTCGTGAGGATAGAAAAGTTTAGAAGCAATGTACTTTGTGATATTGCTTTTCACATAACCCATTTCCATTTGTGCAGCACAAGCAGTATTATCTTCATAGATAATTATGGGGTTGACGAGTACTCGTACCATAGGTACCCCAACGGCCCGGAGTAATGACCGGCCGCCCCAAGACTGACTCCGACCAAAGGTCCCGTGGGGCCACGAAGGACGCTCGTCCCCGACCTAATGGACTGCCTCAAGCTAGCCCCCACACGATTGTCCCCGACCTGACGAGCTGCCTCACGCTCGTCCCCGACCTAACGAGCTTCCCCAAGCTCGTCTCCGACTCGATGGGGCGGTCGACCCCCGCCACGGGTCGGGCTCCCCACGAGCTCCGACCAAGCTGAAGCGATCTCCGCCGCGGGCCATGTGTCGGGCCTCCGCCAGCCATTAGCCACGTGCCCCGCGGACACAACGGCTTAGAGTGACTGTGCGGGGGCATGTGGCTCCTTCCCGAGGTAGCGTGGAGATCGCCAAAGTCAAGCCCCGGTCTCATCGACCGGACACGCGCGGTGCGAAGATGCGCCCCCTCCCGAGGCATACGCCAGCGCCTGACAGACTTGCAGAGGGCAGGTGCGCTATTTCCCAAGGAAGCGGCAAACCGCTCGCTCGGAAGTTCACCAACCCGGCATGGGGTAAGGCAGACGCTGAATCGCCAAGACGAAGGACCAGAGCTCCCAGCACAGCATAGATCACCTCATCTCTTCCTCTCCCAATTTGCCATGTAACCTACCCCCTCCAGCTATATAAAGGGAGGCAGGGCCCTCTGAGGAGGGGGCGAAGAGGTTCAGGCGCACAGACACACACGCAGGAGGAAAAAAGAAAAGAGCGCCCTCCTCTCGGTCTTCTCGAATAGGCTATTCTTGCTCTCGCATTCTCGAGCTCTTAGCTCCGTTTGTAAGAACTGTGCAGCCATCTGCACCTAAGGCAATACACCACCACCACGCGAACTGGAGTAGGGACTTTCGGCCCGAACCAGTATATGTCTTGGGCTCCCGAGTCTAACCATTCAAGGAGAGGGAACGCGCGGCCCCTTAGACTTAAAAATTTACTCGCCGGTGCCCGAAACACCGACATGGGTTATCGACGGTATTAATACAACATGACTTCTGGATATGGTTAATCACACGTCTTAACCAAACACATTCACGTGAGGTTTCATCTAAAGCTATAATCTCTGAGTGGTTGGTAGAAGTAACTACCAAGATCTGCTTAAAATACCACAAAGAAACGGATGTACCACCGCAGAGAATTACAATACCAGTCTGAGATTTGGCACTATAGAGATGAGACAGATAGCTAGCATCCGTATATCCCACCATAGTCAAGTCTTGGTCCTTCCGATAAAATAATCCAAGATCTTGAGTATCTTGATGGTATTTGAGTCAAGTCTTGACATCAGCCCAATGTCTTCTAGCGAGGGCTGTAATGTGTCTTACTAGCAGATTTACTGTGAATACAATATCAGACCATGTGCAATTCGCAAGACAAATAAGTACTCCAATGGCTCTTAAGTATCGAACTTCAGGTCCTAAGACTTTTTTATTTTCCATCCTCAATCTGATAAAGAGTCTTTATCCACTTTAAGGGATCTTATTACCATGGGGTTTTTAAAGAATGAGATTTATCCATATTAAATCTTTTCAATACCTTCTTGGTATAGGTAGACTGTTGTACAAAAAACATTCTATGAAATGCTCTAGCTGCAGGCCTAAGCAATATTTGGTTTTTACCCAAATCTTTCATCTTAAACTCTGTCATAAGGTAAGGAACTTGCTTTCTTTATCTCCTCTGTGGTTCCGATGATATTCAAATCAGCAACATAAACTGAGATGATACAAAATCTATTCTGGGACTTTTTATGAACACACAGGGCCAATCATCGTTGTTAGAGTATCCCTTCTTTAGGAGGAACTCACTAAGTCAGTTGTACCATATTTTCCCTGACTATTTTAATTCATATAACGATATCTGCAGTTTAACATTATACATGTTGTGGTTTCCTTCATTAGGACCCAAAATTTTGACTCCTTTAGGAACTCATATAAATATCTGTATCCTAGTGACCCATATAAATATGCGATCACTACAACCATCAACTGCATTGATAAATTTAGGCTAACTGCCATTGATATCAAGTATCGGAACTTTTATTCTATTCATTACAGGAGAGTAAATTCCATCGTAATGGATATCGGGTCTCTAATAAACCCTTGTGCTACAAACCTCACTTTATATCTCACCACCTGGTTATTTTCATTTTTCATATGGATGAAAACCTAGTTTGATCCTACAGGGACCACTTTAAGAGGTTCGGCCAACTGACCAAATACTTTGCTCTTATTAAGCAAGCGTAATTATGCCTAAATTGCTTCATTCTATTTGACCCTATATGAGTACTTCTGCCACTCTGCCATGGGCTTAGGTTTTGGATCCAGATCAAGCAATTTTGAGGCAAAATATATATTGACAATTGTAGTCTTTCTCTTATACAACTCTCCTGAATCACTTCAGGGATATCTCTTTATTAATTTCTTCCAGCTACTTATGATTTCCCACAATGATGGAGTCTGTGCGTTCCGACTTCTCAGCGTTAGTTTGTGCACGCAAATATTCGCCGAGGTTATCATCTTCAGGATGACTCTCTTCAGGGAGCTTACCATCTCCAGGATGGCTCACTTTAGGGATTTTCTCAACATCAGGTTGAGCTTCTTCAACTGTCTCATGTAGTGTTCTCATTTGTTCGGTTATTTGTTTCTGTGGACGTCTCCACGAAATTGAGTCCCATGCACCTGGAGACCTCCCACTCTTCTTATCATTAGGTTTAAAAGTGAGATCAATATCCTTCTAGGGTATTTTCACTCTTTGCAGGTGCGTTTACTGCAGGTAAATGAGACCTTATCACTCCCTTATGATCAGTGAAGGTATTGGCAGATTATTAGCTATTTGTTGTAGATTTATAATCATTTGAACTTCAAGTTCGGATTCTTTAGTGCGTGGGTCTAAAGACTGAATGCTAGTGACATTCCAATCTACTTCTCGGCATTCTTTAATGTGGTACTTATCTGCTCTTGATGTCAAAAAATTGCCCTTATACAATCAGCGTACTGAGTTGTATAGAGATCCCCTGTAATAGGCTCTAGGTATTTAGTAATTGATGGGGATTCATAACCTACATAGATCCCAAACTTTTGGTAAGGGCCCATGTTGTACGCTACTGTGGTGAGCTTGGCATGTATATAACACAGCCAAATTTTCGCATATAGGAAATACTTATTTCTTTCGCACACACTATCTACAAAAGGGAAAATTCATAGTATGCAGTTGGTCTGAGTTGAATTAATACCATAATGTGCAGCACTGCGTGGTCCTAACAGCTAGTAGGTAACCTATAATTCTGCAAGAGTGGCCAAGGAAAAAGTTTTATCCTCTTAATTAATGACTCTGTAGGGCCATTTTGTGTATGGACGTGAGGTACTAAATGCTCTACATTAATGCCTAGAGCCATATACAATAATCATTAAATGCCTTTGAGGTAAACTCACCAGCATTGTCCATTAGAATAGACTTGATCCTTTCTTCTAGAAAGGAGGCACTCAATTTAATGATTTGGGCAATGAATTTAGCAAAAGTATGGTTCCTAGTAGATAAGAGACATACATGGGACCATCTAGAAAAAGCATATATCAGTACCATAAAGTATCTGAAGAGGGCCAACAAGGGCTGAATAAGTCCACAAAACTCACCTTAAATTCTCTTTAGGAAATTCAGTGATTCTTCCCTAACTTTTAGATAAGAGGGTCTAATTATGAGTTTCCCTTTAGCACCAGTAGGGTATAAGAAGTTTTCAGGTCTAGGGAAGTTAGTAGTTTTTATGCTATGGTCAGCAGAATTGTTGAAGATTTTTTTATGAGGCTAATGGAGGCCCGATCTTTTGGTGAGATGGATGACTCTTTATTAGTGGAGATGACCCTCACGATCCAGGCTACTGACCTAAACACAACTGACGCCAACCAATCGCTGAACCAAACTCCAAATTGTTATCAACCGTGCCAAAACCCGGTTGACCTGGTCACGAAGATCAATTCCTACGAGCAATCTAAGAATAAGCAAGAACAAAACAAAATCAATCTAAAATTGCAAATATAATTAAAGTATTGATGTGGGGTTCCGAAGCATGATATTACTGTTGATCTAGTCGAACAAGAGAATACCTAATAGTTTCACCAAGGAAAACTACGACTAAACAAAACCCAAGTAATTTTAGGGGACTCCCTAGCTATATATAGGTAAAAGAGAAGAAGGATTCAGCCAGCACAAAGGAGTGGCCGAATAGGACTCGTACAAAGCCCAAAGCCTAAGTTTGACTCAGACTGAAAAGTTGACCTAACTTGTTTCAATGATTGCAGAGTGCTCCAAAGGAATTTTTAGGTGGGGTCAAATCCATTGAAAAGATCTTGAAGTAAGCTTTTCATCAAGTGCAATAACTCACCAATCAGACGACGTATCTAAAAGTTATGCTTGTTTTACTTCAGGCTAATATTCGAAGGCCGAAATGGGCTTCAAAACGTGTTACACGATCTACGACTTTGCTTGACGTAGATGTGCATCCTTGCTGATCCAAACCATGGTTCCTAAGTGTATGCACATCACACGTATCAGGTAGTGGATTATTCTCAAAAGTGTAATTAGATACGCTTAAGAATGACTTTACCTAACAATTGAGTTGACGAGCACATGCTTGGTAATTGGTCATTGTATATCTAGTTGAGGAGCAGTAGGTATGGTTGTATCAGTGGAAGGGATATCCTCATCAATTTTTCTCATCTTGTTCAATTCAGGATGACCCAGTCGATCATGCCAGATCTTAAATATTTCTGGTTTTTTAATTATAGTTTTTATCGCAACATAAACTTCAGGTTTCATATGTGTATAATACAACCAAAAGGAGAAGGAAGTTTATGTTGCGATGGTCATAATATTTACAGTTTTTTAGTCAAATTCTGAAAATATTTAGTCTCCCTAAGAATTGAATTTGTGGTGCAACTGTCTACAAGATAGATTTCCTCCTTCACCATTGGATTATACTTTATTCTATATTAGAAGTATGATTTAACAATCAAGCAATTGTTGTAGGAGGAACATATTGCAAAATATAAAACAAACATAGTACAATTAATCAAATATCCTGAGAAATAATCAATTTATTTAAATGATAATTGTTCAACAGGAGCGTAGGCCAATGTTGTAACATTCCAAATTTTAGCCTTCTAAATTTTTTCCTAAGTTTTCAAAAAATTTGAGAATTTAAATTTGAACTCTCAAGTGGAAGTAAATAATTTGAATCAAAATATTAAGTTGAAATAAGTTTAAAATAATTTATCTGGGTCCCAAATGCTTAAAAATATTTTTGAGAATTTTCTAGGATTTTTCCTAATTTATTTGCTATTTATTTTGGCTTTTCTTAATTTTTTGGAATTTTCTAAAACGAAAAATCCTTTTCTTTTTCCCGCGTGGGCCGTTTCTTCCGCGGCCCGACTCCTTTTCCTCATCACCTGGCCCGCTTTCCTTTCTCCCGCGGCCCAGCTCCGCTCGGCCCATCCCCGCGCGGCGCATTGGCCCAGCCTGCCGCCGAAAACCCTAGCGCTGTTGGCGTTGGATCTCGATCTGGCGTTCAAAACTCGCTAGTGTGGCCACGCCCTTGTGAGTCGTCCGATCCTCGCCACGTGTGCGGTCCAAATGCTGCCACGTCGCCCCGCACCGCAGCTCGGAAAACCCTAGCCGCACCGTAGCCCGGAAAACCGTAGCCATGCACGCCTCCCCAGGCTATTTAAGCCGCCGCCGCACCCAGCCTGAGGTACCCTCGCGCCGCCGCTCATTTTAACCCAGCTCGCGTCGCCCGAGAGCCAGCCGTCGCGGAGATCTCGCTCACCGAAGTTCCTTCGCCGTCCCAAGAAGCTTCTCGCCGTCCTTCTCCCTCGCCGGTGAGCCTCTGTTGCCATCGCTTGCATCGCCGAACTCCCCGTGACTCCCTCTCCCTTTTGCCCATAATCCCGCGCCATCTCGTCGCGTTTTGCTCCGTCGCTGAGGCCTTTTTCTCCACCTCCGGTGTTGCCCGCGCCGCCGCCGCCGAACCGCTCCACCCGTGCCGCACTGGCGCCACGTCAGCGCCCCACGTCGTCACGCGTCGCCCGCATCCGCGCCACCTCAGCACCGTGTCGCTCGCCTTCCACCGCGTCAACGCCGCCTCGGCTCCCGTACCGCACCGCGTCACCCGCCCACGTGGCCTAGCCACGTCAGCCCTAGCTGCAGCGTGGCGTCCACGTCAGCATGGTCTGCCATGTCGGCATCTACCTCCTCGGTGGACGCAGTCCACCGTGAACCTAGGCGCTGACATGTGGGCCCCACATGTCAGTCGGTGTTTCTTTTTATTCTTTTCCAGAAATTCTGAAAATTCCAGCCAATCGCAGAGCGCCACGTGTCAGCCTTTTGTTTTTTCTGAATTTATGATCTCGGAATCTTCCAGGAGCCCGTTCTCCTTTGTTCGAGCTCCGATTCCAGTGATTCAAATTTCTAAATTCATATAAATTCATGATATATCTTCCAGTATCATTATTTTCATTATTTTAATTTTTTTTGAATTTATTTTATTTATTTGCTTTCGTTTCGCGCGTAGATAACGCAGTCGAAGCTCAATCGAATCAGCAGTCGGAGGTAGAACTAGCAGGAGGCACGAAAGCAAGTCTTCCTTGAACATATTGATCCCAAATTTTATGAAAAGATTATGTTGTTTTAAATTATGCATGCTTACTTTTATGCAATGTATTTTAAATATAGTTTTAGAGTATAGTTAAATACCAGAATTTGTTATACCCTCATTGGTATTGATCATGTCAAACCTTTGTCACCCTAGTTGATACTAGCTATTTTATTCGGTGATAACCAGTAGATTAGCATGGGATGGTAGAACTGCTTAGTCCAACTTAAACGTTTCGGTATTTATGCCATTATGGGAATCATTTCAAACATTGTTTAAACTTATTTGTAATGTTGCGGCAATTGGTGTTGCTGCTGTTATTTAAATGAAATAAAGTGGAAAAATATGGTTTAGACCAAGGCGGATGGATGTTTGGCGAGTGCAGAAAGCACGAGACCTTGAAATGTGAATGTTTCGCCCTAGTCAATGAAGGACCGAAGCATGTGTTATCATGGACGAAGCACTACCGTACAACCACAAGTCTATATGGGTACGACCTGGTTAAATAATTTGTGTGTATCATTATTAGCCTTGCCAGTTGGTGAGTGCCAGATGATGGTAGGCGTAAGAGGGGGCTTCCGACTGGGCAGCTAGAACCCATCGACGGTGAAACCTTAGCGGGTGAGTTTAATAATGGGGTTGTACATTGTAAAGGCCTTGTCATAATCTCTCTACCGACACACCAAAGGAAGTGTGTTAATTGCATGGCAACAAGAGTCGATCGTGTCTTGTGGGTAAAGTTGTACACATTCTACAGATTTAAAACTACTTAAGTAGCGGGGAGGTACGCTTGCACATTGTAGATTTTATGGTTTTATTTTAAATGAAAATGGTGGTTTAGGAATCCATGAGCAGATGGAACTCTCGGGTTATGGTTTGGCAGATGGAGCCAGTCAGGTAGCTAGAACCTGCTTTAGTTGTCATATCAAATTTAATTACTATGTTATTTACATTTTGGTCAAATGATGCTTATGAAATTACTATGGGTATTTAAAGTGAAACATTTTTTTATGCTAAAAGAGCCATATTATGACTTCAATTGTTTAGCCTTGCATATAGTTATCATTCATTATGTTTCCAAGACTTGCGGAGTACATTTTTGTGCTCACCCTTGCCACATCCCCAACTTTCCACAGAGGAGTGCGCAGAAGCTGAAGGTGACTACGAGTTCTATGCTTGTGGTTACGACGAAGGCGATCTGGAATGCTAGGACGTGAACCCAAGTCGATTGCTTGTTGGGCAAATGGATAAGCTTACTCTATTGCTTAATTAATATTATATGCTTCGTGATATGGATGTGTTGTCATCACTATTTCCACTGTGTGTGCTAGCTTTTCCTGGACTAGCACAGGTTATACACAGAGAGTTCAGATTTAGAAATCCGGTCCCGATAAATGTTCACTCTAGAATTAAGACTAAACTGATAAGAAGACTTAAGGATACTCATAATGACATGCGACATTGACTAGCAAAGTGAAGGAATATTTAAGAGACTAGTTCAGGTCTTCATATGAGTCATAGGTGTCCTTCTGAGACTCTTTGAGCTCAATAAGATCAAGAACCATATCATCACACTTCTCAACTTCCTCCCCAACAACTGGTTGAGCGATGAAGTGTGTCTCGGCTTTATTTCCCTGATTCTTCTGAACTTCACAGTGGATTGCGTGTAAAGGTCCGTCAAATGCTTTGGGGTACGGTCGGTACGCGACCAATGACCAGTGCATCCACACCTAAAGCATGGTTGTGGAGGATCTACAGCCTTATTGGCTGGGTCTTGCTTCTGGAAGCTACTTGATCCCTTTTCTTTAACTTTCCACTGAGGTTTGCCTCTTCCCTTCTAACCTTTGCCATTCTTCCATTTATCCCTTTTATACCTTTGGCTTTTTCTGCGGCCTCGGCTATTACTAGCCCGCTGAGCATTTGCATGTGCTTCAGGCATTGCATGACTTCCATTAGAAATAACGTGATGATTCTTCATCAAGAGTTCATCATGCTTTTCTGCTTCTAGTAGAATGCATATTAGCTCAGAGTACTTCTAGTACTTGGCATGACGATACTGTTGCTGCAATATCCTCATATTGGGGTGGAATGTGCACAATGTCTTGTTGATCATTTTAACATCGGTAACTTTCTGGTTACAGAATGTCAGTTTAGCGATAAGCTTGTGCATGGTAGAGTTGTATGCTGCGACTTAAAAACCTCAAAACGTAGGAGGGTCCATTCATGTTGTACTTCTGGCAACAGGATGGGTCTTTGCTGGTTATATCATTCCTTCAGGGAATTCCATAGTACCAACAGGTCCTCCTACATCAAATATTTGGCCTTCAGGTCCGTATGAAGATGGTGCCTCAGGAAGTATAAAGCCGCACACTTAGCCGCTTTGGGAAGAGCAGGGGCATCGGTATCAGGCTGGAAAATAGCAGCTCCAAGAGATCGAGCTGTTAGGTTGATCTTGGCATCTATTGCCCAGGTGAGGTAATTGTTGCCATTCAGGGTAAGCTTAGTAAATTCCCTCTTTACGATATCCGACATATCCTATATACAAGCATGATTGAATTTTACTACTGGTATAATCAATATATTGCATGCTCACTCTTGAATCCGTAAAGTTTGGTCCATATAATTTCATAATATAATTATCTAAAATTTCCCAAGATTTTCCTAGCATTTTCCAAAATTTTCTAGTAATCATTAAGCAATTTTTAGAATTACCGATTAACAGAAAAATAGATTCCAACATATATGAACATGAAGCAATGCTAAGAAAAATAAATCTAGACACATTGAACTTCCAAAATGCAATTTATAATTTGCCTAGAATTTTTCATGATTTCTGCTAATTATCAAGCAATTTTTAGAAAACTGATAAACAAAAAAATAAATTTCAGCACATATAAACATGGAAAAATGCCAGGAAAAATAAACCCAGAGATATGAAGCTTCCAATGTGTGCTAATTCTAATTTTTCAACAAATTTATTTAAGCCCATACACATAGAAAATTAATTTCTAGGATTTACTATAATTTTTCTAAATTTATTAATTATTTTTGGATTTATAAAGAATTGGGTCGCGCGGCCTACAAGCACGCGGCGACCTAGATGCTAGGGCAGCCCAGGCTTGTGGCGTGGCGACACATGCGCAAGCGCGACCCAAAGAATTTTTTTTTTCTTTAATATTTATTTTTATTCTTTTTTTCAAAACTATGCGTCCGAATCAAATTTTTGCAAAACTATACGCCCGTCGCCCGTGTATGGGGCGATCGCCCCATACACGGGCGATATGTGCCTCGCCGTCGTGAGCAAGCGGTAAAAAGAGCCGTTACTCAGGGCCCCATCGCCTCGAGACAGGCGATCGCCGAGCCGAGGCGATAGGCGGCCTTCAAAGCTCGCCCCTCGCTCAGTGTGACCACGAGGCGGCAGCGAAACGAAGAGAAAAGAGAAAAGAGAAGGAGGAAGAAGAAGAGAAAGAAGAAGAAAAAGAAGAAGAAAAGAAGAAGAAAAAAGAAGAGAAAGAAGAAGAAAGGGGAAAAAAAGTCGATTAAATGCTTTTTGCGAAGGTATTTTTACAAATTTTATAAATCTATTATTTAGGAATTTTACGATTTTGTAGTGTTTAGAAAATTCAGAGGACTGTTTGTTATTAGAATTCTAATGTAGCATGTAATATTTAGTCGAATTTAGGATTGTGTAGCGTTTAGAACTTTAATGTAGTATTTAGTTTTTAAAAATTTGAGGATGTGATAGTATTAAGTACGTTACAAATTTAGTGTAGTATTAGAAATTTATTGTAGTGTTTAGAAAATTTAGGATTGTGTAGCGTTTATATTTTCTCGGATAGTGTTGTTTAGAAATTTATCGTCATAGCTTCATATTTAGAACTTTAATGTACTATTTAGTTTTTAGAAATTTCAGGATCAGATAGTATTAAGTACGTTACAAATTTATTGTAGTGTTAGAAATTTATTGTAGTGTTTAGAAAATTTAGGATTGTGTAGCGTTTACAATTTCTCGGATAGTGTTGTTTAGAAATTTACTATCGCAGTTCATATTTAGAACTTTAATGTAGTATTTAGTTTTTAGAATTTTCAGGACTGTATAGTATTAAGTACGTTACAAATTTATTGTAGTGTTAGAAATTTATTGTAGTGTTTAGAAAATTTAGGATTGTGTAGCGTTTACAATTTCTCTGATAGTGTTGTTTAGAAATTTCTTCATCATGATTCATATTTAGAACTTTAATGTAGTAGTTAGTTTTAGAATTTTCAGGATCAGTATAGTATTAAGTACGTTACAAATTTATTGTAGTGTTAGAAAATTTAGGATTGTGTAGCGTTTACAATTTCTGATAGTGTTGTTTAGAAATTTAATGTCGCAGATTCATATTTAGAACTTTAATGTAGTATTTAGTTTTAGAAATTTCAGATCAGTATTGTATTTTAGAGTAATATTTTTCCGTCGGACGTTGCAGCATGTCGGAGAAATTGTATTTCCAAATATTTTATGGAGATGGGGAGATAGCACAGGGGGCGGATGGGGTGGATCTATCATCATTTTCAAGAGTCGACGGCAGGGCATATGCGCATCGAGCGATAGGACATACTGGGTTTGTTGGAGTGGATGTCTCGGATGTTCATTTGGATGCCCAGACTGTTCGGTTGGGTCGAGCAGAGTGAGCCGAGCGCAAGACCGTTTTACGAGAGTTGATTCCTATTAACTCGACGTCAACATGGAGGAGTTATGTTGGTTTTGCGTAGAGCGGGTTGGCCGCTCATGTTGTTGGTACTGATGCTACCGGTAGCTCCATCGGTTTCGCAAGTTCGTGATGTCGGGGTGGACATTACGGCGGAGGGGACATCAAATGTAGAAGGATGCGAAGAGGAAGGCGGCGAGGAGCCCGAGACGAGGAGCACGAGACTGGCGGTGGCGAAGGGACCGGGGGGGCAGAGGAGACAGCGGTGGAGGCGCGAGGGGTGGCCGACGAGGGGGAGGAGGTGGAGGACATTGTTGACCTGATGGAAGAGGAGGACCGTGCGGATGAGGAAGTCCCTGATGGTGAGCACTCCGACGAGGAGGACAACGCCTCGAGGTGCCTATCCTCGTGCGTGGACCAATTACAATTTCAAGACCTAACGATGAATGAAGGAACATTGATGCATGGGAGTATCGTGAGAACGAGGTGACGCAGGGGCCATATATAAAGACAAGGAGGCTGTGATGGATGCGGTGAAATCTTGGGCAATGTCTCTCCGACGGCAATTCGTGGTTGTGAAGTCCAAGAAGAAGGACTACGACGTGAAGTGCGTAGTTGATTCGTGCCCATGGCGGTGCATGCATACCGAGGAAGTGGACGGACTATTGGAAATGCTCCATAGTGATGGAGCATAATCATGAAATGGAAGAAGCGGAGCGAGGACACCGCAATCTGTCGTCCACTTGGGTGGCAAATGTGTTTTATGGTCGATCGTGGACAATCCCCATCCGCAGCCTCGATCTATTATCACACCGTGGAGGAGAGGTTTGAAGATAAGATTAGCTACGCAAAGGCATGGAGAGCAAAAGGACAGCTCGAAATACGGTTCGGGGCGTCACGAGGCTTCGTACGAGAATATTCCCCACTTGCTCAGGGCAATCGCACAAAGGAACCCCGGTACATCCATCGACCTTGCGGAGTTCCCTGCGGGTGGTGCGTGCACCGGGAAGTGGGTATTGCAGCGTGCATTCTTCGCCCTGGGCGCATGCATAAATGCGTTCCGGCACTGTCGCCCGGTCCTTTGCATGGACGGCACATTCCTCACGGGGAAGTACAAGGGCCAAATTCTAACTGCGATCGCGATGGATGCCAACAACCAGGTTCTACCGGTTGCGTTGGCATTCGTGGAGGGGGAAAACACGGAGAGCTGGTACTGGTTCCTTGAAAGAGTGAAGCTGGCAGTTGTTCTCGACATGCCTGATGTTTGTGTCATCCATGACCGACATGCAGGGCTGCTAAGGGCGATCGTGGATATGCAACAAGGGTCCGCCGTCGTGGGAGCAGCAAAGTGGCCAGATCTGAGGAGCAGGTGGTGCATGAGGCACATGGGTGCCAATTTTTCCGTCGATTCAGAACAAGGAGCTTATGAACATGTTCAAGCGCCTGTGCAAACAGAACCAACGGAGGAAGTTCGACGCGCTTTGGAAGACGTTGGACGAACTAACGAAGAAGCAATCAATGGATCCGAGAGGTACCGCTAGTTCATCAAGGAACCCGATGGTGTACCATGAGCAAGGAGAGGACCCCACAGCCTTATGTGCGCTGCCGACAGACCCCCCAAACATCCGGCGTAGGCCGGGTACCAGCATAAAGAGTTTCACCGATTGGATACGACATGAGCCTTTGGATAAATGGTCCTTCACGCACGACGAGGCGGCTCGCGTTATGGGATCATGACAACGAACTCGCGGAGATTTACAAGCGGGTAATGAAAGAAACCGGATACCTTCCATCGGTGGGTATAGTTGAGGTGTCTTATTAGGGACACAGAGATATTTCATTGAGCGATACAAGACCTCCACAAATGTATGTCGGACAATCGATCGTCTTACTCAATCTGTTGTGTCTACCTACATGTCCAAGAAAACAAGAAAGGCGCAGACACATCGGGTTACACCGAGAGTGGCGTGGAACGGAGATACCACGTGCATCGCGGTGACCGAGGTCGCAGGGTGCCCACCGAGAGGACTTCCCATCCGTGCATACCCGGCGGTGATTGCGAGTGCTCGACCGAAACCACGCTGCTGCACTTGCCGTGCTCGCACGCCATTGCCGCAGCCGCGAGACGCATCAATCCCGCCGTCCGCTTGTCTCCCCGCACTACTACAAGCGAGCATTCTCAACACGCGTGGCATCACGAGGTGTACGGGTACCGAGTGGACGGATCGCTCACAACAGCCCCCTCCGGACCATCGATGGGTACCGGACATCCGAATGTTGAAGTGAAGGTCGGACGTCGAAGGACAAGGCGATTCGAACGATATGGACGAGTCCGAGGCGCGCCGCAACCGCGGATAATGTAATTTTCCATGTTGTTCCCATCTTGTATTTTTCAATGGACCGGTAAGTTGTGATGTAAGTTGTAATGATCGATGTAATTTTCAATATACTGGTAAGTTATTTTTCGCATCACGTAATTCTTCGATGTACCAGTTAGTAGCTATGAGGATAATGTAATTCTCGACGTTGTGTGCCTCGTCGAACATGTCGTTGTCTTTCGTATGTTTGTAATATGAGTTTTTTTGGCTCTCGCACTTCGTTGTATTGTTTGATGAGTATGGTACAATTAGTTATTTCGCATTTCATTTTGTGTGCACATGTAATTACTGACAAATTTGTTGTATTTGCTTTCTAACAGGCCACGATGGCGCGACCTTACCCTGAGCTGCTGGACGTGACCGTCGATGAGACCCACCGGTCTAGGTACTCCGCAGAGGAGAACCGAGAGCTAGGGACACTCCGACCTCGGGTGCCCAACGAGCCGCCGCGATCGACCCACGCCGGGTTCCACGGTAAGCGCCAACGCTTGCACTCTTTACGTACATGTACTTACCAGTGAATGCAATTCTAACGACGCATTGCACTACATGCGAGTTGCGAGCGGCCGGCTTACTTCCTCTTTGTAGGATGGTGGAGCGGTGGCGCCCGCCTAGCGGGCAAGGAGGTCCCGCGGTTCGGTGCGACCGGTCCTGCTGCCGCACTCGTGGACCGGTGGAGACCGGAGACGACACGCGTTCCACCTTCCGTGCGGAGAGATGGCTCCGACGCCGCAGGGCGTGTCGTACCTCTTAGGCCTCCCCGTGCGGGTCCAAAGATTGTGCCGCCTGACGCCTCGCCACGTGGCACGCCGAGTTGTCCGTGCGTTTGCCGAGGTGCGCGGCACCCCGGCAGCCCCTACCAGCCCCTTAGGGAGGCCGCGCGCCACGGACCGACGGCGTGGTCGCTTCGATTCCACGGTGAGTACCTCTTTCTTTGAGAATTAAAATAGAAGCGCCAAGTTATCGATAATGTTTGTTGCGAACGCTGCAGCTCGGCTTCTCCACCCGCACGCGAGGAGGCGAACGTGGCCCGCCACTTGGAGGCATACCTCTGTTGTTGTTCGGTTGGGTGATGTTCCGTCCTCCCACGGAACACGGTGGACCGTCACCGATCGAGTACGCCAAAGACATCGCCGACACCCGGTGGATGAGGTAACACACTCAGTTCCAATCTCGTCTCAGCGGAGCACGTCTAACTCCCCCCTTGTAAACAGGTGATGCAGTGGTCGTGGGCCTCAGCTGTGCTTGCGGCGACGTAAAGAGGTCTGTGCGACGCCGTCTCTCGGGCGGAGCACGACGCGACGATGTCAGGTTGCGTCCTACTCCTCCAGTTGTGGTCTTGGGAGCGCTTCTCCGTCGGCAGGCCTGTTGTTGACACGACACCGTACCCCGAGGAGCTTTACGGAGACGACCCGGTGGACTGGCCCACCTTGGGCCACTACTGGGTTCGACGACAGGTATGCTCCCTCGTATCTTTTTCCCCACTAACGCACTTGAATAACCTTCGCCATTTCTTATTTCCTCGCAGCGGAGGTTCGCGCACCGACAGGTGAGGAGGTCCTATCAGGAGTTCGTTCGGGAGTTCGATCGCCTCCACGACGAGGACGTGCGGTGGATGCCATACACCGCGTACGACGTCCACGCCCGAGCACCTCACGGGGTCTCCGTGCTTTGCACGCGAGATGAGGCCTTTTGGCTCACCCGTAAGGTGCTCGTCTTTGACCTTTGTGTCGAGGAGTACTCCCCGCACCGAGTGCTGCGGCAGTTCGGCCTGTTCCAGTCCTTTCCTTTGCCGCCTCGTCACGTTGTCGCACGTGGCGCTCACAGGTACTTGCCCTGATCCTACTACTCCGCATCTTTGCGAAATTAATGTGGTGTGTACTCGACCGCTTTTGCATTGCAGATGACCGGATGGGTCTGCGGTGGGCTCTCGATTCGCGCCCGTATGCAGCCATGGGCCTGCAGTGGGGCGCGCTCGGACGAGAGGTCACCGAGACCGGCCAGACGACCATGACATGTACGATCAGTACATGGAGTGGTTCGCCCTGCGCACTCGCCTCAGGGTGGGGTACACACCAGCACCGTACGTCGCACGGCATGCATCGGTAGCGAACACGTACCCTTCACAGATGTCCCAGAGGGACAACTCCTCGGTAAGTGTCGCAATCGAACCTACATGGGCACGTCTTTTCATGTAACTTACGTAATACCAACTGACGTTACATGCGGACTCACTCTTGGCGGAGATTGAGGTGGAGGTTGTGTCCATGTTGACGCGCCTAGAGGGGGGCATACAGGTGACCACCGCCGAGTCCGAGACAGCTTGGGGTCGGGTCCTCGCTACGGTGAGGCGGTTGGCTCGCTTGGCCACCTGCCGAGGGCGCGGAGACGTCGGCGGACGCAAAGACACCACGCCAATTCGCCCCACCTCGCCTACTACCCCGGTGCCCGTCACGCCCCACGCACCGCAGGAGGACAAGGTGGGCGACGAGGCTCCTTCGCATCTCGCCCTACCCGTCGGTTCCTCGCTACGCCCCACGCAGCAGCAGTGGGGACAATGGGCTGGGAGGCTCCTTCGCGCCTCGCCTATCCTCGCCGGTTCCTCGCTACGCTCCACGCAGCGGCGGTGGGGCGTGGGCTCGCGGAGGCTCCTCGTCGTCCCGCGCCCAAACAGACCCTGGGTGGTTTCGACGAGCCTTTCGACGACGAGTTCGACCGAGGAGTACCTTTCGATCGAATACCTTGACCCTCTCGCCTCGGGTGCGCCGCCACAGACTTGGCCTCGCCGCGCCAAGACTACTCTACGCCGCGCGCAGGCGGCCTAGGAGGGACGTCCGTCCACCGTCGCCACTCACCTACCCCACGGGCCGATTAGGAAGCGTGGCGTGATTGACTTGTTGTACGGATGTATTTTTGTAATGGCTTTACGCTCACAAGACATTGTATAACTCCCGAGTTAGTAACATGACAAATAAGTATCACTATAAATTGTTCAAATCATTTATGCATTGCTTGCCTATGCCACACGACGTGACAACACACCAACGTTTGGTACACCTATCGCCTCTAGTAGGGCGATCGCCTAATGTGAGGCGATCGCTTACATAGGGCGATCGCCCAAATATGAGGCGATCGCTCCATACCCGCGATATCCGCCTTTATAACATTCGTTCTCACAAGCGGTCTCGCAAAGAATAGCGGAGAAAGAATAGAGGTGAGCATCAATCGAAAATGCCGAGGTGCAAGTGCAAAGGGTAAGGGAAGGCAAAGGAAGAAGCAAGTGCATGCCCGCGAATTTAGCGTATCAAGATCTCTTCCTACCTCGTGGAGCTGTAGCACCCATGTGTATGTGCGGAGATCTTTGCAGGCTTGTCCGCTCTTGGGAAATTTCAACTTGGAAGAGGAGGTATTGGAAGTGCCGCAACTACGCCTTCGATCCGCAAGAGAAGAGCCTGAAGGATCGCCGCATGGTAACAATCGTACGGGTTACATAATATTTGTGAATGAAACTTTGTTAATTTACGTTTCATGCGCTCACCTCCGCCATCGTAAATTTGAGCAGTGGTTTGATACGGAGATCAACCCCGAGGACCAACGGCTTCTTGACCAAGCCAACCGGCAGGATGAGTTCACGCGGCGGTTTCAAGAACAACGCGATGCCGCACGCGAGGAGGCATGTAGGAAGGAAGCGGAGGAGAAGGAGGTCGAGAGAGAGAAACGAGAGAGGCGCGACGTGCGGCAGGCCCAGCGAGGCATGGGCGAATGGGAAGTGGCCTCAAGCACTCAATAGACGTCCGTGTTAACTTTGGTTTTCTTTGTTCATGGTACTCCTTTCGTTTTAAGTCGTAATAAGCAATGCGGCCCAACCTTCAAGAGTATGCTCACCGTCCGGAGGGCTCGTATATGTCCTCTCGCTCCAGCTTGTCCCAAATGATGTTATTTTCTCCATCGAGATAGGTTATAGCATTTTCGGGCTCATCGATTTGATTTCATCGAGTTTTACCATCGCTTTGCGAAAGATACGGCAATTTTCATGTTTTACTGATTGCATGTTCTGACAACAATAAAATAGTGCAGCCTAAAGTGACATCTAAATATTTTTACATAGTTGTAACCTATGCAAGCCCAAGAATGCAACAAAACTGGTTCTGTCAAGTTTTGAGGTCGTTCAGACATTATTCTAACTGCTTGAACAATGAATGTTATAAAGGGTTTAAACTAGCCATCTTTTATTCAAAATGCAATCATATTTAGATATTTTTGCAAAATGAAGTGCATAAGGTTGTAGTAACTTATTCTATTTATTTCATGAATTATGGATCAACACACATTATAATTCCTTCACAATCCACAGTTAGAGCCTAGCATTCGAACTCAAATAAAAAAAATTTCTGCAAACAACACATGGATTTTTATTTTACACTCTAATTCTTCATTCCAAAATTTAAATTTAGAAACAAGTTTCATTTAATTTGGACACTCTAGCAAAAGTTACGGGTTTATATTAAAAGCATATAGTAATTACAAAACAAAACTAAAAAAAAGGCTGCGCTCGGCCGCCTCGTCTCGGCGACAGTGGGGCCCACTGTGGCGCCGAACGGCGTTGACGGCAGAGGGCACGATCGCCTGTGTATGGGGCGATCGCCCATACACGAACAACGGGGCATTTTTGTCATTTTTTTTTCGGACGCATAGTTTTGAAAAAAAGAATAAAAAAAAATATTAAAGAAAAAAAAATTCTCGACCCAAATTCGGGTGCGGCCAAGGTGGGCAATAGCCCTGTCATCAGCGGCGGCCCAAGACGTGTGGTGGCGGCCCACATGTGGGTTCGACACAGGACGGGCGACTAGGGTTAGAAACCCAAACTGCCCTGGTTACGGCACAAGCGAGGAGTGCGGTAGATCCCAGCGGCGCACGCTTCTGGCACGACAAGCCGCGACGGGTGTAACTGCCGAGCTCGTGGCGACGCTAATGCACTCAAGCGTGAGGCGTCGATGCGGCTTTGGGGGCGATCCGACAACGCAACTTCGAGCGAGTGCAGCGATGCTATTGGCCATGGGCAACAGCGCGGCCTGCACGTGGGTGTTGCGAGCGCACAGGTACGGAAGACTAGGTTGGTGAGCAGGCAGCCGGGCCGACGCACGGATGATGGTTGTCGAGGGAAGAAGACCCTGGACATGAGCAATCTGCAGTGTGCTACTAGCACGAGGTGGTGGTTGGCCTGCTTAGGTTCACGATCGGGGACGGCTTCGATGGCACGAGCGACGGCGGGCCGTCTCGTGGCTCACGGTCAGGGATAGCATGTCCGGTCGAGCTCCCAGATGTGGCGTACGACGGCGCGGCGTGTAGGCCAAGCTTCCGGAGGTGGCGCGCGACGGGGCGTCCAGCTCAAGGCAGAGGCGTCGACAAGGGCTCGAGCTGCGGTTTTCGGTACGACAGCAACAAGTCAGGCAGGCAGAGCAACGCCAGCAGGGCGTGCGGAGGCCAACACAACGATGGGCTGCCCAACCAGCACAACGGCAATGGCGTTAGGCTGGTCGAGTGGCACCAGCAGGGCGCACAGAGGTCGATGACAGCGGCACTGGAGGAGGCCCCCAGCGGCGACACGCGGTGCTACCGGACCAGGTGGCGAGATCGTCGAGCAACCGGCAGGTTGTGCTACAGGCACATCTGACGAGGATTTTTTTTGTGATTAACAATGCATAAGTGAACCCTAGTTTTCCTATTTGATTAACGAGTAATCTACAATTAGGGTGAAATAATATGCAGGATTAGATGCGATTAACTTACGTAGCTCAAACTTACATAGGGCTTGTCGTAGTTTTAATCGCGTGATGCCGGACGAATTTGATGCGGTGTAGGTTGACGCAGTCAGACAATCACGATCGGCCTCGGCAGAGCTTTGTGCTGATAACATGTTGTACAACGACGTCGTCCGTCTGAATCAACAACGATGCACCAAAGAATAGTAAACACAAATAGGGAGCACACACAATGTATGGAGGAATTCTGTTCTCTCTTTTTATTAGATTGGTTCTCTTGTACAAGAGGGTGCCATATTTATAGTAGAATGCTATTGTCAAAGGTTAGAGATCGACAATAAAATTTATACTTCGGGTACCTTCAGGTGAGCAGAGTCAAACACGAAATCAGGGACACTAGATGTAAACAGGTTCGAACCCCCTGAAGGGGTAATACCCTACGTCCTGTATGGGAGATCTTCGTATACTAGATAAAGTATAGAGAAGAATTGTATAGCCCTGGTTCCAATGTGGGTTGCTCTAAGCTAAGCTAAGGCTAGAGGTTGACGAAGTGCAGTTCATCGACTCTTAGGCTCTCTATGCTAAAAGGCTTCTTGCTTGATGGCTAATTGCTTCAGAATCGCTCCCCCTCCAGGGTTCCTGCCTCAGGCCTTATATAGTCACGATGATCCTGCCTTAGATCAAATCGTAGCCGTCTTGGACATCATATCGTAGCCGATGAGGAGTCTATCACCGCATAATCTGCATGATATATCCAAACTGCCATCTATACCAGGCGTACTCGAGTTGGTTTCCTCGCTAGGGGAAAGCGATTGAGTCCTTCTGTTATAAGGTCTTGTCCGGATCTGCAACATGTTATCAGGACATATCCTTCTCTGTTTTGTATGCACATATATCCCATATTTAGATATTCGACAATAGCCCTCGAACTCTGCTTAGCAGAGGGTCCGTTTAAGCGCTCAATCGATTACTGCCAAGTCCCGACTCGATCGAGTAATGCTTCGTCTACTTGAAGTCGAACAATTCGAGTCGAGTGGGGACCGCTGAGTATCGAGTCGGGATGTGCGGGGTCGAGCGCCCAGCCATCAGCCCATATTGAGTTCTCAGGACTACCATGAGTCACTCGATGTCGCTTTAGAGACTTGACTCTAAGCAGAGTTGGAAAAAAATTCAGAAATTCTAAACGTTGGTCAGTTGAGCATTTATTCCTCTCGTCTGCAATGCCAAAGCGGGTGTAGTGCTATCATCTCACCTTTCTCGCCGATCAAGGCACCGGATAAGGGGAATGAACCGTTTGTTTGAGAAGAGGTTTTGGCGTATAAATTCCTAGGCCTAGAATTATTATCACCATATTCCTTCTCGTTCCTGTTTTTGCTCTCGAAACCTCCGTAGCAGTCATTGAGCCCTAGCGCCGTCATCTTTCAAAGGTCTTGCTTCACCCCACTACAATGGCATCTGGCTCATTTTGCCACCTCATGCATGCTTACCATGATGAAGAGCCACTATCCGGACCTAGACTTCTCAGTACTGAATGAAGGATTTGTGGGTGATGCAGGCACAGCCACCGACAACATCAAGTCCTTTGCCAGTTTTGCCGAGACGTTCGTGGACGGATTGGAGTTACCACTGGGCCCTGACGGCGCTGGTCGAGGCCCTTCGGCCTAGCCTTACCCATGTACAGGCTAACCATGTACTTGCAACTGTGATCTTAAATGAAAGTATTTCACCAATCTACCTGCCCGTTGTGCTTTGTCTATGGTTCCCTTGTTGACGGAATGAAGTAGCACAAGTAGGTGCGAATTTGATTTAGCACTCATAGACCCTTTAGTGAACAGCGTCGTAGCCGAACACGTACCTACTCGTATCTGCGCACAAGGCTAGAAAAACTTCATTAAATGACTTAGCCCCTGAGCTTTCACTCGAAGAGGGCATTTAAAACATAAACGCCAAATTTGTTGTAATGAAACTACATGGCATTTTGCAAGCCTTCATCAACCATGTGACTTAAACTTTGTAGCTAACAAGAACTTGTCGGGCAGCGCATGCAGGATTGACTAGAGATCTCGTCTCCCACCAGCCACTGAACTTTAGATGTCTGACAATCTGGTGTTCGTACACACATAGGATAGAAATACTCGTTGTTGGATTCAGGCATGACCGCGCTCTAGTTTTGCTTGCCGACATGCTAAGTATGCAATTGAGTAAATGCATGCAAAAAAGCTCAGAAATGAGATCAAAACAAAGATTAGGCCTACTCAGTAACTTTACTGACCAAAGAAAAAGGAGGTACCGAGTTACCTGTAGCCCCCAACTCCTTACTTGATGAGATGTCATTGAGTAGGGAGTGGAGCGACGTAAGCACTACATCATAATGTTGCCCCCGACCTTCTACTCGATAGCTGAATCGAGCAAAAGATAAGGCACCAGCGTCACAAATACCCGCTACGGTTCCAAGCCCCTCAGTCGATAGACATATCGACCTAAGAGTGGAGTCAGGTAAAGAAAACAGGTCGAACGATGTAACCCCCAACCTTCTGCTCGACGAATGTATCGAGTATATGGTAGAGCGTATGCGTCGATAAAGGCATGACGTAGCCCCTGGTTCTCCACTCAATAGCCATGTCGAGTAAAAAATAGGTCATAAGCATCATTTATTACCCTTTCACATAGAAGCGTGAGCCCCCGGCATGAAACAAAGTAAAGTGGACGGATAAGATTTTTCCATTGCGACGATTTGAAATTTTGCCACGGTTTTCACGCCCTTTGCAGTGAGTCATAATTTAGCGTCCCTTTGGCTTCTGCGCTTATGCGGAAACGCAACCGACTCCTCGTGGGTTGGAACCAACGCGATTTTGTACAAATTGAGACTCTCAGCATGACTCGTTCCCTGAGGTATAAATAGACGGGACTCATAGTCGCCAGACGCAACTCATCTCTTCTCTTGTCTTCTGCTTACAACACTATAGCCTCTTGAATGCATTCATGGATTCGCCCCCACGGTCGCCACCTTCGGTGATCATCCTCGGATAGTCTTCTCTTCCCACTCCACTAGCCATTGTTTCCCCAGGACAGGTCATCATCTCCTCCGATGAGGAGGACGACATCGACTGGGAAGCCATCGAGAAGGAGGTTTGGCCCGAAGAGGAGGAAATCACCAGCAGGCTGAAGGCCACCACTGAAGAGGACAGTGTATCCTCAGCTTCTCTCGCAAGGGTCAGCACCGCTGCAGCTGCCGGTGCACGAGGGGAAGGTGAGGCCATCGGCGTAGTTGGCAGAGGTCAAGCTCAAGACCGCCTCCCCACCACGCCTTTCCCATCAATCGGTCTATCCGGTGGGAGCCTGGCCCTTGCTGCCCTCCAAGCCATCACGACGTTCGAAGGCCCTCGTTGGCGAAGAAATCGCCTTCTTCGTCGATAAGCTGTGGCGTTTTCGCAGCCTCTTCTGGCCCGCACTCAGGGCGTAGACCTATCCCAGGGACCCTACTGTTCGATTACCCAAGGGCGCTGGAAAGTCAGCGAGATGCGTCTGAGGACGAGCAGTAGTAGTCTACCTATCTTACCCTGTGATAATGTAAACTTTTGTTAGTATAATATAATGGAGCTTATACTTACCTGAATACTTGCCGCAACGCAATGTCTTTGCTACTTTATGTATGAAATTTCTTCAGTTGGTTGATATTCCGTGAGTTTTCAAGTATAGCGCCTTACGATGTCGATAGCCGCACAAATCCTGGTCGAGTCAATTCGACCACCACGTAGGGACATTCCCACTTAGGCGGTAGCTTATTGCAATTGTCTTGCTTCTGTACCTTTTGTAGTACTAAGTCCCCAGCGGCTAGTGCTCATTCCTAGATTCTTTGACCATGATATCTGCTCAAGGTCTGATGACACTTAGCTGCTCGAATGGACGCTCTATCCCGATACTCTTCGAGTAGATTTACCTCATCTGCTCGTACTTGCTCTTGTTCCTCTTCTAAGTAGTTATCCACTCGGGGTGACTTGAACGTTAACTCAGTCGGAAGCACGACTTCTGCTCTGTAAACCAAGAAAAATGGCATTTCACTGGTGGCTCGACTAGTCGATGTACGAACGGCCCAGAGCACCGAGGGAAGCTCTTTCACCCACCGGGTCGAGTAGGCTTTGAGCCTATCGAACACACGGGTCTTGATCCCCTGCAGAATCATGCCAGTGTCTGGTTCGACCCGACCGTTACTCTGAGGATGAGCTATTGAGGCGAAGAAAAGTTTAATACCTAGTTCTTCGCAAAAGGCTATGAAAGCATTGCTCTTGAACTGGCTACCATTGTCGGTGATTACTCGATTAGGGATGCCAAATCAAGTAACGATGCTCCTCATGAACTTCTTAGCCTCTTTTGAGGTGATGTTCCTTACGGGTTCGGCTTCGATCCACTTCGTGAACGTGTAGATGGCCACGAATAAGAACTTATAACCTCCTTAGGCTCTTGGGAATGGTCCCAAGATGTCCAATCCCCAAACGGAGAAGGGCCAAGACAGAGGAATGGTTTGTAGTGCTTGGGCTGGTCAGGTGGTTTGCTTGCTGTAGAATTGGCAACTCTCGCACTTTTTCACCAGCTCGCAAGCGTCCTGGAGGGCAGTCGGCCAATAGAACCCTTGTCGAAAAACTTTCCCGACCAAGGTGCGATAGGACGCATGGTTGCCACGGATGCCTCTATGGACATCGAGCAATAGTTTATTGCCCTCTTCCTAAGTGATGCACTTCATCAAGATTCTGTTACTCCCCTTTCGGTAGAGCTTGCTGTCTACCAATGCGTATAGCTTGGACTTGCATGCAATTTTCTCTGCTGCGGTATCATCGTCACGGAGCTCTCGACCTTCGAGATAGGCTTGAAATGGAGTCATCCAAGTCGGCTCACGTTCTAGTGCAGCTTCGTGTTCACGGTTTCGCCTCACGACTCGACCGGCATCGTTGATCGAAGTTAAAGATCCGCTTCCCATACGAGGGAAACAGACGGTTTAAGGAGTTTCTCAACGAAGACTCCTGTTGGCGTGGGCGAATGAGACGAAGCGAGCCTGGCAAGTTCGTTGGCTGCGGAATTGTCACATCGCCTGATATGCCTTACCTCGAGCCCTTCGAACTTGTGCTCCAACTTGCGAACCTCATTCAGATACGCCGCCATGTTGTCGTCCGAGCGCCGGTACTCCTTCTGCACTTTGTTTACAACTAGCTGTGAGATCCCTCTCACGAGTAGTCATCTGATGCCTAGTGACGCGGCTATATGGAATCCGTTGACCAGTCCCTCGTATTCTGTAGCATTGTTTGAAGCTTGGAAATTGAGTTGGATAACGTATTTTAAATCCTCACCTGTCAGGGATTTGAGCACAATGCCAGCCCCCAAGCCTTGAAGTGTGAGCGACCCATCGAAGAACATAGCCCAATGGTCATCGACTGCATCACGCTCCTTTTCTTCAACGTGTGTCCATTCTGTGATAAAGTCTGCCAAGATGCCTGACTTGATGCTGGTACCCGGTGTGAAGTCGACCTCGAACTCGTTGAGTTCGGCCACCCGTTCCACCTTTCCAAAGGTGACATGACAAATCCATCAGCTTTTTTCAATGAATTGACTACTCCCACCAACTTTTCTCAATGAATTAACAACTCTCACTAGCTTTCCTCAATGACTTGACAACTCCCACTAGCTTTTCTCCATGAATTGACAACTGCATAAGCTTTCCTCAGTGCATGACTACTCCCACCAGCTTTTCTCGATGAATTAATAACTCCAACCAGCTTTCTTTAGTGAATTGGCAACTCCATCCAGTTTTTCTCAGTGAATTGACAGCTCCGCCATCTTTCCTTAGTGAATTGACAACTATCACTGCCTTTCCTCAGTGACTTGACAACTCCCACCAGCTTTACTTAGTGACTACACAAGTCGCACCAACTTTACTCAGTGAGTGTTCACCACTCACATCACCTTTTCTTTGTGCGTCCATAGCTCACATTGTTGTTACATATTTTTTATGATGCACCAGTATGCACAAACCACCTATAAAAATGGCAGAAACTGCACCACCACAGCCAACACTTCACTAGGGCAACAATCACAGTCAACAGTCCATCAGAGGCACCAGCACACACAAGACTCCACCACATCACCGGGATTGGGGATGTTGGATTACACAGTGATGCTTCGAAATAAGAAATGGGCTACCAAGAAGGCAGGAACCTACCCATATTCTTCTTGTGAGGATGCACCTATACCACCAAAGCTTCCACGCCCAAACTACGATTGCGGTACTCCGACATGAATCATTCAGTCCATACATCCAAACACCGCTGACCAGACTTTCTGCATGTGTGCGGAGATCCACATAAGTCAATGTCACGTATGTATGTTCCATAATTCATCTTGTGTTTTTTGTATCTCTAACTTCATCCCCACATAATCCCATAATTCAGAGACTTGCTACTTCTTCCAATGGATTGATAGGTCAAATAAGTACAACAGGGAAGGGCGTTCATCGAGTGGAAAATTTGGCTGAACTACCAAGTTGCGCAAGATGTCTTCACTCATTTGCAACCTTCGCCTTAGACCGGGGAAGACAAAGGAAAGGCTGAATCAATGTATTTTTGGAAGGCCCAAGATTAGTTTTTTCCTAGAAAAAGAAGCTAAAGGAGTAAGTCGACGTGGCTCGCTTCTAGGAGAAGCCTGAGATTGCCCCTAAAGACCATTATTGGGTGGATGCCTACGGGACTAATTGGAAGAAAGCCAAGGTCCTAAGTCTCGCAAAACCAAAGGGGAAGGCATCGATAGATCCTACTGCATAAGATATATATGATAGCAAGCATTACTTCTTTTCAATTCCAAAACACGCACATGTATCTCAGATGTAGTTTCTATTCATGGTTTGTATGTGTTACCATTTGCACCGTACAAGTAGCAAGACGAACATAGGCACCAAACTGAACTCTATGCTCCATGTAATTCGCACATATATTACCAAATGCTATGTGCAGCTTCGTCCAATTTGTGCAAACAACAAACATCACTCGACCTCATTTGCTCTTGTAATATCCCAATTTTTGCCTTAAAATCATTTTTATGCAATTTAATATTTTTAGGAATTTTTGGATTTTATTTGCAATTTAAATATTATTATGAAATTTTCCTTTTGTCAAAAAGTATTTATTATGGATAAAATTTAAGTAAAAATTTGTTGAAATTATTTTATTTGAGTTCTAAATGTATCAAAATATTTTATGGAATTTATCTAGAATTTTCCAAATATTTTTGCTATTTAATTGAATCCTTTGTATTTTCTTACTTAGTTTAAATGGAAAATTGTTGGAAAAAACCGAATTTAGGTTTTAGGCTGAAACCCTCAGCCGCCGACCAGTTTCTTTGTCTTGGACTAGCTCCACGCTAGCCCACCTCGTTGGCCCGGCCTGCCGACCTGTCGCTGCGCTTGAGCCGCTGATAGGCGAGGCCCGCCTGTCAACTGCGCCCGGCCACATCCGCCATGGATATAGAGTCTATCTCGTGAGGAGCACAGACGCTATGGCTAATAAAAGGTGCACCCCGTGTGCGCTAGGTCATCCCGAGCAAAATCCTGAAGCCAATCGAATCAAGACATCGTGGATAAGCTGGATTTTGAAGATTCATTCGTGCGCCGTTGTGACCTTCTTGTTACCAATTCATTGTCTCCAATGGACTTCAAGCCTAAAGGTTGGTGCCAACGAGTTCGCCTTGGTCCATACTATCCAATGTGTGCGCTTGTTTGGCTAGAGAGCTATGCCGCCGTGAAGCCCGAGCCGCCACCGCTTTGAAGCTCGCCACTGTCGTTCGGGGTGGCTAGAGGCCAAACGGATTATGTCACTAGGTTCGCAATGCCGAGATCTTACTAAAGGTGCCCGCCATAGGAACCGTCGATGACCATAGGGGCCAGAGTGCGGCAGACCAATGTGGCTGTGTCTACTTCTCGCCACATAGCATGATGACGCCATCATGACATCAATAGGCCTTATATGTAGGGCCCACAAGTCAACCTAAGCGGCTTTTCCTTTTTGAAAATAATTTGGCCAAAATTCAAAATAGCTAATGATGTCAGCATGACATCATAATATTATTTTTCTTTAGAAAAATAATTCCAAAATTCAAAAAATCTTTTCTTTTTCTTTATTTTCAATCTTTCAAGAGCCTGTTCTCCTTCATACGGCTCCGATTGAGGCGAATTAAATTTCTAAATTTTTCTAAATTGAAGATCTACTTTTTGGTGAATTTTATTTGATTTTTTGAGTTTGTTTTGTCTTTGGTGTGTATTTATTTTGGTATTTTCTTTTCATTTACCGTAGATGTTGAAGTGCCTAGAGCATTTGTCAGGACCCGAATATGCAAATCCAGACCATCTGTGTATATCATACTAGTCCAAGATCATGCTAGTATACGCAGTGGCAACATAGATGAATATCACAATCATACACAGCGGAAACACAATAAAAGACTTCAGTTATTAAATATAAGACAGTTGATTGACCTTATAGTTGATTTTACATGATTATGCCACCAGGGCTCAAACTCCAATAAATAAAACTGTAGCGAAACAAAAACATAGTAAATAACCCTTCAATATGCCACAAGCAATAGACAAGGTTCGCACCTAGTAATTTGCCTCCTCCTGGTACTCCTCTAGAGAAGATGTAGACTCCTCTTCAATTGATGATTTTGTTGTGGCAAAGGTGACTATATAAAGCAGCCAACAAGTTGTGCATATAATGCAAGTCTAATACAACTATATGAAAGGCTAATTCCAAATAAATGGCTAACATGGTTATTTTGCAGTAAAACAGTGACGAATACTCATAAAACAGGGGTGCACCAACGGCCCAATTGCAACAAGCAAAGCCCAGGAGCGACAAGCAAAGCGGCCTCGAATACGGCCCGGCCTAAACAGCCGTCCCCGCCTGCTACCCAAATGCCTACGAGACCATTCAGGAGACCATTCCCGACCGGTCCCGACTCGACTCAACAGGTTCCCGACCGCAGCCGGGCGGGATCCCCGACTCGACTTCAAAGAGGTTCCCGACCCCGCAGCGGGGCGGATCCCCGACCGACTCGGCAGGATTCCCGACCCCGCAGCGGGGCGGATCCCCGACCGACTTCAGCGGGGTTCCCGACTTCGCAGCGGGGCGGGATCCCCGGCCCGACCAACCATGATAATCCCGCCGGGGCGCGTGCCGCGCATCGGAGTCCCGTGTCAACCTAAGGCCACGTGCCCCACGAACGGTCATTCGAAGGATCGAGCGAGGCGGTGGTCCTTCCCAAGACGCTTTGATAGTCGCTAAAGCCACGTCTCTGTCCCATCACCGACCACCCACAGTGCAAGGACACGCTCTCTCCCGAGGCAACTCCAACGTCACACGCGACTACGTCAGCACCCACATGGATCACAGAGAGCAGCTACGCCACTTCCCGGAGGATTACCTAACCACTCTGACCAACTAGACCACCGACCCAAAGATAGGCTCGTGAGCGGCGACCGGTCGGCGAGCAAGCGACCGATCGGCGAGCGATTGGCGAGACGGCGGGCAAGGCCGGCCCTAGAAGTAGCTCGCCTGGCACTTCGCCAATTCTCGATGTAACCTGCCCCTTCGTACTGAATAAAAGGAGGCAGGAACCTCCTAACAGGGCAGGGAGTAAGAGCTACAAGAGAGCTTTTTCCTCTTCTTCCTCTTCTTCTTTTTCTTCTCCTTCTGAGAGCTAAGTTTAGATCATTCTAGTGTTGAGGCTCCACCTCTCGCTTGTAAAAAACTTCGGTGCGATCATCGCACTTTTGATGAATACAATACCAACGCACGAATCGGAGTAGGGACCTTCGCCCGAACCAAGATACATCTTGGACTCGAGGTCTAACCATTCAGGAGCCGAACGCGCAGCCCCTTAGACTTACAAATTTACTTGCGCTACGCCAAACGCCGGCGGTTGGCGCGCCGCCAGTAGGGGCTTCGCGTCTTCAAGAAAGATCTCCTGATTCCCATTCGTCTCCTTGATGGCATTCTTCTCCAACGACGGCATGATCGTGTTCGGAGCCGATCCGCCGGCTCCTCGGCTTCACCGTCACCTCGGAGGAGAGCTCACGCTCATCCTCACGCTGCCGCGGGGCGGCGCGCTGCGGGAGCTCGACACCATCTCCTAGCGGCCGTCCCCACTCGGCTTGGGCGCCCGCGGGCCCCAAAGCCGGAACCCGAGGAGCGCTATACCTCCTTTGGCGAAGCCCTCCGGCTGCGCAGAGATCCCGTCACCTCCCTTTGCTCACGACTTGTAGCTATGGTGGCTACATGCCGACCTCCGTCCACGAGTTCTTTGGAAGACTCTTCCACCACGGCTCCACCCGACACGGAGTATCCCGCCCGCAGGGGCACTCGCGAGTGCAACGTGGCGAGCCTGGCCGATTTGGCCGTAGCCACCGCGGCTACGACGGTCCCCGTCCGGCGACCGAGGCACGGAGGGGAATACGGCGCCGCCTTGACGCCTTCCAGCTCGCCACCGAGCTCAACGCAACACGGAGTCGGAGGAGCGAAGGTCGAAGCTCGACCGGCTCGAGCCAACACGAGCAGACGAGCCCGAGCCCGCGCAAGTCTTGGGCGGCGCGCAGCGCGCGCGCGCCAAGAGCACCACAAGTTGGGGGCGAATCCGGCGCCCCCGCTTTTTCCTCACGCAAGCCAAAGCGTGGTCGCGGCCGCAATCTTGCTCGAGGCCTTCCGAGCCCGCAAACCCGAGGCCGAGCTACCTACCGTAACCTTCGGTCGGTGGAGCGCGCCGTCGCAAAGACATGCAGCCTCCGGCCTACCACACCGGCGCTACTCCGCCACCGGGCCCGTCTGCGCCACATGAGCCGGGGTGCGCGCCAAGACCGCACCCACCATGAACCACCCGGGCCTCACGCACTCGGTGCGCGCCGCTCGGTAATGCCTCGACATCCGCGCCACCTCGAGGCGCCAAGAAAGATGGCGGAGGACGCCGCCACTCACGTGTTGCGGATGGTGGCGCCACTACTGCAGCCCGAGCCCCGATGGTCCCGACCACGGCTTTTTGCTGGGGATCCGCCAGCGGATTTCCCGCCCGATTCCGGCGCCTACCAACATTGCCAAGTACACCGGCCACCAACCTGTGTGTCGCTCAAGATTACCGGCCGCGCGTCGGCCGGGAGCGACGGATGATCTCTTCATCATCCAAGACCTCCCCATCTACCTCGCGACTCGGCTCGAGCCCGCTCGAGTACCGCCTCAAAAATGTATCTTGACCGACCAAGGAAAACAAATGCTGGACGACATACACAATAGTCCGCAATCACCACGCAAAGACCCGATCTCTTGTGGGAAAGGCCTTTCGACAAGGTTTCTCTCGCCAACCGTGGTCGACGCCGAGCATATCGTGCGCACCGCGAAGGATGCCGCTCTTTGCTCGGCGGATGCATCCGCCAAACCAGCTTTACTGACGATCCCCATCACGTGGCCTTTTGCCGTCCTGGGACTCGATTTGGTCGAACCTTTCAGAAAGCGCCGGGGGCTTCACCCACCGCCGTCGCGGTAGATAAGTTCACCAAGTGGATAGAGGCCAAGCCGGTCGTGAGCGCCACGTCGGTACAAGCGCCATCTTCTTCCGCGACATCGCTTTTAGGTTTGGAGTCCCAAACTCCATCATCACCGACAACGAACACGCTTCACGGGAAGGAATTTCTCGAGTTCGTGGCGACTTCAACATCCGTGTCGATTGGGCGCGATAGCCCATCCGCGACTAACGGCCGGTCGAGCGCACTAACGGCATGATCCTTCAAGGACTCAAGCCGCGGATCTTCATCGGCTCAAGCATTTCGCAGGCGCTAGGTAGCCGAGCGCCCTCCGCCCCTCGAGTCTGCGGACCACGCCGACCGGCGGCGGGTTCACACCCTTCTTTATGGTGTTCGCCGAAGCCGCTTTGCCCATCGACCGGAATACGGCTCCCGAGATTGCAAGCCTTCGATGAGGCTCGGGGCTCGCCGCAACAAGACGCCATCGACCCCGACGAGGCGGTAGCGCGGCGTGGCGCCCTGCGGCCGGCGGATATCAACAAGCCCTCGCGCCGCTACCACGGCCGCCAAGTTCGAGGATCGATCCTTCACACGCGGCGACTTGGTTCTCGCGTCGGTCCGCATAACCAAAGATAAGCACAAGTGGACGCCCCACAGAGGGTCCTTTCACCGTCGTGGAAGTTCTCCGACCGCACCTTTCGACTCAAGGACGCCGATGGTCGATCCTCCCTAATGCCCGGAACATTGAAAAGTTAAGGCGATTCTATCCCTAAGCTCTTTTCTTTTTCTGGTATAAGTCTTTGCCTTTCTCCCAACCGAGCACACGGTCGCCACGCGATTTACTCGGGGCTGCCCGTGGCGCCCGCTCAGCCGCTCGGATGGTGTCTGTGGTCGGTGACCCACCGACCACGAGGTCTATCCCGAGGTAACCCTCTCGACCCGAGTGCTACGGCCACGCCACCGGCTATGGTTGCCCAAAGAGCACTCCGCGAAGAAGGAAGCACCGAGTGGGATGACCTTCCGTCGATTGGGAACAATCTTCCCCACACGAACTCGGCTAACTCACGTACTCATGTGGGTCGGTGACCGACTAGTCACAGAGTCTATCCCGAGCGTAACCCTTCGACCGAGCGCCACGCCTCGCCCGCCCGGCTATGGTTGCTAAGTAGCACTTTGCGGAAGAAGGAAGTGCCCGAGTGGAAAAACCCTTGGCCGATCGGGAACACTCCGAACCCCATGAGTGCGCCAGAATCACTACGCATAAACAAGACTCCTATCCTCTTCGCCCTCTCAAATTGACCCGACCTACGCATAAGCGACCCCGTGGTCCTTGAGGCTATGGTCGGTCAAACCCAAACGCAAAGGAGAGCAAAGAGGCAAACCGGAGCTTACAATTACTTACGATCGTTTACACAACAGTCTTTGCAAGAAAAGAAAAAAAGGGGGGGGCTAACTTCTTTCTTCCTCTTCTTCCTGGTGGCCGACCGGCACGGAGGAGGAGGACCTGGCATCTTGGAAGGCGACCTCAGGCGGGACGTGGCTGGCGATCTCCCGAGCATGCGGCTCGACACGAGCTCGAACCTCGCCGACCTCGTCGTCGGTCCGGTTCCGGCGATGCCGCTACTCACCATCGCGAGGTCGATACACGTCATAGTGCGAGACGGTGTTGACCAGCGCGACGGCTCCTGTCTTTGCGCCCGCAATCACACCGCCTCCACAAGCCCGGCACTCGGGCGGCCGCGAGGGCAAGTGCGCTGGGCTCGCCCTCGTGCCCAAGACTTGGCGCAGACCTCTGGCCGCCCTCGGCGGGCTTCGATTCGCGCCCATCTCGCCCTACCATCCTCGGAGACCCTCGGCGCCGCGAGCCTCGTCCCCGGCGCGATCGCCACGCCGCGGTCTCCGCCGCGCATTCCGAGCCTCCATGGCGACGCCAGTTTTTCTCGCACCTCGTGAGTTTTCGCGTCTCGGATGAGTCTCCCTACGGGTTACCCCAACCAAAGAAATCAATGGAGGAGTTGAGATACTTACTATCCGCAGAGTCGATCAGTGCCGACTTCCCTCCGAGACTCTCGTAGGGCGTCCTCAAGGAAGCCGGCTCCTTCCGAGCAGTCTCCGCTCGACCGAGCTTGTTCGGCGTCCTCCGGGCCCGATCCCGCTCCGGCCGCAGATGGGTCGCTCGCTTGTGCCACCCTCGGCGGTGACGGCGGCGTCCTTGGCCTCGGTGACCTCCGCCAGGAGGATTCAAGCTCCACCACCCTTGCCCTCAAGGCCTCGGCCCCAGGCGCTCGTCGTAAAGGGCCTTTGAGGCCTCCTCCACCTCTAGCGGAGTTTTTTCGCCTCCGTCCGCCCAATGTTCAAAGCCTCTTGGGCAAGATTTAAACTCAAGCTGCGGTGACCACTTTCTTCCACTGCGGCCTCACGAGCATCCGAGCGACGAAGAGCCCGGCTGGCGCTGAACGGGCCCGCAAATGCCGCACAACACGGACATTTCACAACCGCGTAGCATATCGAGTTACAAAGTACGACTCCTTCGCTCGGCTTACCAAACTTACGGGTTGAATCCCCGACCATCACCTCCAATACCGAAGACTCTAAGGCTAGGGTCGACCCTTATGGATCGCCCTATCTCCTCCTCATAACCGTGGCGCCTGCCAAGGGCAGCCACTCGCTCCTCGGCCGGGTCCATGGATCCCGCCACGGGCCACATCCGGCAGCACCTTCGCCGCTCGCTCGCCGGAGGAGCGGCGCCGACCGAGCGCCATGGCTGGCGATGAAGTCGGCCTCGGGAGCCCTTTTGGGGCGGAGTCGACGCTCGCATCGGCGCCACCCGGCCGGCGCCCGCCCGCCGCTACCGCCGACCCCTCCGGCAAAGACTATCTCGGCCGCACCGCCGTGGAGTCGGCGGTCGCTCCCCTCTTCCGCCCGCCCCTTCGACCGGGCGCAATGGCCACGCCGGCGTCGCCGTCCCCTCCTCCTGGAAGACCCGCGCGTCGGGCGGCATCCCGGGCGGGCAGCGAGAGCTCTTCGCCGGCCTCGATCTCCCTCCTCAAAGGAGGCGCGTCCCACGATCGCGTGCTCCATAGGCGCCGACCGACGGTACCACCAGAGCCGCCGTGACCGCCACTTGAGAAGTGGGCGCGCCGCCCCACCGCCACGCCCGTAGGCGCGTGACGCCACGATATTTAAAAGTCGCCGAGCGGCTTTGCTACAAAAATGTTCCAGCAGAAGGAAGAAATACTTATCGAAGCGGAGCGGTGCGCGCGCGCGCGCTCTCTTCATCGGCCCCCCACCAAGGGGCAGGTCGGCTGGCCGCTTCGGCTACCACCACGGTCGCTGCGTCGACAACCGCGCGCCGCAGACGCTTCTTCGCTCGAGGGACCATGGCCGCGGGGCCTGCTGTCGGGCCAACTCTCGAGCCACCACTCACCGGAGGGTCGGGAAGGAATGCGCTGTAGTCGGGAAGCTCCCCACTATCGCAGAAGTCGCCCCACCGCGGTGGACTCCGACACGCCTCTCGCGCCTGCCTTGCCGCGCGCCCTTCGCTTCTTCTTCCTCCTCTCCTCCTTCTCGCTTTATGAATCGGCCTCGGCGGTCTCGCCGAGAGGCCGCCTCGCTCTTTCTCCCGGGAGCGGTGCCCGGGAGGACATGCCTACGAGCCCCTAGAGGATACAAACACGACCGATCAGGTCAGACGCTAAGAGCGAAGAAGAAAGAAGCAGAAAGAAAATCCCACAAACTCGCCAGATTTGGGGATGAGCCGACGAAAGGCCGGGTGGCGCCCGCGCCACCGTGGCGCTTCCTCCGATAATCGCCGCCACCCGGGCCTCCACCTCGGGCGCGCCAACTCGCCACCTCCATCCTTGCCCGTCGGATGGCCCTCATATTGAACATGGGTGCGGCCTAAGCGCGAGGTCAGACGCGCATCCTCATGAAGGCGCACGACAACATCCCGGTCGGCCCGTTTCCTCGAGCCCGATCTCCTCCACGATCGTGGCCACCTTGTTCTTTTCCTCTTCTCGGCGCCCGTGTCCATTGCTCCATCTGCGACGAGGAGCTCGCGAAAAAGCTCGGGCGCTGCTTTCAACGTTCCGACATAGATCCATTCGAGCGCCATCCCTTGTTAGAGGACGGCAGCTTGATGTCCAGTACTCGGAGCTCGGCCGTTCTCGGCCGGAGGCCGGCCGCCATGGCGCCGTCGCGTCGAGACGGCTGTCTTTCCAAAGCCTCGCTTTGGAAGAAGTGCGCCCACAAATACCAATGCGGCTCAATCCCTAAGAAGGCCTCGCATGGGGTAATGAAAATGGCGATGTGAAGGACCCGTTAGGGTTGAGGTGGTGCACCTCCACCTTGTAATGGAAAAGAAGCCCCACGGACGAAAGGGTGGAGCGGCGGGCGGCAGCGCTCAAAAACGAGGCGGGACCACAACCTCGTCGCTCTGCGGCGCGGGATAACGGCCCCGGTCGGCACCCTCCGGCCAGAGGTGCCTGCGGCCGGGAGGAAGCCCTTCTTCACTAGGCGGCGCGCGACTCTCTGTCGGCGAGCACTCAGTCCACGACATCTTGGCGGGAAGCGGCGGAAGGTGAGAAGAAGAGGGGCGAGGTTTCCTTCTACGGCTCTCTGGCGTTTTTCTTGCTTTAGGGCGGAGACGAAGAAGGCGAGAAAGCGTGGCTACCCGAGGCACCCCAACAACGTATTTATAGGAGGCGGCGGGCGCCGACCGAACGGACGCCTCCTCGAGCGAATCGTCGCGTCCGCCCTCGTCATACGCCGCCCGTAACTCCGATTTCCAATTCCACTCGCATTTAATCTGTCGCGTCGGGTTGCGAGAGCCATAAAGACGCCGCCCGAGCAGCGTGTCCGTTACCTCTTGGTCTCGCCTTTTGGCGGGGCGGTTGTTCAGGGCGCGAGGCCCACCAGGTCGCTGCGGTCCCAAGATGGCAAAAAGCTTTGTGGCTTGCGCCAGGCCCACCAAAGTGTGGGTTCAAAAGGCCTAACCCACCGGATGGGCGTAGGGCCGCCCAGTGAAACTTGAGCGAGGGGCAAGTCACGAGTGAGCCCCGGTGGGTCCCGGTTGGGTCGGTGGCGACCCGACCACCTCTACTCGCGTCAGAGACCATACTTCACACTCTCCGGGAGCTCATCGATGGCGACGGCCGGTGTCTGCTCGGGTCGGTGACGACCCGGGGTCCATCGGATTGAGTAAAGAAAGGTTTCTTATGGGTCGCCCCACGCAGGCCGAGACACCCTCTGGGACCGTCCGCTCGGAAGGTCCCCTTGGGCGGGACCTCCCGGGACCCTCGGACTACCCGTTACTAGCTCCAAGAGCACGGCGTTCAAACCAACGCAGTAAACGCGTCGCTCACCCCTCCGTGTCCCACACCGCGGATGGGGTAAACTTGTGGGATAGACGGCGGCTACTCCTCTCGCGGCTTCCCTCGCGGACGGGGACTCGGGATGGATACCCGCGTCCCAGCTACGGCGTTAAGCGAGCACTCGGACACCGGAACCTCGCGGAGGCATCCGGTCGTCCTTGCCGACCAAGGCACACGGACGCCGGAACCTCGCGGAGGCATCCGTCGTCCTTGCCGACCAAGGCACTCGGACACTGGAACCTCGCGGAGGCATCCGGCCGTCCTTGCCGACTAAGGCGGCGTCGGCTACGGCGTTAAGCGAGCACTCGGACACCGGAACCTCGCGGAGGCATCCGGTCGTCCTTGCCGACCAAGGCACTCGGACACCGGAACCTCGCGGAGGCATCCGGTCGTCCTTGCCGACCAAGGCACTCGGACATCGGAACCTCGTGGAGGCATCCGTGCGTCCTTGCCGACCAAGGCACTCGGACACCGGAACCTCGCGGAGGCATCCGGCCGTCCCTGCCGACTAAGACGGCGTCGGCTCGGCGTTAAGCGAGCACTCGGACACGGAACCTCGCGGAGGCATCCGGCCGTCCTTGCCGACCAAGGCACTCGGACACGGAACCTCGCGGAGGCATCCGGTCCGTCCTGCCGACCAAGGCACTCGGACACGAGAACCTCGCGGAGGCATCCGGTCGTCCCTGCCGACCAAGGCACTCGGACACGGAACCTCACGGAGGCATCCGGCCGTCCTTGCCGACTAAGGCGGCGTCCAGCTACGACGTTAAACGAGCACTCGGACACCGGAACCTCGCGGAGGCATCCGGTCGTCCTTGCCGACCAAGGCACTCGGACACCGGAACCTCGCGGAGGCATCCGGCCGTCCTTGCCGACCAAGGCACTCGGACACCGGAACCTCGCGGAGGCATCCGGCCGTCCTTGCCGACCAAAGCGGCGTCCGCCACGACGTTAAGCGAGCACTCGGACACGGAACCTCGCGGAGGCATCCGGTCGTCCTTGACCGACCAAGGCACTCGGACACCGGAACCTCGCGGAGGCATCCGGTCGTCCTTGCCGACCAAGGCACTCGGACACCGGAACCTCGCGGAGGCATCCGGTCGTCCTTGCCGACTAAGGCAGCGTCCAGCTACGACGTTAAACGAGCACTCGGACACCGGAACCTCGCGGAGGCATCCGGTCGTCCTTGCCGACTAAGACAGCGTCCAGCTACGACGTTAAACGAGCACTCGGACACGAAACCTCGCGGAGGCATCCTGGTCGTCCTTGCCGACCAAGGCACTCGGACACCGGAACCTCGCGGAGGCATCCGGTCGTCCTTGCCGACCAAGGCACTCGGACACCGGAACCTCGCGGAGGCATCCGGTCGTCCTTGCCGACCAAGGCACTCGGACACCGGAACCTCGCGGAGGCATCCGGTCGTCCTTGCCGACCAAGGCACTCGGACACCGGAACCTCACGGAGGCATCCGGCCGCCCTTGCCGACCAAGGCGGCGTCCGGCTACGGCGTTAAGCGAGCACTCGGACACGGAACCTCGCGGAGGCATCCGGTCGTCCCTGCCGACCAAGGCACTCGGACACCGGAACCTCGCGGAGGCATCCGTCGTCCTTGCCGACCAAGGCACTCGGACACCGAAACCTCGCGGAGGCATCCGGTCGTCTTTGCCGACTAAGGCGGCGTCCCACCACGACGTTAAGCGAGCACTCGGACACCGGAACCTCGCGGAGGCATCCGGTCGTCCTGCCGACTAAGACGGCGTCCCACTACGGCGTTAAGCGAGCACTCGGACACGGAACCTCGCGGAGGCATCCGGTCGTCCTTGCCGACCAAGGCACTCGGGCACTAAAACTTAGAAGGCATCCGCTCATCCTTGCGACCAAGGCGCCGATTAGCTACGGCACCAAACGAGCGCAAGGAAGATTTCTTGAGGAACAAACCGCGAGTTCGCACGTCCGACCACTCGGAAACCGATCGCCGAACTTCCTAGCGCCGAGCTGATCAAAGCAGAACAAGCAAAGCTAACTCCTTCATGAAGTCATTCATAGAGAGAAAAAAAAGGATTTCATTAAAAAGCCGGCAGGCTCAAAAACTTTACACCATTTTACATGAGGCACACGCAAGACTCTCTATCTACACCCAGACTCCTAAAAACTCCCTACGACAACGCCGACGGTAGGCCCTTGCACAGCCGACGGACGGACAAGTGGGGTCGGTGGACTGAGGTCGTTGGAGATGACTCTTTAGTAGGCCCTTGCCCGGTCGTCAAAGGTGAAGCCACGACCGCGAATGGCATGCCGCTGCTGCTCAATCATCGACATCGGCCAGCGGCGCGCCTCGCAATCGGCGCCGCGCCATTGCCTCTAGGAGGGCCCCCTGCCACTCCAAGCCTCGGATCGCTGAAGTAGCGCGTCAACGGCAAAGAACGTCGCGAGCTACTTCTTCTCTCTTTGGGAGTTCGGCTATCGCTGATCATACTCAACCCAAAGCTCGTTCAAAGGTCTTCCTCTTCCACCACGATGTCATCACGGCCCGAAGACTAAAGGGTGTCTTGAACACATTTCAAGAAGGAAAGGATTCTCGCTCAAGAGTCTCGCGCTCGAGCAACCCGTGGCGCCCTTATATACCCATTCGAAGGAAGATCAAGCGACTCGGGAATAAATGCCGCAGCGAGAAAGCGGCGCCCACCACCGAACCCGGCGGTCAAGAAGGCGAGCGAGCAAAAACACACCTGGCCGTGCGCGTGCTGCACAAAGCAATTAAGAGGCTCCGGCGGTTCGCATACCTCAGAGCGTAATCCCGGGCGGGCGTCGAATGCGTTGAGAACACGCCCGGCAAAAACGGTAGGCCCGTTGGCCCACCTAGTTGAGCGGATCGGTCAAGCTCAACCCCAATCGAGTGCCGAACTCGATTGGAGGTTCGGGGCTCTTGGCGAATACTCATAAAACAGGGTGCACCAGCGGCCCAATTGCAACAAGCAAAGCCCAGGCGGCAAGCGGCGGCCTCGAATCGGCCCGGCCTAAGCAGGCCGTCCCGGCCTGCTACCCAAATGCCTCTGAGACCATTCGGGAGACCATTCCCGACCGGTCCCGACTCGACTCAGCGAGGTTCCCGACCCCGCGGCGGGGCGGGATCCCAGACTCCGACTGGCGAGGTTCCCGACCCCGCAGCGGGGCGGGATCCCCGACTCGACTTCAGCGGGGTTCCCGACCCGCGTGGGGCGGATCCCGCTCCGACCGAACCATGATAATCCCGCCGAGGGCCACGTGCCGCGCGCGCATGAGTCCGTGTCAACCTAAGGCCACGTGCCCCACGACGGTCATTCAAGTGGCGAGCGAGGCGGTGGTCCCTTCCCAAGACGGTTTGATAGCCGCTAAAGCCCGTCTCTGTCCCATCGACCACCACCCGGTGCAAGGACACGCTCTCCCGAGGCAACTCCAGCGTCACACGCGACTACGTCGGCACCCACATGGATCACGAGAGCGCCTCGCCACTTCCGGAGGATTACCTAACCACTCGACCGGCTAGACCACCGACCCGGCGCATAGGCTCGTGCGACCGATCGGCGAGCAAGCGACCGATCGGCGAGCGATTGGCGACGGCGGGCAAGACCAAGCCCTAGAAGTAGCTCGCCGGCACTTCGCCAATTCTCGATGTAACCTGCCCCTTCGTACTGAATAAAAGGAGGCAGGAACCTCCTAACAGGGCAAGGAGTAAGAGCTACAAGAGGGCTTTTTTCCTCTTCTTCCTCTTCTTCTTTTTCTTCTCCTTCTGAGAGCTAAGTTTAGATCATTCTAGTGTTGAGGCTCCACCTCTCGCTTGTAAAAAAACTCGGTGCGATCATCCGCACCCGGTGAATACAATACCAACGCACGAATGGGTAGGGACCTTCGCCCAACCAAGATACATCTTGGACTCGTGGTCTAACCATTCAGGGAGCGGGAACGCGCAGCCCCTTAGACTTACAAATTTACTTGCCGGCGCTCGAAACGCCGACAAACAGTATTTATAAATGAATACAATAAATAGATTAAAAAGATGGTAAAACAAATAACATTAATAAATAACTATCAGGTATTTATCAAAGGAAACTGGCACACAATCCTAACAAAATTCCAACATTTCCAATAGCACACAACCTCCCTTCTCAAATTTCATTTCTTAAAATATAACCCTTGACTGAAATTCCCGAGCATTGTCCAAAACTAGGGACACAACTATTCGAATAGATTTACACTCTACAGAAGTTATACACTTTACTACAAGCCTTCAACTTGAATTTAGCCGACGGGACCCCTTTTCCAAGAGATGATACTCCAGAAGGCACACCTTTTCAATTCAGGGAATGCCGATCTTTTGGTGAAAGATTTATGATGTGCTCCAGTAATGAGACAAAGATCACACCTATCGGCTGTAGAAAATTTTTATCAATCTTCCTTGTAACACCCAAAAATTTGCATTTAATATTATTTGATTGTTATTTGTGTGATCTGTGATTTTTCTGGATTTATCAGATTTTTCTAGAATTTATTTGAATTAATTTCAAATTATGTATATTGACCTTTTGTGAAAATTAATTAAATTTAGACAAGTTTAATATAAAGTTTTGCTAAAACTATTATATTTGAGTTCAAAATGTCTCAAAGTATTTTTGAGAATTTTTTTGGATTTTTCTTGGTATATTTATTGCCTAAAGCTAATTAAATGAATTTCTATAAATATTTTAAAAGGAAAATGCGGGGAAGATAAATTTAACAGTATTGGGCCGGAACCCAATACTGTACTCGCAAGGCCCATCGTTTTGTGGCCCAAGTCGGCCCGCGAAGCCGGTTTCTAGAAACCCTAATCCTGTAGCCGTTCGATCGCGATCTGGCGTTTCGGAAGATGCCACGTAACACTTCGTGTCCTGGCCGTTGGATGGGGACGCGTGTGGCACAGAGTCTTTGTCTTCGATTAGAACTCTGCCTCGCACCGCCGTCGTCTGGAGCGCGGAGTCCAAGGTTCGCCGTCCAAATATAGGACTCTTCTGGGTATTTAAGACACGTAACTCTTCTGGGTATTTAAGACACGTAATAGGTTCGCCAGGAAGCTAGCAGTCAAAGCCCCAAGTTGCATCGTCAGGTTGCGTTGAGATTTCGTCGGAATTTGAAGAACTCGCCGAGCGCCGCCAAAAAGTTCAAAGCTTCGATTCGTCGTCGGTGGTGGCCCTTGGAAGTCATCAACTACATCACCAGGACCGCCGCGACGAGCTTCATCTCGTGCGCTTGTCTGATTTGCCAAGGGATCGTCGGAATCGAGGGAAGCCACGGAGGTCACGCCATCAAGGAAGAAGACGTCGCCGCCCATGTTCTTGTGCGCAAAACTCAAGACCCCTCACGTCATCGTGTTCATCTCGTCGAGGCGAATCCGTAGGTACCCTATGTAGCCACCGGCGATGACCCAAGGACCACGCGCGCCGTCGTTCAACGTGGCGTGATGCTTCGTCGACACGTGGCTGCCCCGTCACGCTTTCGTCCGAGGTGGCAGCCACATCGCGCTTGCGTGGCGGTTTGCACATGCGTCGCGGTGGCGCTGAGTCAGCACAGCGCGGGTCCCGTACGTTAGTAGTCCAGGCCCGCGTGAACCGGGTGCACCGTGAACCCGAGGAAGTTCGTGGACGCAGTCCATGGATCGAGGGCCACGTGTCGTGATCTGGTTGGCTCAGGTCAGAGCTGACGTCAGCGTGACGCAATAAATCGGTTTTCCTTTATAAAAATAATTCGGTTTATTATTTTGATTTTCAATTTTCTGATTTTTAGGATCTTGAATCTTCCGAGAGCTCGTTCTCCCTCATACGAACTCTGATTGAGGTGATTCAAATTCTTGAAAATTTATAAAATTGAGATCTATTTAATGGTGAATTTTATTTGATTTTTAGAGTTTGTTTGCTCTCTGTTTTGCTATTTATTTGTTTTTCTCTTTCGTTTCACGTAGACGCCGAATTGTGCAAAATATCCGAGGAAGATCCATCAACTCAAGACCAAGGTCCAGAGCAAGAATAAGGGCTTTTATAAGGCAAGTTGTGCTTTGATCATGTTGAAACCATGTTTATAAAATCGCTATATTGTTTTACCCTATTGCATATTATTTCAAGTATACAATTGTTTCAAATTAAATTGGGACTTAGTTATTATACCAATTTGATCTATACCCTACCTTGTCATTTGTATGCCATGATATATTGTCACCCTAGATTGGTTCACTATAGTTGGTTAATACTAAAATCAACATGGGAAGGTTAGCACGTCATAGTTGCTTAGCCATGCCACGTCATCACATGTACTTGAATCATCAATGTTTAATCTTGATTAATGGAATATAGAACAATGATGTGAACTTGTGTGTCATGTGAGATCATGCAATGAGATTGAGTTGTAGTGGCGAGTTATGTCACGCAACGATGTTGAAGTTGCTGATGGCACGTGGTGCTTGGTAATCAACTGGGGTGGTAATCACTTAGATTGGGGCAAGTGACAAGGGGCGAGTATGCCAAGGTGGGCCGTTGGGCAGAGGGTATGTGGATGTCTTGCCCTGATCACTCTAAGGACTTCACCTTGCAAGTCTTTCACCTGAGTCAATCATGCAATCACATGTTTGGAATAGGATAGCCTTGCTGATTAATTTGTGAAGCTTTAGCTTTGTACTATCATTGGCGGTGTGAGTTCCCGAGTTATAGTGTAATTCATATGGTGCAAGAGGGGGGCCCTGGATATGGTAACCAGTCCCACCAGTGTTGAAACCTTAGCGGGTAGTACGAGGTTAAGGTAGAGCATTGTAAAGGCTTTGTCATGATCTCTCCGCCGACACACCAAAGGAAGTGTGTTAATTGCATGGCACGAAGAGAGGATCATGTCGTGTAGTGCATAACCTCTGCAGAGTGTAAAACTATTCGAATAGCCATGCTCGCGGTATTGAGCAATGCTCGGGAATTACAGTTAAGGGTTAGTTTAATTAAATGAAAAACTTGGTTGGGATGGCGGGATTGCCGTATGGAAGGTTGGAACTTGACTTAGGATTGGAAACTTTGTTTACTTGGAAAATGTTGAATCTATCTATTACTGTTATTTGTTTTACAGTCTTTATAATCTATCTATTATATTTGTTCATAAATGCTGCTTATTGCAAAATAGCCACAATAGCCTTTTCCTTTGGAATAAGCCTTGCATATAGTTACATAGAATTACATTCTGTGCACAACTTGTTGAGTGCTTTATGTACTCACCCTTGCCACCAACAGATCACCAGTTGAGGAGTCTACCCCAATGCTGGAGGAGGAGCACTATGAAGAGACGAATGTTTAGGGTGCGAGCCTTGTTAGTTGCCTGTGGTATACTGAGGGGTTTATCTACGTTTTCATTCCGCTGCAGTTTAATATGTTATTCAGCCTTGTGAGGCATATTCGTGTAAGTTGACCATAAGGTCATTCAACTAGTAGTATTTAATATACGATGTCTTTCATAATGTTTTCGTTGTGTATGATTGTGATATTTACCGATGTTGAGCCTGTGTGCACTAGCGTGATCCTGGACTAGTGCGGTATACACAGAGGGTACGGATTTGCATATTCGGGTCCCGACATTCCTGCAACTAGACACTGAAGATTTTAAGCAACAAGATTTCTTTAGTTACAGTTCCACAGCCGATTTCTCTTGGCCCTCTTTCTTGCATTTGGAAGCTGACAGCTCTTTGATGCGTAAAGAGACCTTGGACTTGTATAAACTCTTCGTTTCTCCATGCATTTTTCATGCGGGCCTTCATACCAAGAATCGAACATTCCAACCATCTATGAATTTTGCCATCCTTCAGTCTATGCAAGACAGCTAGATTTTGGTCAAGTGATTCCAAGCTTGCCACTCCTTGATCGGCTACAGCCCAAGGCTAAAGTCCGTAATGTTGCCGCAGCCGAGCTGGTTTTAGAACTAGCCGATGAGCTTCAACATCGCAGCCTCCCTCACTTCTTTTTGAATGCTCATCGGGCGGGTGATTTTACATCATGGTGGTCGGCTATTGCAGAGTCATTGTATATGGAAAAAACTCCGTCAATCATAATCAAGGAATTCTCCCCAAACCTACCAGAGCCAACATTAGTGTCTAACAGCAATTCTAGCAGTGAAGCTAGTTCGTCGGGTTACACTAACACGAGCTTAGAAAAAATAACGGTCGAGGTATCAGCTTTAATCAACTTCTCCTTATTTATCTTTACTTTTCCTAAAACAATTTACTGACCGATCTTTGTTTGCTTCGTAGGTCAAGGCTGCTGGCAAGAAACCCATTGCTGGCCAATCGGGTAGTGGCCAACAAAGTAAAAGGCCACACCAATCGACTGGCCTCACCGGGTATACTTTGGGTACCCTGGGTATCCAAAGTCCGTCACTATCGGACATTGAGAAAAAACAACCCAGTAAATATACTATGATCGACTTACATTTCTTTACCTCTCTTTTGCAACTAATTCTTAGCCGATCATTACTTCAGAAAAGAAGAAAACCAAGTACACCAAGGCCCCAGCAAAAAGAGGTTCGAACCTCATGAGCAAAGTGGCGAGAGCTCACCACATGAGTCAGCTACTGCAGGGGTAAGTGGTCTATTTAAGCATTTTTATGACGTTTGCTCAAGAAATTAGCTAATCCTTCATCCTGTTATACAGCCGACACCTTCAACACAAGTCACGGCAATCTTGGCCGACCTCCCTGCTGCTTCCCTGGGAGTTCTCTCTCCCTCTCTGCCGACGCCACCAGTCACAACGGCCGAAGCACTCCCAGAGTCCTCTGACCCAACCAACTTGTTGGGCTTCTCATTGGCCGATCTAGGTGATCCATAAATCATGGCCACATACGACTATGATGCAGAAATTAGAAAAATTCTAGAAGTGTCAAAAGAAGCATCGGCTGCAGTAACCTCTGCCCCAGGGATGCAAGAGCGTCTCAACAAGCTCTTCGACCTTGTGATGAAGCACAATCAAAGATCTTGGCCAACAGCTATCCGATCCGAGATGCTATGGCAGCGATTGAAGCCGACCTACCCCCAGAAGCAATGGAAGCACACCTTAACGTCTATCACTTGGATGAAAGGAAATCAGAAGTGGAGGCAGCTCAGGCGAGAATAGCATAGTGCGAAGCTCAAGAAGCCGACCAAAAACTTTTGGACGAGCTGGTCGCTGATGCTAAGGCCAAGAAGCAGAAATTTGATGCCGATACTGAGCTGCTCAAGGCCACTAAGGAGTTCATCTCCAAGCTTGAATCGACCAAGAAGTTTCTCTTGGAAGAGTTAGCTAAGACAGAAAAACAGATCCTAGAAAGCCAACAAACTCTGGAGAAAAGTTCATCGGTAATAAAAGATCAAAAGCTGAGCATTGCCATGGCCGTGGTCGGAGTAAAGAAGCAAATGGATAAGGTGATACCGGTGCCAGGGAATGCCAAAGAAGACGACCGCATAATCGACGAAGTTCAATGCGTGATCGCCAAGGCTGCCGGTGCTTTATCGGCTTTAGGCGCTCGACTTCCTGCTCTGGCATTCAATGCTGATCTCTTAAAATGTAAACTTTGTTGAATGTCTTTTGGAAAACTATTGTAATACTCTGATGTTTTATAATCGGTTGTTTAACCAATTTTATATTTGGCTTCGTCATGTAATTCATTTTTCTTTCTAGCCGATTAACAGCATCGAGTTAACTTGGCTATTCAGAGCGATTTTCTTTTGTAGCCAACTAAGCTCCAATCCAGACGCTAGGATAGTATTTTTTCAAGTACTTACCATTAATCGTTTTAGGCAAAATAGACCCTTCTAACGTCTCGAGTATGTACGAATTTCCATCTACTATCCGATTGATTTTATATGGTCCTTCCCACGTAGGCGACCATTTTCAAAATCAGTTATCTTTGGAACCAATAGGCAATATGGTTTTCCAAACCAAATCGACTTCATCAAAAGACTTAGGCACCACCTTTTTATTGTATGCCCTTGCAACTCTCATCTTATTCTTCTTAAGCCGATCCAGTGTAGACAAACGTAACTCTGCTAATTCATCCAAGTTATCGATCATTAGATCATTATAATTTTGAGCCGACAAATCATTTTGTCTGGCTATTCGTATAGAATCGATGTTAATCTCCACGGGCAAGACAACTTCTTGGCCATATACTAACTGGTAAGGCGAAAGCTTTGTTGCTCCGTGGTAAGCTAGCCGATATGCCCAAAGTGACTCCAATAGCGTTGAGTGCTAACTCCTTGGTTTTTCAATGATTTTTCTTTTAATTAACTTAATCAATGTTTTATTAGATGACTCGGCTTATCCATTAGCCTGAGCATAATATGGGGATGAATTAAACAACTTGATCCCTAGGCTCTTTGCATAATTCTGAAATTCATTAGACATAAACACAGTACCTTGATCGGTTGTGATAGTTTGTGGTATTCCAAACCGATGGATAATGTGTTCATTAACAAACCCGATTGCTTCAACACTCGTAACCTTTTTGAGCGGTATAGCTTCAACCCATTTAGAGAAATAATTGGTCGCGGCCAAAATTAATTTATGGCCTTTACTTGAAGTAGGAAATATTTGGCCGATTACATCTATCCCCCATCCTCTGAACGACCATGGCTTGATAATCAGATGTAAAGCCGACGCCGGTGCTATCTGCATGTTTCCAAACTTTTGACAAGTCTGACACCCTTTGTAATATCTAAAACAATCTTCTAACATTGTCGGCCAAAAATATCTTGTTCGCCTAAGCATCCATTTCATCTTATGAGCCGATTGATGAGATCCGCAAATACCTTCATGTACTTCACCCATCGCCACTTGCGCTTCGTCGGCTCCAAGGCATCTTAACAGTAAACCTTCCATCGTCCGATAATACAAAATATCATCCAAGACAACATACTTCAATGCTTGCTGCCTCACCTTGCGCTCTGTCGGCTTAGATGGGTCGATCAAGTAATCTCTTATCTGCGTTCTCCAGTCTATAGTATCCGCACTCATGATAGCTTTGCCCACTAGCTCAGTCATCTGATATCGGCTAAAATCCTTGTACCTAGACGCCTGTTGAGCCAGTGCATTTGCTCTATCGTTCAAATTATGAGGGATATGACCGATAGAAAATGAGGTAAATGAGTCGATAATTTCGAAGCATTGTTCTAAATATTTAAGCAATACTTCATCACGGCATTGGTATTCGCCTTTTACTTGCTATACAATTAACATAGAGTCGCCGTATGCCTCAACAGCATCTACACCAATATTTTCTAACAACTGTAAACCTTTGAGCAATGCCTTGTACTCTGCTTGGTTGTTAGAACATCGGCTATTTAACCGAAATGCGAATTCAAAATTATGACCCATAGGCGATATGAGTACGATACCATACCATCACCTTCCCGGCATACCGACCCATCAAAAAATAATTGCCAAGGGGCAACAGATATTAGGTCGGTAGCAGTATCATGTCCTGTCATAAAATCGGCTATAACTTGCCCTTTAACTGCTTTAGACGATTCATATGATAGGTCGAACTCTATTAAGGCATAAGCCCATTTACCAAGTCGATCTCGTAAAATCGGAGCTGATAACATATACTTTATAACATCGGTTTTGCATACTACCTTACAGGCCAATACTAAAATATAATGACTTAACTTTGTACAAGAGAAATATAAGGACAGACATAATTTCTAGATAAAAGGGTACCTACCTCAGTATCCAGTAGACGTCGGCTTAAATAAAAGATTACCCTTTCCTTTCCATCGACTTCTTGTGTCAAAACAGCTCCGATAGTTTCCTCCTCAGCCGATATATATAACTTTAAAGGAATCCCTTTCCGTGGTGCGACCAGAACCGGAGGATTGGCCAAGTATTCTTTGATATCATCAAAAGCCTTTTGTTGATCAACTCCTCAAACAAACTCTTTATTATCCTTCAGCTTCAACAGTGGTGTAAACGTTCGAATCTGACCGGAGGTGTATCCTCCCTAATCATGGGAGAATCCAAGTCATCGACTGAATCAAAATCTTCTTCAACATGTTCTTTCTTCCTCCACTCTTTCTTAGTAACTTTGATCGGCCGAAGTTCATTTAAGGTTTGATCCCTCTGTTTCTCTCCATCGACTTCTCTGATTTCCTGAGTCCTTAGCCTTTGCAACCGTCTGCGCTATGATCGGCTAAGACCAGATGGACACCACCTAGGTTTGGGTTCCATTGGCTTAAGTATTTTACCAGCCAAATCTTCCCGATCAGAACTAGACCCTTATGTCTTAACCTGGTTCGGCGCCTGATTTGGTTTGGAGATTCTTTCGTGAACCGGTCTCCTGTAACTTCTGTTGGGACGATCTCGTATCGGCCTAGACAAACTATCCAATCGTCTTGGGGATAATGCTCCATTGGGCATGTATATGGAGACGGCAATGCTACTCCCCTTTCCCAACAAAATTGCCAAAAAGGGCACCTCCGATGCGCTCTCTCTACGTTCTCAGTTTGATACAGATTGTCTGACCGACGAGGAGAATATCGCGGCCGATTATTCATTCTTTCATACTTGTCCATTAACTGTGAAAACGTCGGTCCCAGCTTTCTTGCTGGCTGTTTTGGCGGAGATTTTTCTACTTTATACCATCTGCCAACTTGTGGGTTTCCCTTGGGTTTAATGGTCCTCAAATTTTTTCCTTCATGATCGGCTTCTATTTGTAATGAACTGATCGTGATTTTTAATGTCTGATTACCATCTAAAGTTGACTGAATATCAACTTGCCGATCCCTTTTTGGCTCCTCGTTGTGCATCGTCTTTTTTCCTTTGCTTGAACATTGGACCATATTTATAGGGAATGGATCAACATCAACTTGCATGGTCGGCTCGTCGATGAATTTTAGCTGACCGTCCTTGATAGCTGACTAGATCTGCTGACGAAAAATATTGCAATCATTAGTATTATGAGAAAAAGAATGATACCACATGCAATACCTGTGTTTCTTGATCTCATCAGCCGATGGTATAACGTGTCCTTTAGGCAATCGTATTATTTTTTCTTGTAACAATAAATCAAAAATACGATCACACTTAGAGACATCAAAAGCGTACTTAACTTCCGACTTATTCTTAGTCGGCTTAAGCCAGGAACAGACTAAGGATTTTTTAGACCCTTTTATCCATTCAGCTATGTTTGTCTCTGTTTCATCGTCTTCTGAAGATTCACTAGGACAATAGTCGACCATATTGACTTTGGCTTTATCTTTTTCCTTATTATTACCATTTGTTTTTAACCTATCCTTGAATGCCCTATTATCCGGGAACCGGCTCTCTTGAGCCGACACACGATGAAGCAAATGACTTAGATCAGTGAATTCCTGTCCTCTAAACTTTTCCCTGAGTTGTGGAATTAGCCCTTGGAAAGCCAAGTCAGCGAGTTGATTGTCGGGTAACGTGACACTAAAACATCGATTTCTGATTTCTCTAAATCTTTTAATGTAATCAGTTACCGATTCTCCAAATTTCAGGCGGACAAAGCTCAGATCGGAGATCCTGAGTTCTAAACTGCCAGAGAAAAAGTACTCATGGAATTGGCTTTCCAAATCATTCCATAAATGAACCGAATTTGGAGGCAGGCAAGTAAACCAAGTAAAAGCTGCTCCTGATAATGATAATGGGAACAGTCTGATTTTTAGCCCGTCAGACTGAGCTGCTTCGCGCATTGTGCGATAAAGTGTCCGACGTGTTCTAATGTTGTAATCGAGTCATCACCAGAGAATTTTGCAAAATCTGGGATATTGAAATTATAAGGGTAAGGCATACGATCTATGTAATCAGGATATGGTTTTCTATAGCTGATTACTTTTCCTTTCGGCTGTATGCCGAATTGATCCCTTAAGACAACGGAGATTTGATTGGCCCAATTTATATTATCGGCCATCGGAACGGTAGGTCCTTGATAATATTGGTCATAATTGGCATTCTGCCACCCGAGTGCGAACTCGGGCTACCGATTAGGTTGAGCCGATGGCAGATGAGTGTACTGGTCATACCTATTGTTTCTAGTTTGTGATTCTGGTAATGGGACAAAAGGTTCTGAGTAGGTCACACCCTGTGCAGCACTGGGTTTCTAGGCAGGATATGTTCGTGACGTGGGTATCTATCAGTTTCAATCGGCTATGGAACCGATTGTGGAAAAGCGTAAAGTGGAAAAGCGTAAAATGGAACTGACGGCAGTAGATTCACCGATGCATCTAGCTTAACAGCATCGGTGTAAGCCTGGTAATAGGTTACTCCACTCGGCCGAGGATATCTAGGTAGTATAACAGTGGGTTGAGTGGGCATCACAATTGGAGGTGAGGTTATAGCCGATGGTTTAGGATCGGCTAGTGTGCTCTGCGTGTTTTGTGCTATTGAAAAGACAGGGTAACTTGGCAGAGCTTACATCGGATCAAGGAGACTCCCGAACGAGGCCAACTCTTGGGCGATGGTTTTAACACTATTTGCAATCATCGGCTTAAGGGTTGTGACAAGAGCCGATGACTAGTTTATCAGAGTATGGTGTACAGACTGATTAATCATAGCCGATAGCTCGGCTTGAGCAGGTAGATATCGACTTACCGGTCCTTTTGTGACACCTGCATCTCCCAGGGCATTGACCGTCGGTAGAGCGGTCTTCTGAGTGATGCCACGTCTAGTTTTCTGATAACAATCAGCATCATCTTCTAGAGCAGTTTTCCGATCTTCGATTTCTCTACGTTGTTCTGGCGTTAAATCGTCCATCATCGGGACGATTATAGCTTCAGCGTTGAGATCAGATGGTGGAATCGACTTTCTTGATGAAGACATTGTTGTCCCACCGGGCGTGCCAAGAGTGTGTTGACGTCAAAAACTTCAAGTAAGGTTTCTGACAACAACACAGCAAACGAACACCTAGTTCAGAGCGTGCCAATCGATTTGACCTGTAATCGACAAGGTAAAAATATGAAATTCACTCAAAACCGATCATGAAGATCAATCAGCTTAGATCCGATCAGCATCAAAGCCGATCAAATCAAGATAAAAGGGTAAATCTAACTAGCCGATTAAGGCTAATCAGAGGATAAAGGTAGATCGATTCTGAAGAAGGCGATGCGTAGCAAAATCAAGATAAATCAAACATGGACGTAACTGATGAAGATCAACAATCGGCGATGCGCAACTTTATTGATCAAAATCGATTACAAGGAGGATTCTAAGTTACAAAAGCTACTCCTAGTCGACAGGAAAAAAGAGAACAATGTAAATTTGTGGGTATGATTGTATTGTTTCTGCGGCTCGCCCTTGTCCTCCTTTTATATCCATCGGCCGATCGTGTCCTATTACAGCACTTTACAAAGCATGATCCGTATCGGCCTTAATACGGAGGGTTTTCCTTTAAAATCTTTACCGTTACCAAATATCTTCAAATCTCTTTATCTGCCGATTTTGACCATACCTACCAAATTCTGGTGCAAACAGGCCTATAACAGATATGTGGTTGCATGATTGGCCCAATTCAATGGCTTGCAAGGTGAAGTCCTTAATTGATCGAGGCAAAAAGGCAAGGTTGTTGCGTATGTGTCAAGGCAATTGAGACCACATGAGGAGAATTATCCGACACATGATTTGGAGTTAGCTGCAATAGTGCATGCTTTGAAGTTGTGGCGTCATTATCTCATCGAAAATATGTGAGATATATACAGACCACAAGAGTTTAAAGTATATCTTTACTCAATCAGATCTCAATATGAGATAGCGAAGATGGTTGGAGTTGATAAAGGATTATAATGTGGAAATCCACTACCATCCTGAAAAAGCTAATGTGGTAGCAGATGCTTTAAGTAGGAAGAATTACAATGTTAATATGCTAGTTCAGAAGAGTCAATCAGAGTTGTGCAAGGAATTTCATAAGTTGAAATTGAAAGTGGTTCCAAAAGGATTCTTAGCCATTGTGGAAGTGAAGCCGACTTTAGAGGATCAGATCCGAGAAAGTCAGAAAGATGATGACAAGATCGAAAGAATTAAGTTTAAACTGGATGAAGGTAAAGCTAAAGATTTTTCTTTGGATGATCAAGGTACTCTATGGTTCAAGAGTCGAATTTGTGTACCTAAATCGAAAGGAGTTAAAGCAGTTGATTCTTGAGGAAGCTCATGATTCAAAGTATTCGATTCACCTAGTAATTGCTAAGATATATCAGGATCTCAAAGAAAGGTTTTGGTGGCCTAGTATGAAATGTGAAGTTGCCGAACATGTTGCTCCGTGTGATGTGTGTCAGAGAGTAAAGACAATGCATAAAAGGTCTACTGGTTTGCTATAGCCATTAAAAATTCCTGAGTGAAAGTGAGAGGAAATCGATATGGATTTTATTACTGGTTTACCTAGAACCTAGAGTGGATATGATCTATATGGGTCATAGTATATCAGTTGACAAAAGTTGCTCATTTTATACCTGTTAAGACTATGTATACAGGAAATCGCTGGGTAGAGTTATATATGTCAAAGATTGTTTGTTTGCATGGGGTACCAAAGAAGACAGTGTCAAATAGAGGTACCCAATTTACCTCAAGATTTTGAAATAAATTGCATGAAGCTTTGGGAATCGTTTGAATTTTAGTACAACGTATCATCCACAGACAAATGGTCAAACTAAAAGAATTAATCAGATTTTGGAATATATGTTAAGAGCATGTGCTTTAGCTTATGCTACCTCATGGGATAAATGTTTGTCGTATGCTGAATTCAGTTATAACAACAGTTATCACGCGAGTTTACAAATGTCACCATTTGAAGCTTTGTATAGTCATTCCTGTCGTATTCCGTTGAATTGGAATGAGATGGGAGAGTGTCTTGTTTTTGGACATGATATTCTTAAAGAAGCTGAAGAGCATATTGCCATGATCAGCGAAAGGTTAAAAGTAGCGCAGTCAAGGCAGAAGAGTTATGCTAATAATCGTTGAAGAGAGTTGAGCTTTGAGCCTGAAGATTTTGTATATCTAATAGTTACCCCTCTTAAATGAGTCAAAAGGTTTCACACTAAAGAAAAGCTTGCACCAAGCTATGTTAGTCCATTCAAAATCTTGAGTCGAAGAGAAGTTGCTTAACATTTGGAGTTGCCTCAGTTATTGGGTCATTGGCAGGTGTGCATGATGTGTTTCATGTCTCTTAGCTTAATATGTGTCTTCGAGTGCGGACAGAGTAGACACCGTTAGAGTCAATTGAGCTGCAAGAGGATTTGACCTACAAAGAACAATCGATTAAGATTTTTGATGTTACTGATTGTAAGACCATAAGCAAGTCAGTTCGCTTTTGCAAAGTGCTGTGGAGTAATCATTCAGAAAGTGAAGCTATGTGGGAGTGTGAAGATCTGAAGGCAGAGTTTCCTAATCTATTTCTTTAGTCAGCTCTAAATCTCGGGGTCGAGATTCTGTTAAGAGGGTGTTTGTAATATCCCAATTTTCGGCTTTAAATAAGTTTATATTATTATTTATGAATTCTCACATTTTTTGGAATTTAAATAATATTTTTGAATTAAGCCTTTTGCAAATAATATTTAAATATGTGCAAAGTTTATATAAAATTTTGTCAAAAATATTTTTATTTGAGTTTTATATGTCTCAAAGTATTTTTTTTAGAAATTTTTTGTAATTTGTTTTATATTTTTTTTCCTATTTATTTTGAGTTATTTGAATTTTTTGGAATTGTTTTTATTGGAGAAATGTTTAGAAATTAGATTTTTGGGTTTGGGGCCGAATCTCCGTCCGACCCATTCCTGTTCCGTCTCCTTGGCCCATCTGTCTTCCCGCTCGATCTGGCTCACTCCCTGTTTTCCCTCAACCTAGCCTAGTCTGAGTCGTCTTCAACCCAGACTCGCGTCGCCCTCCGTGTCCACCATGGTTTGCCTCTCCGTCTCATGCGCGTTGTGGAGTCTTGGTGCTTTATAAGGTTCGCACCATTCGTCCAGACCCCAAGAAGCATAACCCTAGATTTATTCCTCCATGCTCCGTGTCCGCCATGGTTTGCCTCTCCGTCTCGTGCGCATTGTGGAGTCTTGGTGCTTTATAAGGTGTGCACCATTTGTCCGAACCCCAAGAAGCATAACCCTAGATCTATTCCTCTTGGGGTCCGGACGAATGTGGTGAGCACCTTATAACAAGACTCCACAACACCCATGAGACGAAGAGGCAAACCATGGCAACGGACGAATAGATCTAGGGTTATGCTTCTTGGGGTTCGGACGAACGTGGTGAGCACCTTAAGTACCAAGACTCCACAAAGCGCACGAGACGGAGAGGAAAACCATGGCAGACACACAGGGCGACGCATGTCCAGGTTGAAGATGACTCAGACCGATCCAGGCTGAGGGAAAACAAGGAGTGGGCTAGATCGAACGGGAAGACAGATGGGCCAAGGTGGTGGAACAGGAATGGGCCGGACAGAGATTCGACCCGAAACCCAAAAATCTAATTTCTAAACCTTTCTCCAATAAAAACAATTCCAGAAATTCAAATAACTCAAAATAAATAGCAAAAATATCAAAAAAAATCCAGAAAATTTCTAAAATATACTTTTTTGATAAAATTTTATATAAACTTTGCACATATTTAAATATTTTTTCAAAATGCTTAATTCAAAAATATTATTTAAATTTCAAAAAAATTCCAAAAAAATCTAAAAATTCACAAATAATAATATAAACTTATTTAAATCCAAAAATTGGGATATTACAGTGTTTGAGGGTGAAGAGTTGACTTAAGCTCAAGGTCTAGATCAAGATTAAGAATTGTTCGAGGACAAGTTGTGCTTTAACCATGTTGAACCCGGTTTTAGAAATGCTATATTATTTTAATATATTGTATATTATTTTATGCGTATATCCGTTTTCATGTAATTTGGGAAATTAGCTATTCAACCCAATTGAATTATACCTACCTTGTCATTTGCTATGCTATGATTATTTGTCACCTTATAATGGAGAATTATTAGTTGGTTGCTAATAAATGCCAACGAGGGTTGGTTAGATCATGTATAGTTGCTTACCATACCACGTATAATTGATATCTTTAGAAGTGCAAATTCAATTTGACTAATAGAATATGGAACATGTTTATGAAAGGGCGTGCCATGTGTTGTCGCACAATGATGTTTTGTTGATGACATATGTTGCATGATAATCGATCAACTGGGGTGGTAAATGATTTAGATTGGGGTTGATGACATATGTTGCATGATAATCGATCAACTGGGGTGGTAAATGATTTAGATTGGGGCAAGTGGCAAGAGGCTATGAGCTAGGGTAGGTCTGTGTGATATTTGGATTGATGTTGATGGAAGTATTGCCTTGGTCAATTAAGGACTTAACCTTGCCAGCCATTGAACTGAGCTAATCACACAACTACATGTATGTTATGGGTTAGACCTAACTCAGTAAGTTGCCTAGTCTTGACATATGATATCTCAGGAGGATAACCAAACTGTGTGCGGTTGAGAAGGGTGTGTGTGCAGTGGCCTCACATCTTGAACAGTGATTGTTCTTAGTCCAATGATGAGTCTCTCTTATTCTTCTGCCCTATGTGACGGAAGGATAGTAGACCAGTCTTATCGAGAGTATCTATATTCGGAAAGAGTTTCTGAAAGGTTTTGTTATGATCTTCTTAGTCGCACGTCGATTGGTATGTATAATGACTGGCATTATAAGATTAATCATATCTTGTAGGTAAAGTGTATAATCTCTGCAGAGTGTCAACCTATTCGGATAACCGTATCCTCAGTTGTGGACAATGCTTGAGAATTTCAGTCAAGTGTTAGATTTTATAAAATGAGAATTGGGAAAAGGAGGCTGTGTGCCGATGGAAATTATAGAATTTAGTTTAGGCTGTATACCAGTTTATCTTTGAGAAGTACTTGAAAGCTTATTGTTATTGTTGTTGTTCTAATTATTGCATTCAATTGAAAATACTACTTTACTACAAAATAACATTTACTACAAAGTAACTATGATAGCCATTCATTTGGAATAAGTCTTGCATATAGTTATAATAGACTTACATTCTGTACACACCTTGTTGAGTGCTTTCTGTACTCACCTTTGTCACAACAAAATCATCAGTTGAAGAGGGGTCCACAACTGCTTTGGAGAAGTTTAAGAAGACGAGTTACTAGTGGGCGAACCTTATCAATTGCTTATGGCATATTGATGGGTTATCTGTGAAGTTTTCAATCCACTGCTGCTTTGTTTCTTAGATTTAAACTCCATGTGGCATAATAATATAAAATCGACCATAAGGTTAATCGACTATCTTTTATTCTATGGAGCCTTTTATAATATTTTCGTTGTGTATGATTGTGATATTTTATCTATATTGTCACTGTATACACTAGTGTAATCCTACTAATGCAGTATACACAAAGAGTTCGGATTTGCATATTCGAGTCCCGACAGCTCTCCTTCCTTACCCAAAAACATTTCCCTGTTTCGACATGTCTAATATCGATGTTTTTTCTCAAAAAAAACCAAAAGTTTTCTATTTTTATCCTACAGGGCTCTATTGCTAATTGAAATGACAACAGATTTATTGTTATTCGAATTGATGACAGTTCTCTATCACCTTTTCCATTAGCAACAAAACCTCTGTCGCCATTTCGATTGGCGACATCAGCATTTCATTATTCAAATAGCAACAAATCCTTTGTCACCGTTTCAAATAGCAACAGAGATATATTTCTATAAAAAAATAGCTTATTATTTTTGTATTATTTAAAAAAAATCCCTAGGTACGTATCTGCCATATATCAAAGCAAAACTTATACATAGCTAATCATACAGGAACAATGACCGCTTAAACATGAACATCTATAGTTGTCAGCCAGAATAGATGTCGCTAGCCGTCTAGAGCTCACGGGAACATGCCTAGTCAGAGTTGGCAGCGCTGTTATAACACCTTTGATTTCAGCGAAACCGTAAAGGAGTAACCCCTCCACAAAAAATTAACACAAGAATATCCAAAATATGGATAGTGTTACCTATTTGTAAGATTGCATCAAGAGTTCTGATCTTGCTATTTTATGAGATGATATTTGGGGCAGAAGTTAAATGTAAACTGTAAAGGATAAATAATTAAGAGATTTGTGTGAATAAGCCAGACATTTAGGGTTAGGGTGTGTTTAGTTAGTGGAATGAGGTTAAATGGAATAGAATGATACTGTATCATTTGGTTTTATTGTTTTGAATAAATGAAATAGTTCAGCATCTATAGAGAATATTTCTCAAATTTGTATTCCATCATCCAGGATGAGATGGTTATTTTCAAGCAACCAAACATATAGATGATTTTTTTCTTGAACCATCTCATACATGTACCACTTGGTATATGCAACCAAACACACCCTTAGAATCCCTTCTAATCTGTCACAATATTTTCTCCAGCGTCTGTGTCATTTGTTCAAGAGCAACAGTTGAGTATGGACACTATCAAAATGAGCGGCACTGATTCTCTCATTCAACCGGGCAAAATAATACCAAAGGTAAATCATTACATCCCATACACGTAAATACCTCATCTACAAGACTCATAGATACTTCTCCGCAGGGTTAATGGGCTTGATGTATGGTTAATCACAAAATATTGGAGCCATGACTAATGTGATTGTAGCAAGCATCTTAATAAGAACATGAAGAGAAGGTCCCGCCGTGTCTTTAAACGGATCTCCAACCCTGCAACATAACACACTCCTATTAAGTGTATCCCATACTTCAGGTCGCATGATCATTCAGAATCAGCAAAATATTACAAGGCCCTATAACAGGAGCTTCTTTACAGAAACAAATATTAATATTTATTAGGTTGATCAACAACGGAAACTCAGTTCAGGAAGCCAACCCCAAAATAGAAATCAATAGAATATTGAAAGCAGCAGCAGCAGCATATAACTGAGAAACTTACGTATCACCAGTAACTGCAGCCTTGTGAGACTCGCTGCCTTTGCCACCAAGAGCACCAGTCTCAATATACTTCTTAGCATTATCCCAGGCACCGCCAGCAGTGTTCAAGAAGAGTGCCATGAGAATACCAGCAACAGTCGCAAACATAAGCATAGCGGCTACAACTTTAGCTCCAAGAAGAGGCTGGCCAGTAGCGTGGCCCAAAATCCGGAAGATAAAGCCTGCAAACCATGCAAATCAAATTTCAAAAGCACCAAACACCAGAAAAAGAAACACAATTCCCACATCTCTAAAAACTAACCAATGGCCATGGGTGATATAATTGCTAAAGCCCCTGGCCTTATCATTTCTCTCAAGGATGCAGAGGCCACAATTGCAACACAACGACCATAATCAGGCTTCTCTTTGTAGTCCTGGATGATATTATCTTAGAAGTTAGCATTAGTTTTTCATGCATAAAAACTAAAGAACTTAACGATAAGCACGTACTCACCATAATGCCAGGCCTCTCAATGAATTGTCTCCTGACCTCATTAACAACTTCCTGTGCAGTTTTGCCAACAGCTGAACAAGCCCATGCACTAAACAGAAATATAAGCATCGAGCCTAGCAAACCACCAACAAAAACCTCTGGGACTGCTATGTCAACCTGCAATCCATCGTGTAAGCATGTAAGACCATCGCATATGTTATGACCACATAAATTCAGTATTCCATGTGTCAAAGTAATATATACCTCTTTGAATGGCAATTGTGCAAAAGCAGCTACTTCATCCATATATGCACTGAACAGGAGAAAGGAAGCCAGTGCTGCTGACCCTATAGCAAATCCCTTTGTAGTGGCTTTCGTTGTGTTGCCCACAGCATCTAGAATGTCAGTGATTTCTCTAACACTTTCAGGCTGCAGAATTTACACAATCAAGGTTAAGATGATTTAAGTCAACATAGATAGTCAAAACCAAGTATAAACATGACGCACAATTAAATGTTAAAATTCATTTTATATCCCATTATGGGAAGAAAAAACAGTTTAGAGTGCTTAAAAATTGTACAGGCGAAATTACATACCTGCTGGCTCATCTCCACAATACCACCAGCATTGTCAGCTATAGGACCAAACATGTCCATGGTGAGAACATATGCCGCTGTGCTAAGCATCCCCATTGTTGCTACAGCTGTCCCAAAAAGACCACCAGTTGGGTTCCCAGACTCATCTACCAAGCCAGAGGTCTGCCCCAACCAAAATGCTGATATAATGGCTACACTTATCACCAGCACTGGTAAGGCTGTTGATTCCATTCCCAAACTTACCCCAGCAATAATATTAGTTCCATGTCCAGTGGAACTTGAATGAGCCAAAAGGCGGACTGGCTCATGTTTATAATCTGTGTAATACTTGGAAATCCAAACAAAAGCATATGCTGTGATAATGCCCACCAAGCCACACAAGGCAAAATTGAGCCATGCAGAAGGTGCTTGTTCAGTGTACAGGAGCCAACGAGTAGACTGGAAATTTAACGCAATTAAATAATAAAAAAACTACAGGGGAAAAAAGAATGTAAAGGTAGAGTTTTACTGGGCATAAAAGGATATCACATTACACCACATACATAGCCTGTACTCACTGCGTGTTGGGAGAATTATTTGTATGGTTTACAGTTTTTCTTATTAGTTTAAATATTCTTGGTTTACATCCAATGGTATGGATTAGTCGTAATTACGAGACTGAAGACTAGAATTTTCTGTTCTGAAAATATCTACACTGTTTCTCTTTTTTTCCTGACAGTTTAACCATGTGTAATCAGATTTTAGTGAATAATAGTATACATACATAGAAAGATAATTAGACCATGCTAATGAGATGTGGGGGTATTTTGAAACATGATTTTCTAGTACATTGGGAGCACTTCTTTTCACTGAAGGAAAGATTAGTTTCAATCAACAACTCATTTGTGACTTTAGTGCCAAAAAATCTTCTCAAACTGTCAATGTCTTTAGACCAATATCTCTGCTTAACTGTACAATCAAGTTGATCACAAAGATTTTAGCAAACAGGCTACAATCAATCATAACGCAGCTGGCCCATAAAAATCAATTTGGCTTCATCAAGTCCAGAACAATTCAAGATTGTTATGCTTCTGCTATTGAGTATCTCCATGCATGTAAAAAGTCCGAAAGAGAAATTATAGTTTTGAAACTAGATTTTGAAAAGGCATTTGATACAGTGGAACATGGTGCTCTGATGGAAATTTTACATAGCAAAGGATTTGGTGAAAGGTGGATTAATTGGATTAAACTAGTCATTGGGAGTGCTAAATCAGCTGTTATGCTTAATGGTGTCCGGGGAAGAAATTCCACTGTAAAAGATGCTTAAGATAAGGTGACCCACTTTCCCCATTGTTGTTTGTCTTAGTGGCTAATCTCTTACAAGATATTCTAAATAATGCTATGGGAAAAGGCTTAATTTCAATGCCATATGGTTCGGAATTGGACATAGACATCCCTCGGAACTGGACGTAGACTTCCCAATTTTTCAATATACTAATGACACATTGGTGGTAATGAAGGCAGATCAACGAGATATTTTCTTCCTCAAAGGTATTCTTCAATCATTTGCAACTTCAACAGGTCTGAAAATTAATTTTGCTAAATCATATATGGTGCCCCTCAACATGGAATTGGATAAAACTGAGCTATTAGCTGGAATTTTTGGTTGTAAAGTTGAATCTTTTCCATTTACGTATTTGGGGCTGCCTATGTGTGTTTCTAAACCAAGAATACAGGATTTTGCTGGATTACTGGACAGATGTATAAGTCAACTTTCAGGTTGGGAAGCTACTCAATTATCAAAAGGAGGCAAGCTAACTTTGGTGAATTCAGTGTTATCACTTCTTCCAATGTTCTACATGAGTACTTTCCTTCTGCCGGCTAAGGTTGTTGCTATGATTGATAGGCTTAAAAGAGCCTTCTTGTGGAAATGGGTCTCATTTGTACAGGGAGGTTCCTGTTTAGTTGCCTGGAATACAGTTTGTCAAAAAAGGCTGGGGGACTCATGAAATCTTTATGTAGGTTTTATAATAAGTGGGATATCCCTTGGGTTAACTTTTTATGGCAGCGGTACTACAGAAGCTTGGTTCCTTTACTAAACAGTGGCAAAGGTTCATTTTGGTGGAAGGATGTCGTAAAACAATTGATTTGGTTTAAAGCTATTGCTAGCCCCAAGTTGGGTAATGGTAAATCAATCCTGTTTTTAGGACTTATGGCTTAACTCATTTCTCAGAGAAGATTATCCCGAGCTCTACTCTTATGTAATCAAGAGCAATATGCTAGCTTTAGACTTCCTCTCACTAGAGGATTCATATCAAGCCTTTTATTCTCACTTATCAGATATTGCTATTGGTCAACTTCAAGAATTGCAGACAAGACTGTCTTTGGTGAATTCTAGTCGCAATCATAACTCATGGTCATTTATTTGGGGCTCAGAATTATTTTCAACAAAAAATACATACTTGGCTCTCTCTCTTGAAATTTGCAAGTTTCTTCCATTTTCAGTGGGTTTGGAAAAATAAATGCATGCCAAAACATAGAGTACTCTTATGGATTATTCTTTATGGAAAAATTAACACCAGAGGTATGATGCTTAGGAAAAACTTTAAAGTCATGATGTTCACTGTGTACTCTGTAACAATCAAGTTTTCGAAGAGTGGATACATCTTTTCCTTTGAGTGCCAATTTAGCAAAGATTGTTAGAATCATAGTTGTCACGGCGGTCTAGCTAGGCGCAGCGAACCCAGAGCACCAGGACGCCTAGGCGGCCGCCTAGGTGGTGATTAGACGATGAAAATAACGAAGGAGAGCAGCAGCAGCAGCAGACGAGGGAGAGGGAGAGCAACCCATCCTCACTTGTCCTGGATCCCTATATAAGAGAAATAAAAAGGAAAATCAAAGTATAGATGGGCCAGATCAGCCCACCAACCCCCTTTGGAGAGAAACCCTAAGTGCAACACTGTCATTTGACCCCTCAGCGCAACCAGCCATCGTCCCCTCCGCCACTCCGTGCTTCCCACCGCGTCTTGCTCCCCTCCCTGGTCCCCTCCTCGCTCCCCTCCGCACCCCTCTCCACTCCTCGCTCCCCTCCCAGTCCCCTCCTCGATCCCCTCCGTGCTCACCTCCGCACCTCGCTCCCAGGAAGAGGTTGCCGTGCCCCTAGAAGCTCCTCCCGCTCGTCCTCTCCAGCACAGCCGCCGTGCCTCGGACCCCTAAGCAATCTCCTCTCCGGCCAGCGCCCTCGGAAGCTCCTCCTGCTCGTGCTCGCCCCCGGATGAGGTCACGGTGCCCCCCAGAAGCTCCTCATGCTCCCTCCAGTCGAGGCGAGCTGTCCTGGCGTCCCCCTCCGGCCGCCACGACGACTAGGTGACGCCGTGACAACTATGGTTGGAATTTGATTCAAATCAATTGGAATATTCTTTAGAAATTACGGACATGTTGGCTCTTGCTAAGTCACAAGCTAGATCTACTCAAATATTTGTCAAGGAACTTTTTACTTTAAGCTGTTGGAACATATGGACTCAAAGAAACAAGTGCATTTTTGAAAACATTCCTCCTAATAAGTTCAGGTGGAAGTGGTTACTGCTAATGGATTTGGAATTATTGAAATTCATAATTTCTTCTAAGATGGTAGATGCTTTGGAAAACTGGATTAGTAGAATTTAAATGAGTTAGTTCATTTCACAATTGGTTACCTTGAGTAGTAGCTAACCTATGTTAGAGGTTGCTTGGATCTTATGGATCTTTTATGTAATTAAGTTAATTATGTACTATATATTAATTAATTAATATTTATCAGTAGGGCTAGGGCTGGGAAAAAAGCTCTTTGGTGGGGCTCGTTGGCTTGGTTCAAAATTGCTCCAATTACACATGTTCATTGGTTAAACATTGAAATGAGTCAATTTCAGATGAAATTAGATTTTACCCTGGCTCAGCTCGTTAGCTCGATTCTAAAAATACTTTCAAAGTATAAATAAAATGATATTAAATCAAACTATGTCAATTTCAGAAAAAGCTCGATAAGATGAGGATTTGGCTGATATCCATCCCTAAGTAGGGCCCTCCCCTTCTGTTCCCCTTCCAAAAAAAAAGAATAGTGCATTAAAGAACTTCAACAAACTATGCTATAGACTCATTTTGCATGTTGTAACCACAAAAAAAAATTCTATGTCCAGCCCTTGGAAATAAATGAAAACAAATGGAGTAATGTCATAACAGTACAACTGTTACTGCAAGCAGTAATACAACAGAATCAAACAAGAAATATTCACCAAAACAATTAGACTTACCACTCCAAAGGTAACAACAGCAAGCAGTATAGTAACAGAATAGCCTTTCTGCATAATTGCCATGGGATCTTCAATAGGAGATATTAAGCCAGTGTCACGTGTCCCCGAATTGAGAGTATTCCAACTGATGACACCACCAGATCAAATGAATGGACAACAAGAGGAAACAGAATAAAGCCAGAGGGATCTGCAATAGTAAATAATCCTAATTATAAACCAGTGCTATTACAAGGAATGTCATGACCCAAAAGAAAGGTGGTTCTCAATTTTATTCAAAACCAAGCGCAGACCATGCATAGAGAATCATCCAAAGATAAATTCATTACATAATTAGGTTAAAAGAAATAAATTCATTAGATAATTAGGTTAAAAGAAATTTATTATATTCTCCATATTAGCAACAACCTGTGGCCAGTGTTCTTATTGACCAAAATATACATCCATATTGAAGAAAAACAAAAACAATGTCACTTGATATTCCAATCAGAGATCTTGCCTGACAAGAAAACAAGACAGACCTTCAATTTTGCAGCGTTGCACCATTGTTCCTCCAAGTATCATTGCACTAATAATTTCTGCTGCTATGCTCTCAAAAAGATCAGCACCTCGGGCAGCGCAATCTCCAACATTGTCACCAACCTGAGTAGCTTTCTTTTATTATAAAAGCATACATAATAGCAACAGATCAAATAGAGGCTAACTACAACCAGATAATAAACTGTGAACAAAAAAATAGTTGTATCCAGCACAGGCAACAAATATTCAATCATTGAAATTGCATATACTAGACTTAAGAATTCTACCAAGCCTTGGGCAACAATGCTGAAAACATAGAAGCACATAAATACTGAATATCACAACTTATGTCTAGATATATTCAATGAACAAAATATCAACCATTTTCGATTAAAAATATAAAAAATATTCCAAATTTTATTAAAGAAACATCAATACCAAATCAGCAATGACAGCAGGATTACGAGGATCATCTTCTGGTATTCCCTGCTCAACTTTTCCAACAAGATCAGCTCCAACATCAGCAGCTTTGGTGTATATCCCACCACCCAATTGAGCAAAAAGGGCAACAAACGACGCACCAAAACCATACCCCACAAGGAGAAGAGGCACTACACAAAAACATAAAATTAGCAACAGGAATGATGTTCCTTTTGCATTAAAAAATACTAATTGCACGTTTGCAACTAAATGCACATCACCGGTGGATCAGTTAGCATAATCAATCTGGAACAGCACTACTTAGGTCAGGGTCCTAACTTTCGCCTCCTGTCCATTTAGGACCTAAACTTTCCGAATGAGCTAATTTGTTTCCTCAACTTTCAGAGTTGGTCCCATTGTGGTCCTTCCAAATAAATAATTTCTACATTCATTTTTTATTTGATGTTTTAAAATCTGCACGGTCCAACTTTTAAAAATTTGACGGCCAATGTGTTTGAAACTATCTAGATTGGCCATACGAAAACTATATCACTAGATTTGTTGTTCAAAGTATTTTCATAATATCATATTCATATTAATTTTAAATAATATAAAGTTGTAAAAGTAACGGTCAAAGTCGCATCTTGGAGACTGTAAAAAGTCAATAGCATCAAACAAAAAAGAACAGAGGGGGTATTAAATTTAGTAGGTCACGTCACTGACATTTGGGCCCAGCCCCAACTGTTAGTGAGATAGATGGCTTCTCCAGGACCAGGTATCAAAGTTGACAGACTAAAACAGCCCCTTTGAAAAGTTAGCCCTAATGGACCAAAGGTCAAAATTAGAGAGGAAAAGAAAGCACTTTCCCCTAATCAACATTAGGTAAATAGAATTGTCAGTTATCACCATTCACTAGTTTAACAAGAAAAATTGATATAGAAACCACTTTAGTGATCTTTGAACTTGTACACTAGGCCATATAGCTCACATGGCAATTTGAGCACGGTTCCATCTGATCCAGGTTTTCGAAGTATTAGGTTTAAAATATACTTACGGTCTGTAACCTTCATTGAACCAGGTGAATCCACACCAAGCCACACATAAAATGCTGCATAGAGTATTGCCACACCAAATACAGCCATGCCAACAACCATAATGGCTGAGAAACCACCAGCACGGACAGCAATCTGTTCCAAGAAATTAGTCATGATGAAACTATCGTAGAAGGGGAACACATGAAAGATAAGACATCAAGGATGCAAAACAAAACCTGCAATGCTTCCCTTGCAGAGCGCCGAGCAGCACTTGAAACTCTAACATTTGCACGCACGGATACCCACATCCCAACAAATCCAGCTATTCCAGAACATAAAGCTCCAAGGAGAAAGGCAGCAACAGTAATATACGCAGATGTTGTCCTGTGTAGTCATGAGATTCATGAGATGTCAAAAGATGGGTATGATTAAGGTATCAGAATAACAGTGGAAATCACCTTCCTAGACCAGATGCCTCCTGCTGTGGGGTGGTAGTGCGAAAGAGATAAATGCCAAGGATGACAAGTGCCAGGATAAAAGCCATTTTAGAAATAGTTCCATACTGTGTCCTAAAGAATCCTTCAGCTCCATCTCTTATGGCATCAGATATCTGAACAGGGAGAAAACATTAACTCAATAAAACATACAGCACAAATGAGGTCAAGAACTAGAAAACACTATGCAGAACTCAAAAACAGTAGATGTATTAATAAAATTTAGGAAATCAGAACCTCCAAAAGGGGCAACATGGATGTAGGCTACAACATGACAATCCAAATCCGGTCCAAATGAAATTATTTACATAGCTGAAATTCATTTATTAGCAACATCACTAAGTCATAGAAACCATGTTGCTTCATGCATGCCAAAATGCCAATAACATAGTAACATAAAGCCAACGCACAACAGGATAGCTCAGATGGCCAAGTTCAACTTCTCTATTGGATGATTGCATGCACTATGGGGCAATATGATTGCCTGAAGTTCACATACCAAAAAACATGCACCCAGGTGTGCTTATTATAAGTGCACACTGGCTGATTTGTTTAGCTGGTTAGACAAAATGAGTTGACATTTTGTATGCCTCACTTATCACACTACCTTAATACCTTCTATTGCTAAAAGGGTGTTTTAGATCCCTGAATGAGCTATTTAATAGTAATCTACTGAAAGTAGTGAATGGGCATGTGCTCGACATTGTGATCATCCTAACTTGGTAGCATGCAAATGATGTGGGATATGTTCTCAATTTGCATTGAACTGTGCAGCATCCATACTTATTCTCCCACCTAAACACCATTCTGCAACCTGAACCAACACATACAGGGATGGCCTAACGTGGGATCCTGGACATCTAAAACATAAAGAAAGTCCTATTCATGATCTAGCATCACTTGTCAAATATCAAAATAAAAATAGAAGACCAAACAATTAAATATAAAGCTGCAGGATGAAACAGGCACATTTCTAGTCTCCTAGGTTGGGGTGGACGTGTGGTTAACTGCAAAAAGCAAAAGATGTATAGCAATAGCGGTATACAGCAATTTGTAGATACAGTGATACAGCAAGTTACAAGAATGAAGAAAAACAAAATGTTGCAGTGAAGATATAGAAAAATGAAGACACTGGTATATCCTCAGCGAGCTGAACAGAAGCATTTTTAATACCTCAGACATTTCTGGAGGTCCTTCATCCTTCGCAAGAACCCACTTTGCGAGGTAGAGAGAGAAGAATAAACTGAGAATACATATAAAGAACACAAAGACCACAATTGGTGATGTACTGGCTCCTACATAGAACACACCACTGAAGACCAAAAGAAGAAAAACAGTCAAGGCACGAGGATTTATCCTCATCAACATACGGAAGACCTGCAGTAACCAAAATGAAAACTGAATGAGATGCCAAAAAAAACGGTGCTCATGTCATGCTAAATAAATCCTACCAATCGATCAGCAGAAATGTTAACCACTTCAAGAAAATTTTATTTATTGAAATTTCCAAATTGGAAAACATTCATACAATCATACATGTAACCTATAAGAGCTTTTAAACATAAATTATGCACATCTAGATGAAAACAACTAAAATCAAACATATCAACCTGTGTTAACTAAAATACTTCAGTTCGAATCATTTCAAATCCCGAATAACTTCAAGAAAGAATAAATAAAACAGAGTGTAATACATATTGAAGTTTTGGGCTGAATAACCTAATTGTTAAACATGAATAGCTTTATGTAGTTAAGAGAAGAAATTTCTAAAGAGTAAATATAGGTAAAGCAGAGGAGAGATGGAAAAGTCAGGATGCAGCGATCCGTAGTATGCCGAATTGTTGTTTGGTATATACTTCGATACATAACATTGTAAGAAAAAATAGTGTGAATATTTAGACAAAAGATGGACCATTCACATTAACAGGATATAAGGAAAAAGGGATCCCATCTCCCATGCAATTGCATATACTAGCACACCAAAAAAGAAATGTGCACACAAGGTAAGCAAGACGCATGAAAGGATGAAAGCTAAATTGATACTCTTCCTAGTAACTATTAAGTACATATATGTATGTAAAGGGTGGAGAAAGCCTAGCAATAGGCCATACCAGAGGTATAGATGATTTACTTCGTACTGTAGAAAATGTTCTTGGTCTCTCTTGATACGACCTTCCATTTTCCATGTCATCCTCCATCATGATGGAATAAGAGTTTACCCTCCTTGTTACCAGAAAAGGAGCGAACTCCGCACCCTGGGGTAGGTCGCTCCCAGATCCCTGGCGCTGAATTTTGGATGGTCTATATTGGACACCCTTCACAAACAGCTAGTCCAAAAACTCAAGCACATCCAGATATTCTTTAGCCTCAGCCACCAACTTCCCTTTGCTCGAAAATAACCTTCTCCTACAAGATGATATACCATGAAGCTACAAATAGAAGTAGTTAACGTTGAATGGAAGCATTAATAAGCCACAATATGTATAATTATTGCCTACGTTTTGTTTCTATGTTAGGACACGAACTCCATTTATCATGTGAAATCAAGTACAGACTACAGAGGGAACCTTCCATGCGGATAATTAAAAACAAAATCAATGGATACACCAACAAGAAATATTTCCAATTGATAGCATGTGTTCCAGGCAAGCCTATATGGACATTAGACAATATTTACATAAAGAAACAGAGTATGACTTTAATATAGAAGAGCAATGCTAACTTCCAAAAATAGCAAAGAAGGATTTTCACGGTTTACCTAGAAATAACTCGATAGTACTTGCACAAGTCACTAACTTAAATTGTAACTGCACTGCGCAATTGAAGTTTCCATACCCATACTGTCAAAATGCCCAAATTTCATATAATCTTCAATTATACTGGTTACCTATCAGCTCTAACGATTCAAGAAAAGGTTTTATCGATGCATATCCAAAAAAAAAACTAGCAGTTCAGAAAAAGATACCGCTCTTTCCAGAATACTGCAATTGATTGAAGAAAAATAGAGTTCACATCATTAAAATATCCTAGAAGGTGTACATATTGCAGCAGTGTAGTGCATCTTATGATTATACTTGCCTCAACTTCTAGCCCTATCTGTTATTATCTCACACTCTGACAGTATTTCTTAAGTAAAACAAAACCTTCCACCCGTGCAATACAGAGGAAAAAAGCGATAATAAACTAATAAACCAAACATGGAAATGACAAGGTATTTATGCTTGTTATTCAAAGATTAGCATTCTATAATGACTAATGTTGGTCAAATACTCAGGGTTTTAGTAACAAAAAAAGCATTAGCACTCCATCATTCATACCACATCTTATACTCCCATAGCTAACAACTAGCATCTTAGAGCATCCGCAATGTATAGACACCTCAGGGGGTACCAAGGTGGGACCCATGTGAGGGGTCTAGCTTAGCAAGAAATGCCACAGTGTTTGGTACCGGTCGGTGGGACCACGCTGAAAAAAAATGAAAACTTCCTGTCAACGGCGGCATCGTTCCACTCCCCAATCGATCCCATCTTGAAGGCATCGTTCCCCTCCAAAACTCCAACATCTCATCCCCTCGCAATGGCAATCCCTTCTGCTACTCCCGACACATCCTCCCCTCCTGGTTCGACTCCCTAGTGTAGCGGCTTCCATGGCGATAGAAAGCACCGGATCTGGAGCGACGAAGGCAGCCAGCATCGAGGCTCAGATCTGGCGGTGATGGCTCCTAGCGGCAGCGGCGGCAGGTTCTGGATCCGACGACGGGAGCTCAGATCCAGCAGTGATATGAGAGCTCCTAGCGGCAGATCTGGAAGCAGCAACTTCTTCGACCTTGGTGGGTGGTTTTGGCAGCGGCTCCAGGAAGTGGCGGTGGCGGCTTCAGGCAGCGACAAAATCCACCACGACGCCTCCTCAGCGTGCCAGTGCAGGTGATGGACTCCGTGCAAGCCATCTGCAGGTGGGCCTGTCCACCACAACGCCTACCATGGAACCCGCACCTCGCTTGGGCACCGTTCCCTCCTTGGTCCCTCCACCAGATTTCGCTGCAGTGGGTAGTACAGCATCTCCTTCTCTCTCTACTTGGACACCCTCTTATTCCCACGCTGGGCAAGCTCTTATAAGCTCAGAACTATGTTACAACACTGAGGAGGTGCCAACGAACGTGAGGTACAAGACCATATCAAAGAGACCTTCATCACGGTCCCGGCAACGTTGACGTTCTCCTTCCTTGACTGATTCAAGGAGGTGAGTGAGATCGGTGTCTGCAATTGCACAATGGTGTGCAAAGACAAACAACAACTAATGGACTAAACTAGTTGAATATACGGGTTCATAGACCAGTACCAGATTAATTGATCAGTTCTTTCTTGTGCCACATTTAGTTCATCTACATAGATTCGTGCTAATTTCTTGTTACCACCAGGTTGAGGACACAGTTCTTGTAATAAGATCCAGAGGATTCAAAACTACCAGATAGCAAACATACCCCATCTGGCCCAGATCTACATAGCAACCAAGTACAAATGTTTAATCCAAAAATAGCATATATACTCGTTTTCTACAAGGCTACAACCAGTACGCTCGCAACAGCAGAGGGGAAAGCGCAAAATCAAGCAAAATCTCGTGGGGGGAGAACCACGGGTGGGGGAGAGACAACAGGGAGCAGAGGAGGAAGAAGGCTGCCCTACCTTTCAGCGACCAGGGCTCCGCCGGGCTTACCTGCTCGGAGGAGGAGATCTGGGGGGGAGGAGACGTCTGCGAGGGAGAGAGCGAGAGGTGCGAAGAGTCGGCGGGCAGGACTCACAAGGGTAAAGTGGTAAACCATCGCACCCCACCCCCCCCCTGCATGCTGCACCGAGCGGGCCAGGCTAGCGCGTATGCTAATAATGGATGGATATCCAAATCCAGAGCCTGGACTGAGCTGGCCGTATAGGCCGGGCCCGGCCGGGGCCGCCACGGCCCGGTACTGTTGGCCCGGCCCACGGCATGGCACGGCGGCGACGGCGGGACGGGCGGACCGCACGGCGACGAGACGGTGGGCGTGCTTGGGCCGCACCGCCACGCGACAAGCGGCGCACGGCGAGGAGGACCGGAGAGGCACGGCCAAGACGCACGCACGACGGGGCGAGTGGAGAGCGGCGGGGGCGGGCACGTGGGCGGCAGCGCCGACCGTTGGGCATGGGCCGTCTTGGACGGCTCGAACGCGCACGCAGCGAGTTTTTTTGAAATTTTGACCGTCTTATAGTCGTTAGGTGTTAAAAAATTGATAAAAAATCGAAAAAACGGGCAAAAAATCCCGAATTTTTTTCTATAAATAGGGAGGACCCCTGTCCTCATTTTACACCATTCACTCATCATCTTCTCGATTGGTCATGTTGTGAAAATTGTGATACTGTTTGTAGTTATTTAGCAAAATTCGGAGAAATTTTGCTAAAATTTCGGAGAAATTCAAACTCGAGCTTTCGTAACACAAGAGGTTTGTCATACTGAATTCTGCTAATTGTATTGTTTTTATTATGTTTACTAATGTTCGGATTATTCAATTTGTAGTTTTTTGCATGGATCATTTCTCCATCTCCGATTTCGGGATCGCTCCGGAGGACATTGAATCCTTCCAAGATTTGTCCGCCGTACCCGAAACACAAGTACCTGAAGAACATCATGTAGAAGAAGAACCATCAGGCTCCATGTCCATGACCATGAGTGCTTTTGGCTCGACATCCACTGGAGCGAAGAGAGCGAGGCAGACATCGAGAGTTTGGGATTTTTTCGACAAGCAATCGAGGACAGATGCGAAAGGAAAAGAGGTAAGAGTTGCTGTTTGTAAACAATGTCATCAAGTTTTATCTGCAAAATCTACTGGGGGTACGGGACACTTGCATAGGCATATTGAAAGTTGCAATGAGAAAATAGGAGCAGCTGTGAGACAGACACAACTAATATACAACCCAGACGGTTCGGTCCGTAAATGGGAATATAGTGGCGAAGTAGCTAGGCAATCTCTTGTACGCTTAATTGCATCACATAATTTACCTTTAAACTTTGGCAAGAGTGCTGATTTTGAAAATTACATTAAGCGTGCACATAATCCAAAATTTAATAAAGTATCTAGACAGACAACTAGTAGAGATGTAGTTAAGTATTACAATACTTGTCGTGAAAATTTAAAAAACATGTTCAGTACTTGCACATTTTCCGTATCTTTGACTTCAGACATATGGAGTGGTAGGGCTAAGCAAGATTATATTAGCGTAGTTGCTCATTATGTCAACCAAAACTGGCTACAAAAAAGAATTATAGGTTTCAAACTAATTGATGTCGCACATACGGGAGAGAATATTGCTGAGAGTATTATTAGGGTGGTGGAGGACTTTGGTCTCAGTGATAAGATTTTTGCTATAACTTTAGATAATGCCTCCGTAAACACCTCCGCAATGAATATTCTCACTCCAATATTTGGTACTTATGCTGAATCATTTTTGCTTCATCAACGTTGTGTCTGTCATATTATTAACCTTATAGTTAAAAGTGGACTTGCCCCGTTAGAACGTTACATTGCACCTTTCCGTTTGGCAATTTCTTTTATGAATCATTATAATGCTAGAATAGCATCTTATAAGAACTTTTGCATTGCAATGGGCGTACGTCCAAAAATATTTGGTTTAGATATGCCAGTAAGATGGAATTCTACTTACTTAATGCTTAAGAACCTTCTGCCATATAAGAGCACATTTGAGGTTTTTATTCAAACACATCACCCTAAACGTGATTTATTATCTAAAGAACATTGGTATGTTGCATCAAAGTTACTTCAGTTTCTTGAAGTTTTTTATGACTCCACGATTGCTTTATCATGAGCTTATGAACCCACATCTTCTCTAATTGTGCATCATATCTTAGATATGGCTACCCATTTTAAGAACAACGAAAATGACATGATTTTAAGAGATTCTGTCACCGCAATGAAAACAAAATATTTGAAATATTGGAAAGAAATTCCACTTCTATATGCCTTCGCCTTTATTTTAGATCCTAGAGCAAAACTTAGAGGATTTGGTAACGTCCTCTCCATTTTAGGTGATGTTCTAGGGGAAGATTATTCAATTTATTTTACTACTGTTCGTACTAGACTAACCGAAGTTTACAACAAGTACGAACAAAAGCATCAAGGAGTTCGTTTGCAATGACCTCCTGCACCTATCACGGGTAAGAAAAAGACCGCGTGGGGCAAAATCTGGGGTTCTTCTTTGTCGGGACCCGAATTTGCAAATCCGGACCCTCTGTGTATACCGCACTAGTCCAGGATCACGCTAGTGCACACAGGCTCAACATAAATGCTATCATAGTCACACACAGCGAAATATAGCATAAACTTCATTAATTAATAATAACTGTTGTCTTACATGAATAATGCCTCACAGGGCTTAAAAAGAGTATCAATGAGAAGCGGCGAAATAGAATAAACGTAGTGGCGCTCCGATTCGCCACGAGCAACCGACGAGGCTCGGACCTAAGCATTCGCATCCAAGTAATCCTCCTCCATGAATGGTATAGATTCCTCTTCTTCTGAAGTTGTTGTTGTTGGGGTGAGTACATAAAGCACTCAACAAGTTGTGCACAACAATGCAAGTCTAATATTTTATATGCTTGGCTTAATCCAAAGGAATGGCTAGTAAGGGTATTTTGCAATAAAGCAGCATTTAACAAGAATACAATAAATAGATTGGAAAGCAGTAAAACAAATACAGTAATTAATAAATTCAGTATTTCTGAAATACACCAAGTTTCCAATCCTAAATTAATTTTCCACTTTCCATGGCACCTTGCCATCCCAACAAGTTTTTGTTTAACAAAAGTCTAACCCTTAACTGTAATTCCCGAGCATTGCCCAATACCGTGAGCACGGCTATTCGAATAGATTGTACACTCTGCAGAGGTTATGCACTTTACCCACACGATACAACCAAACACCACCAAGGCGAGTGATCATAACAAAGCCTTTACAATGCTACACCTAGACCCGATCTTGCTCGCTAAGGTTTCAACATCAAGGGTTAAACCACCACAACAGGCCCCTCTTGCGCCATGTGAGTTAAACGCAACCGGGACTCACTATTCACCACGACAAGACCAAAATCTAGGTTTCACAAATTATTCACTAGGTTGTCCCATTCGGACATGTGGTTGCAAGAGAGACTCGGTCAAAGGCTTGCAAGGTTAAGTCCTTAAAGTGATTAAGGCAAGACTTCCACATACCCCTACCAAACTCGCCCACCTTGGCACACCGCCCTTGCCACTTACCTCAATCTAAAATCATTACCACCCGCTTGATTACCAAGCACCACATGCCATCAACATTTCAATCCCGATGTGTGACCTCCTCGCCACGACAACTTGATATCATTGTGTGACAACACATGACACACCAATTCATAAACATTGTTCCATATTCCATTAGTCAAGATTAAGTATCGACATTCGGACACATGTGATGACGTGGCATGGCTAAGCAATCTATGACGATCTAACTAGCCCATGTTGATTATCAACTATAATTCCACATCCTAGGGTGACAAATAGATCATGGCATATAATTGACAAGGTATGGTTTAATTCAAATAGGCATATTATCTAATTCCCAGATTAATTGAAATCATTTATACACATAAAATATCATGCATAAAGTTTAAAAGACAAAATAGCGATTTGGTGAAAGTTAGGTGCAACATGATCAAAGCACAACTTGCCTTGGAGTAGGTGCTGGTCTTGATCTGAGTTTGGGTCTTGGAGCGACGAATCTTCCTCCGGATCACCGAGCAGTTCAACGTCTACGCGAAACGATGCCAAAATAGCAAATAAACACCAAACTAGAGAGCAAACAAACTCCAAAAATAAAATAAAATTCATCAATAAATAGATATTGATTTTACAATTTTTTAGAAATTTGAATCACTCAAATCCGAGTTAAAATGCAAAAGATATAGCCTTTTGAAGTTTGAATAAATACTGAAAATACAGAAAATAGAATTTCGATTTTTACGAATTATTTTCTATTGGAAAAGATCTTTATTACGCAACGCCGACGTCAGCCCCGACTCGGACCAATCGGCCGACATCGTCGCTCGTCCATGGACTCGGTCCACGGAATCGCCTCGTCCACCGTGGGCGCGCCCCGCGGCGCCTCGCATCACGCGCCGACACGCGGCGGCGCAGATCGATTGGTCGCGCGCCGCCGCGTCTGCGATGCTCGACACGCGCGCGCGCAATGGTGCGCGACGATCCGACGGCCACCGATCTACCCCTACGTGGCTCAATCCGATCGTCTATTCGGATCTAACGGTTAGAAATTTACCCGGCGAAACACCGATGAAGAAGCGACGTGGCTTGATCTCGGGCGGTTGGCGAAGATCCAACGGATCTGTGGCTTCCGAGACACGGCGCGGCTTGCACCGGGCGGAGGAAGACGACCACCCGAACGGCGTTTTGACGCGACTCCGGCGAGAAGAAGGGGCAGACTCGACGCGACACGACGCGAGGAACTCGGATCTGGAACCGATTCGGCGGGAGGATGCTCGACGGCGGCGGAATGGCGCAAAAACTCGCGGCGGCACTGCAAAGAACTACGGCGAGCTCCTGAGCGATGATGGCGCGAAACAGGCGAAGAGGCTAGAGCTCTTGGTGCGCAAGGAACGAGGAACATCGGTGCGGTGCGGCTTTATAGCCTCGGCATGCGCCGCAGGAAGGAAACCTAAATCACGCGGCGGCGACGGCAAGCGGCGGATTCAAAACCGAATCGGAGACGACATCGAGACCGTCCGATCCAAGATGAGCGGCCAAGATTAGATCCGAAGCGATACGATCCGATCCGCTCTTTCCAAATCCAACGGACGAGATCTAAACTTACCAAAACAACGCGAAGCGATCCCGACCACTTGATCTCGATCCAACGGCTCGCAAAGACTAGGGTTTCGCGAAAGGAGGCAGCCATCTGATCTTCATCCAACGGTCACACGCGCGGCGCGAAGCGGTGACGGGCAAGACAAAGAATGGGCACAAGCGCGCACAAGTCTTTGGCTTGGCCCATCTTGTTCACTCGATTTTCAAAAGCTTTTTGATTTAAATAATTCCCGAAATTAGATTAATCTATTTTAAGTAATTAAAATATCGTGAAAAATCGAAAAATTCTCATAAATACTTTGAGACATTACGAGCTCAAATAAAATATTTTTGGTAAAACTTTATATTAACTTTATCTATATATATTTAGTTTTCACCAAAGGTTCAATATACTTAATTAAAATAAATTTAGATAATTTCTGGAAAAATCCAATAAATTCAGAAAATCACAAAAATGCACGTGAGCGAAATTATAAGCCAAATTTTGGGATGTTACATTCTTCTTCTTCACGTACAAGTTCTACATCAGGTGGTGATACAAGCCGCAGCCAACAAGTCTCCTCTGGGGAACTATCTGCCTATATGGACAGCGACGCGTTGGATTACCAACAAGAAGGAGACGATGTCTTCAATATTGTTCAATGGTGGCATGAGCACAAGCTAACATATCCCGTGCTATCCATATTAGCTCGAGATGTGATAAGCTGCTCGATCTCGACGGTTTCCTCGAGTCGCCTTGATCTCTCGGCTAGAATATTGGAGGAGAGAAGAACAAGCCTATCGAGTGATATGGTGGAGATGCTCATGACTATCAAAGACTGGGAACACGCTGATGCAAGAACTCAACATTCCGCTCAAAACCGAGAACTAGAGAAAGCCTTCGAAAATCTCTACCTCGACAATGACGAAGACCCTCCATCTAGAATTTTTTTTAAATAATACATTTTTTATTTATAATTGCATAAATATACAACGCAAAAAAAGAATTGCAAAAATGTACCCCTGTCGCCCTTTGGTTGGGCGACAGGGGCTAGTCGCCCTGCGCCAATGTGAGTTTGCCACCGGTCAGCCCATGTCGCCATTTGGCAGGGCGACATGAACAAAATCTAACTCCCATTGGGCGACATGCGCGCGGCGGCCCCCTTGTCGCCCTACCAAATGGCGACATGAGCGGCATAAAAGCAAATGACCGTCCGGTAGAAGAGGCGAGCAGAGAAAAAGAAAAGGGTGAGGAGAGAAAAGAGAAGAAAAGAAGAGGAAGAAGAGCGACGGCTTCGCAGGTAAATTCTTTACGCTTTATTTTATGTAGTTTAGGGTTAGGGTTAAGGTTAGTGTTAGGGTTAGAACTATTTAGTTTCGTGATTTTTTTGTTTAGTGTTTAGGGTTAGATGTAGATAAATATAGTGTTCATATTTTTAGTAATTTAGTCTTTAGGGTTAGGATAGCCGACGAATAAACCCCGGTCCAAAACTGAAGTAATTATGTACGTAAAACATACGATTATCTGCGTTGTACATACACTCAGTTGATCTAGTTATTTTTGCGATTTATTTTGTGTAGTGTTTAGGGTTAGATCTAGTGAAATGTAGTATTTATTTTGTTTAGTGTTTAGGGTTAGATCTAGTTAAATGTAGTGTTTATTTTGTTTAGTGTTTAGGGTTGTATTCTGTAGCTACTGTGTAGCAACATCCGATTTGTTTAGTGTGTAGCAAGAAATCATGGTAGTGTTTAGCAACAAAATGTAGTTGAATCTAGTTATATTTTTAGTAATTTAGTCGGTTTGTGGAAACGCTTGTACATAGTTGTTTCTCTGAATAATAATATGTTGTTACTGGCTTTTTAGAGATATATGTCGGTAGACATGTTTTTTACATTGTTAGAAATTTGTAGACGTTTTTAGAAATACAAGTGCAAATGATGAATATTTGTAGTAATGTAGATATTTTTCATGAGTGCGGATATACATACTTATAGTTTACTGATTACTTTTTACTAAGAGTAATTAATTTGTGTGTTAATGAATAGGTTCGCAGATATGTCGAACGAGTTCCTTTTAGAATCTTTTATGGAGAAGGGGTTGTCATGTATGGTTCTTGAGGGTGCGGATCGAGAGTAACTTTCAATATGTGGATAGAAGTTTAAGTAGGGTCAAGAGCGTACATTTCTTCTTGTGTTGAATTGGTTGTATTACGTTTGGATGGAACAAGAGAAGTGCCACCGTTATCTTGCTTTTGCACCATGCGAGATGATCCTGCTTATTGGGAGTTAGTTGAGTCAAGGGAACCGCACTTGGAGGTCATATGTGAGGGGCGAGCAACGTGGATGGTGTCAGTGCTTTTATTGCAAGCGTATGAAAGGGTTGTTGCCCTCAAAGACACCATTGGGGCCGTGAGTGTAGTGAGCCTCAAAATGAGTTCACTTATGGTGACACTTGAAATTGGAGAGTCTAGCCGGAGCCGCATGTTCAAGGTTGCAATGAGGATATTGGCTACCGGTGGTGAGCAAGTTGAGATTGGGGATGATGATGGAAACATTGGGCAAGATTCGCGGGGGCAAGTAGACGAAGGTGAGGAAATTGAGGAAGTAATAGCACATATGGAAGAGGAAGACCTTGAATATGAACAAGTAGAAGTGGAAGACGACGATAACTTCGGATGAGGAAGATGAAGATGTTGAGCCACTTGTGCGGCAGATTGAGCACACATCAATTTAATAACCTGTTGTGAATGAAGGCAATGATACACCTTGGTAGTATAGCGATAATGAGGTGAGACCTAACAAAGATGTACCCACAAAAGAGACAAAGGCAGGGATGCTATCAAAGATTGGGCCTTATCACTAAGAAGAACTTTCGGGGTTAAGAAGTCCACCCCAACCTTTCTACGACGTGGTGTACGAGATGCGGGGTGCCCTCGAGAGTGCACACATACAAGCCAAAATGGGGCACCCACCGGCTATGTTTGAAGGTTGAACAACATAGTTGTATGGTGAGAAACCACGTGGCTCACAGAACTCGTCTTCCGGTATATCGCGAGTGTCATGTACCCGAGATAGTTGAGAACTGAATTTTGAGCCCCATGCTATTATCCGAGCAATTGAGAACAGATTTGATACGATTAGCTACGGAAGGCATGGCGAAGCGAAGCGAAGGCCTTGGAAATGAGATTTGGGAAATTTGAAGACTCGTACCATAATCTGCCCGCACCGCTCGATTGCATTCGTGGAAGAAATCTCGGTACTTTTATGATTATCGGGTCGTCCGTCAAGGAAGTGGCGAACAAGAGGCATCTCAAGAGAGTTTTCTTCGCATTCGAGCATGCATTAGGGCGTTTATCACTGCCGTCCATTGTTGTGTGTGGGCGGCACATTCTGACCGGAAATACAAAGGACAAATAATGATAGCTGTGGCGTCGACGCGAACAACGGATTCTGTTGCCTTTGCCTTTGTGGAAAGCGACAACTATGAGAGTTGGCTATGGTTCCTGCGGAACTTGAAGATCGGGGTGGTGAAGACTCGCCAATATGTGTGCATACTGCATAACAGGCATGCTGGTCTGCTTAGTGCCATCAGTCAGTTGCAAACAGGGGAAGAGGAGCTATTTCCCTGGACTGACTTGCAGAGCCGATGGTGCATGAGGCATTTGGGCGCGAACTTCTATAAGCAGTTCAAGAACAAGGAACTGATGAACATGTTCAAGAGGCTATGTAAGCAGAACCAAGATAGCAAGTTCCGTACTCTTTGGAAGAATCTTGATGAGTTAATAAAAAAACACAAAGAGACTACCAGCAGTGCAACACAGGAGCAGGCAGAGCCTTTATCCCCTCTGGCAACAGAAGATGAGGCGACGAGTCGTCGTCGCAGGCAAAGGCCGATCAAATGATTCTCGGACTGGATAAAGCACGAGCCCAAAGAGAAGTGATCATTGTTACATGACATACATGGTGCTAGATACGGTGTCATGACGACCAACTTGGCGGAGGTGTACAACTGGGTAATGAGAGGGATGAGGTGTCTCCCGTTGGTAGGAATTGTCGAGGAGTCTGCGGGGTACAACCAAGTATTTTATGGATAGGCATAAAGCTGCTGAAGTAGTAATGAGAGATGAGAATGCCTTGTACTCAAGCATGATAAGTAAATACATGGATGAGAAGAGTAATAAGGCGGGCAAGCATAGAGCTATCAAAGTAGGTGCACAGACACTACGCTTCGAGGTGATATGCAGAGATAAAGGACGGCGGGGAACAAACCAGAAGGTTATCACCCAAGAGTGCATCTTACAGGCTGAATGTCAATGCTCGTGTAACAAGCCCCTCTGCTGCACGTGCCATGTTCTCATGTGATAGCTGCATGTGCATTATTCGGAATGCGACCCGGTACATATCTATCTGAATATTTTACAAAGGAAAAGGTGATGGCAACTTGGGGCGAGGAGCTGTATGGTTATAGTGTTGTCGGTTCTTTCACCACAACCCCTGGTGTCGATGAAAGGTTCTGGGTCCCTGACTTTGATGCAAGATCATACAAAGGAGGTCGTCGCAAAACCAGCGTGTCGGGAATGATATGGATGAGTCCAAACCGTAAGCGCGTGAAGAAATGTTCGCAGTGCAAGCGAGCAGGTCACACGTTCAAGAACTGCCAGCCACATAACGAAGAGGACGAAGGAGGAGATGGCAACCCGACGGCGGGGGAAGGATCGTCGTCTGCAAGGCGTGGTGGACGACGTCCTCGGACTACCGGAGAAGCTGTTTGAACTATTAGATGCTATATGTCAAATTAATATTTTGTTTATGTAATGTGCGCTGCAACTGCTTTTAGTATAATTTGGTGATGTAATGTGCGTTGTAATCTGTTCTAATATATTTTGTTGATGTAGTGTGCGTTGTAACTGTTTGATTAGAGTTTGTGGACGCTTGTGTATTTATTTGTACGCATTTGGTTCGATGTATTGCTCACGATGCTTGTGTATTTATTTATACGCATTTGGTTCGATGTATTGTTCTCATGTTTGTGTATTTATTTATACGCATTTGGTTCGATGTATTGTTCGATGCTTGTGTATTTATTTGTATATAACTTTCTTTTTGTAATTTGCGTATGGCTCACCAGTGTGGATGACGACCGCCCTTTGAGTTGTTGGACCCGATCGTTGTGGTCGTCACCGCGCACACTTCGCCACCGCTTGTGAGCAGAGGAGGGACAGACCCTCAAGAGTCGGGCGTGCTACGGCCGAGGCCGCGCGAGCTCGGACCCTCGATCCACGTTGGATCCCTGTAACGTATTTATCTTTTAATTTCAAAATATTCCGATGCGATATCATAATCTGCTTTAATTAACTAGTGCGGTGGTCATATTAATTTAATATTTACATTTAGTAAGCGCGGCGGCAGGATTGCCGCCATCGCACGGATGGTGGAGGCGCACGCAGTGCGCAGGAGAGGATGCGAGCCACCGGTTCCGCTTGTGAGTCCCTTCTCTACTGCCGGTGGATCGGTGGAGACCGAGACGCACACCTTCCACTTACCTATCGGGAGATGGCGATCACTTTGGAGGACGCGTCTCATACCTCCTCGGTCTCCCGATCGTTGGTGACCCCGTGGTGCCGCAGACGCGTCGACCATTGTGGCGGGATGAGGTACTGCGCGGTTCCATGGTGTGCTACCGCCTCCGCATCGAGTCTTCACCAGCACCCATGGTCCCACACACAGGTGGCTTCGACAGTTCGTGGTAAGCAACTAATCATTCAAACTTAACTTCACATATATATATTGGCTAGACTAATAAGAAAACTTGAATTTACATGCGGAGCACATCGTTGAGCCTGCGGACGAGCAGAGGGTGAGCCGCCACCTTGAGGCATGCCTGCTCTGGCTGTTTGGCTGGTGCATGTTCACGAGCTCCCACGGGGATAGCGTGGACAAGCACTTCGTCCAGTTCGCGAGGGCGATCGCGGACGCACCCCTTGACGCCGTGCCGCAGTACTCCTGGGGGTCAGCGGTCCTCTGCGCGATGTACCGTGGGCTCTGCGACGCCTGTGGGCGGATCGCCGACGGGTCGATCCTCACCGGGTGTCCACTGCTTCTGCAGCTTTGGGCATACGAGAGGTTCCAGATCGGGCGCCCCAGGATCGACACGAGTCCTCTTCTACGCGATGGTGATGACGATGTCGACGCGCCGACTATGGGCACCATCTGGTTCTACCGACGGGTAAGATATTGCAAACCACGGTTGTGAAACCTACGCTTTAACATTTCTCAATACTAATTGTAATGTTGATTTTTTTGTCGTCACTGCAGCCTAGGTGGGCACACGGCACGGGGCGGCTTAGCTACCCGTAGTTCATCGCTGCCTTCGACCACCTCACCGAGGACCGCGTACGCTGGACTCCGTACACAACGAGAGCGTCGGGCTCGTGTGCGGGTGGATTGTCCACCCTATGCACACGCCGACGCGGCGTCTTGGCGTACGTCGGTTCCTCGTGTTCGACGTCCCGGTCGAGGGCTACTGTCCATCGAGTGATGAGGCGCTTCGGTCTGACAGAGTTCTCGGTCGAGTCGTGGCGGCAGTCCCACACGGCGTCCCACACGTAAGTTCCCTACATCGATGTTCTCTAATATGTACGGTGTAATGATATGTAATAATGCTATATATTTTGCTTATCCGCAGTGCGGACTAGGAGGCGGGAATGGAGGCACCCCATGGCACGTCGTATGGCGCCATGGGTCGAGTGGGAGGAGCCTTGGGCGACGTCCATGCCGAGGATGCGCCGTCACGACCGCGCACACGCACGAGGTACCGACAATGGTACACTTCCGTACCGTATCGTTAGGTGCGTGTCGACCGGATCCTCCTAGACACATCCCGGGGTGAGGACACGTATCCCCGCCATACGGACTCGGTTACGCGGTGCGGTAAGTTACATCTAATGTACGACGTATTTTCGTATTGAATTTTCCAGATTAATGTGTTAGGTTAATTCGTAATGTATTTTTCAGACTGATGTGCTAGCCCAGTACTACGAGGAGTCCGGGAGCTTCCTGTCTCATCTGTCTCGTGGGATAGACGTGACCAGGGAGGACGTGACCTCCTTCTTCGCGAGGTTCAGGGAGAGCGCCAGACGCACCCTTGAGTTAGCGAGTTGCCGCCGCGCCTCGTGATGTGGTCGACGGCCCTCGCGGCGTGCGCTTCTGCGGGAGGAGTGCTCCGGTACTTCTTCACACCCCACGCCCTCCGTCCCACCGTCACGCCGACTTACGCGGCAGGCGGCTGCTGAACCGACACGCCGGTCTAGCCTCTCACGTAGGAGGTAAGCCCTTCGCCACACTTCGTATGTTTTCTAATTATTTCCTAAATGTTACCAACAATTCTTCACTTCTTACAGGCTCACAGGCACGATGGTTCTCCTCTGCGGCTTCACCGCCCTCGACGACTATGAGGCGGTTTGATGATGCGACCATGCGATTTCGACCTCGGCGATGGTGACGTGTCGAGATACTTCGTTGGTCCGGATGTGCCTGGATCATCACAGCTGCAGGGAGCACCACCACCGACACAGCCTTCTTAGTCGGTGTACGCTACACCTCCGGCTAGACCACAAAGGGCCCACCACCCACCGGTGCAGTTGACGTACTCAAGACGGCGAGTTCGCGAGAGGCCCGCCACCAGCGAGGTGCCTAGAAACAGGGGCGCCAATAGTTTGTATTTGGCTTATGTATTTTGGCTTATGTATTTGGTTATTACGTTGTGACGTACTTTGCATCTTATGTATTTATTTGTATACGATATATTTTCCTTATGTTAGTAACCCCGTACTTTTGGTTATGAACTATTGTTATTCTTTATACAAGAGCCTGCTTTCAAGCATGGCAAAATCTTGTCGTCTGTGACTTTTTCAGAGCGAATAGCCTCATGCATCGGCTTTGGCGACTTTGTCGGGCCGATGGGACAGTCACATGCATCGGCTTTGGCGACCTTTGTCGGCCGATGGGACAGTCACATGCATCGACTTTGGCGCCTTGTTGGGCCGATGGGACAGTCACATGCATCGCCTTTGGCGACCTTGTCGGCCGATTGACGAGTCACATGCATCGGCTTTGGCGAGCTTGTCGGGCCGATGGGACAGTCACATTCATCGATTGTGTGGAGCGGACCCTCGACCACTATAAAAGCGGCGAGAGGTAGACATCCAATACCGCCAAACAAGCAATACATGCCAGTTGAATCTTCACAAATTAGGGCACGATGTCGTTCTACCGTCGCCTCTTCAGCAAGCAGAATTCATCCCGCCCCGAGTATCCGGATACTAGTAGCGTTGACGCCCCAGTTCTGCCGAAGTTACCCCGACCCAATTACGACTGCAACCTTCCGACGAAGATGATGCAATCTACCCACGGAGAGACGGCCGCCCGCGCTCACTACTGTTGTGCCCGCTCTTACTGGGTAGACCTGTTGGTGTCCATACAATACATAGTAACATTACCATTTCATGCATCGTTCTTTCTTTTCTCAGCACAACGACCGGTGTTGCTTCTTCCAATGGATCGACGGGCCGGAACGACGTGACTACGAATTTGTCCACAACTACCACGACGCCGAACCCGCTTCGCCCGAGAACTTCAACCGGTGGGAGAGGCCGCCAGGATACATCCCCGTTCTAGAGCGACCAGAGTTCAGGGCCGGTGGGCAAGAGGCCAACCAATCGGTGAGTTTCATGCGACGAACTCATACTTCACTCACAAAGTAGTAATTCTAAACCAGTTCATCGCATACAGGAGTTCAAAAAGAAAATTGTGAAATTGTTCGAGTCAAAGGAGAAACCTCCTCAGGGGCCACCCGAAAGCCCCGACTTTTGCGAACACGGCCTTCAGGCAGTGGTTGATACCTGCCACGATGAACTAGCGGACCGGAGATTCTACCGGTGCCCCTTGGCCGAGGATGAATGGTGCGGCTACTTCAACTGGGTGGACCCGGAGACGTACCACCCACATCTCAAACTTCCGTCTGCGGATAATCGGGAGCAACCCTCCCGTGGTGCTACTACCGCCCGAAAAGCGGACCAGAGTGCGCCTACGGTGTTATTCAACGACCACAGCGGGTATACTGTATTGACTGCAGGACACGCTTCCGGTTGTACAAGGACAAGCCCAACACACACCTCCTGCACCATATAGTGGAGTGCGAGCCGAAACAGAGCAGGCGTCTCGCCAAGTCTCCGCCAACAGCCAACGCAACAGAGGCACAAGAGGGTACCTCCTCTCGAAGAGGAAGGGACAAGGGGAAGCAGCCGGTCGAGGTCCGCACCACGCAACAAGTCCTTGACGCGTTACGCAGACCATCCGGGAACCCGGGTGGTATAAACATAGGGGACGCCGGGGATCGGTATGACAAAAAAATTATGTCTTACACACCCGAGACGTACGGCATATCCCACCCAATCGGCGACACCTGGGAGCACTGCGGATCCCTGTGGAGTTCTTTCATAGTGGGGATTGAGCGGTGTCCGAGGACAAATCGCAAAATTTACACGGGTCAGGTAATATGCAGAAAATATAGGACATCATTCTGGCTGTACCCAAATAGGCGGAACGATCATCTGTTCCACCATGACAAACACTGCTTTCGTTAGTTAGTTAGTTCGTCAAGCAATTTCGTCACCTTTGTAATGCCCTTGTAATATAATCTAGTCTATTGCTTATTTTACCATCTGAACTATCGGTGCATCTACCCTCATGTATGTTCAACAAATAGTTTAACACACGATTACAAATCAAAGTTTAATAACGCGATTAAAGGGCATGTATCAAAGATCAAATGTGGTCCACTGTTCGTAAAAATCAAGTTTAGACATGACATTTTACGGGGCGCCGAAAAGGCTAAAAAACATTGCCGACTATATTACTTAGGGTTGTTGCACTAGTGGAAATTAGATGCAAAGCAAGTCAGTAAATTACATATTTCTCCATAATATGGAAGTGCATGTATCAAAGATCAAATGTGGTCCACTGTTCGTAAAAATCAAGTTTAGACATGACATTTTACTGGCGTACTAAAAGGCTAAAAACATTGCCGACTATATTACTTAGGGTTGTTGCACTAGTGGAAATTAGATGCAAAGCAAGTGTAAATTACATATTTCTCCATAATATGGAAGTGCATGTATCAAAGATCAAATGTGGTCCACTGTTCAGAAAAATCAAGTTTAGACATGATATTTTACTGGTACCAAAAGGCTAAAAAACATTGCCGACTATATTACTTAGGGTTGTTGCACTAGTGGAAATTAGATACAAAGCAAGTCAGTAAATTACATATTTCTCCATAATATGGAAGTGCATGTATCAAAGATCAAATGTGGTCCACTGTTCGTAAAAATCAAGTTTAGACATGACATTTTACGGGGCGCCGAAAAGGCTAAAAAACATGCACTCTACTTGTTCAAGGGAATTTTGAAAATTATTTCAATCCTAAATTTGTTTATCCAAAAATTTTATTCTTTAAATCTCTCAGATTTTTTCCTAAAATTTTTAATTTTTCTGGCTAAATCGCCCTGCCATTGGGCGATTTTTTCATCTCACCCTACCCGTGGGCGAGATGTGACGTGTCGCCGTTCCATTGGGCGACTAGTCAGGTGTCGCCCTACCATTGGGCGACCTATTTTGTGAGACACCATGTCGCCCTACCATAGGGCGACAAGTGTACATTTTTGCAATTCTTTTTTTTCGTGGTATATTTCTGCAATTTGAATTATAAAATATATTATTTTAAAAAAAATCCTCCATCTATCTCTTAGTATGTATTAGAGGCTTAGAGCTTTAGTTGTACTCTTTTCTTTGTTAAGGTTTTCTCTAGATGAGTTTTTACTTGGCAAAGTTTTTAACGAGGCAACCATCCAAACATTAATAAAGCTCTTTGTTACATGTTCTACAATTTTTAAGGGGGTGTTTGGGACAGCTCCAGCTCCAACAACTATCCAAATTAAGGGGGTGTTTGGGACAGCTCCAGCTCCACCAAAATTCGTGGAGTTGGTGGAGTAGGGTATTCCTAGCTCCAGAAATTTATGGAGCTGGAGCTGTGGGTACATTAAGAGTGTTTAGATGTTTCATCTTGTTTACATTTTAGACTAAAAATATAAACTTAATTCACTTTATTTTAGCCTACAAACTCCAGCTCTGAGGTGGAGCTGAGATCTGAAGCTATATCAAACAGGGTCTTAAAGTTTGCCGGTCCAAATCCATTCCCTATTCAAACATATAGCACACCTAATTTCCATCCACATCCAAATAGCTAAAGATGTATGTCTGAATTTAATGGGATATTATGACAACGCACGCATTACAAGCAACGCTCGTTGCTCCATCGCCACCACGAAGGGCAGCCATCGTCGTTATGCCTGACTATGTACGTCAATTATCTATACTTCTATACTCTTTTATAATGTACCTAAGCATTCTTTTCTACGTCCACCTCAAATAATGCACCCCACTAGAGATGGTCCAACCTTCATGCACCCAGCGAAACGTCACCAGAAATTTGCCTCCATCAAAATTAACCTATCAGATCTTTCCTCAGCTTTACTCACCCACATCCGATGGCCATTGTTCAATGTGTCTAACTCATCCCTGTGGCCCACAACAGATCTCCCCCCACCTCCAACATCATCTCAAGGAAAATGAAACAAATATCCTGGAATTAAGGAAAAAAAAACAAACGTTCTACAAAAGAAAAAGATCATATATTATATGCTAGAAAAAGGAAACCGAAAGACAAGGCACTATACTAGTCTTTGTAAACACCTCGTCGTATATTCGAAAAATCCATGCAACTAACGAAGAACAACACCCCATTGTCTAGATTGGAGTGAAATAAATAGGGAACACTACAAACGAAATCGATTGAACCCTCGAACAGAGAAAACATCTAGATTGGAATGGAAGACGACTGACATTTTCATCGCAAACGTGAGCTGTAGCCGGCTGCGGATGCCAGCTGCCGCTGCTGCGTCGCCGCAAGCATGCACGGATGCAAGCCGCCTATGTCGAATGCTTGTTTAGTGCTTACTCTATTTTGATAGTGCTGAAGACTAGCTAGGTTGCGCAGTGTTTACTAGAACAGGCACAAAATTTGGTAGGATCAGATCATCAAACAAACCATTTTTCTTTCCAATTCGGTTTCCTTCCTTCCCAAATCCGCTGATCTGTGATTTCTTGCTTTCCAATTCAGATGATTTTCCTTTTATTTCCAAGCCTTTCCCTCGTTGAAAACATGAACTCCCTCTTGGCTCGGCTAAATTGTAAAGAAACCTCCTTCTCGATTTCTATCTGATAGACGCGTTCCTTCAAAGAAAAAGAACCATATTTGGATTCCCTTTGTTCTTTTCCTTTTCTCTCGCTGCATGCAACCGACTAAGTATTGATATCGGCCTCCTCTTTCTTTCCTTGTATTGCACTGAAATTAATACTTCATTTTTTCTCGGCAACGTCATACGATTGCATGCATGCACTCATGTCCCCTGTCTTTGCTTTCCATGCATTACAGGCATGCAGCCCATGCATGCGAATCTCTCAAGCTGCACAATTGAATTGGGTTATCATTTGTCGTGAAGTGAAAGATTCGGGCGATTGATCCTCACCACAAGGTTCGATCCCCATGAGTTAATCAGTTAGGATCACAACCATAGTAGGCACTTTTGGTTTCAAGCCAAATAGATAGCCAAAGTTCTTTGTTGTGATGAAAAGATTGACACCCTACTTCTGCATGCTAGCTGTATTCTGCTAGCTTCTGAAATTAACCGAGTGATTAGCTTTTCAAAATGGTCTAAAAATAACAAAAGTTTTTTAAATTATCATCTTCAACACTTTGAAAAAGCGAAATAGCTAATCTTTAGGCCTTACCTCCTAACTCAACATGAGATCACAAATAGAATCAGTGAATACTATAGGCAGATATGAAGAAAGAATTGGGCTCTTAACGGAGACAGAAACTCCTCTAGATTGTTTCTTCCACAACTTAGTTATTAGAAGAAGGCAAAATCATATGGTTTCTACATCACTTCTACCTCACCATGTCCAATGCAATAAAATACAAGATGAAAGTTTGCTAGAGATACCAACAAAAGGATGGCAATCTAAGCATTATTAGATACATGAAAAAAAAATGCTGCCCTGGTTACAAAAGGTTTATATTTTTGAAACATCATTTTGCTCATGGTATTGATATCATGTATTGTTCTAATCAAAAGAACCGGAAAGATGATGTCTTAATTCTGAAAATTGATTGAGTAATTTCGATCGGAGCTTTCATTATAAACCCTGCAAGTGGTCAATCATTGGCGGTTCCTAGGGCATTTGACAAGGATGTCCTCTTTCGCCTGCTTTGCTTCAAAGAAAGCTCAGCTCGGGCGTGACACAACGCTCAAAAGCATCCTACCAAAAGTTGTTTTACCGTCCCTTGATCTTACATGTGACAAGATTCAACACATGTTTATAGCCCTTAAGCATCCACGTTACGTCCGTAATCTATATTTTTTAAGCTCGTATGCATTATGTATCAAGGCATCCGTTGTTATCAACTAAGATCGTATAAACACGAGATCAGAATAAAGATATACGATATAGATCTATAACCCTCTTCTCTTTCTTATATTTTTTATTTATGTTTAAAATGTGCTCCTATGCCCTTAGTTTTATAGAAAGGGAGAACATGATTTTTCTTACAAACCGTGTATGACCTAAACTTATTTAATAGGACTTTCCATCCTAACCAAAATTCTTCAGGAAACTTCCAGATATCTGTTGGAAATATTAGGAATTTTCTCAATATTTTAATCCACAGAATTATGTAAATCATGATTAAACAATGATGCAATTTTTGTTCAAAGCTAAAGGTACTAGATAACAAACTATCTATCTCATACGCAAAGACTAATGAACAAGAAATCAACATGAATAAAACACGGTATAAGTTAATATACCCTTGAGCCGGTGCCACCGTTGGCACAAAGCGCAGTGTAACATTTTTTCGCCATGACGGTCGGTCAGTAGACGATCACAGGTTGTCGCAGTGAAGCCTTGGTGCAGTGAAGAGGTTGATGCAGTGCAGACGCGTGCAGGTAACTGACGGTGGTTACTGGTCATAAACCGGCCACATTAATCACTGAAACGGCAAAACAAACTGCTTCTCGCTCAGCGTCTCGACTTGACTTGACTTGACTCGACTCGACTCGACTCGACTCGCACTCGCACACGCACACACACACGCCACGCCTCGGCTCGGCTCGGCGCGCGCGCGTGTGTGGCACAGCCTTTACCCTTTTCCACCTTGCTAATTGAGAGACACAACTCAACTATTTAAGTTGGTCAAACCTTCTCTCAATTACCCATATGGTACTAAACCAATTTCATGACTCCTAGTATTCTAATGGGCCTTTTGGAATTTCTATTAAATTAATTATGGGTCAACCCCATAATAATCTAACAATATCCGTTAGGAAAATATTTATACAAATGAATATTTCACGATACTATCTATACCCCTTTATAATGCACCTAAGCAATTTTTCCTACGTCCACCCTAAATAATGCACCTCATTAGAGATGGCCCAATGTTCGTGCACCCAGCAAAACGTCCCCAGAAATTTGCATTCATCAAAATGAATGTCTCATATCTTTCCTCAGTTTTACTCACCCACATCCGATGGCCATTATTTAGTGTGTCTAATCATCCCTGTGGCCCACAACAGACCTCCCCCACCTACATATTTGGAAGGAGAGAGAATCAAACAAAGAAATAAATAAGGAGGATCCGCATGCAAGGAAACCAGACTTGAATTTTTTACTGACCAAAATTGTACGTACTACATATTTGGAAGGAGGGTGAATCAAACAAGGAAATAAACAGAGAGGATCCACATGCAAGGAAACAAAACTTGAATTTTTTATTGTTCTCGCATTGTGATTGTATTTTTTTCGAATATGACCCTTCTCGAGACTTTTTTACGGATCTAGCCCCATAGAGCCTAATTTCAACGCACGGAGAGTGTTGAATTTTTGTTTTATTTTTATCTAAGGAACCAACGATGCAGTGAGTCTTTGCTTAATTTTTTCAATTTTTCTCATGGAACCAATACTGACCAAGAGCATCGCTTAATTTTTATCTTTTTTCCTTGCGGATCCAATGATCGACGAGCGCGCTTTATTTTTCCATATTTTTCGAAATCATCCTGTGGCCCACAAATGCACCTTCCTCACCTCCAACATCAACAAGGAAAAGGAAACAAATGTCTTGGAATCAAGGAAAAGGAAACAAACGTCCCGAAAAGGAAAGGACCATACATTACGTCTTTGGGAAAAGGAAACCGAGAGATGGGGCGTGGCGCGAGAACGCAGGTCCGCAATGGCTCCACTGGCCGCCATCGGTGGCTTTTGAACGCCGACGAGGTTCTTTGGTCGGCGACCTCGCAACGCCGTGCCTCGGCAAATTTATAATTTAAATTTTTTAAAATAATTTTATTAAGTACAAAATAATCGAAAGTTTTTTTGAGATTTTTTTAACCTAACGTGCTATCTTTTCAAAAATCCTTTTATATTAAAAAAATGAAGGCAACTCACCTGTAGCTTCTTCTAGTTGCGGCACTGACAGAAGCTTCTTCTCTTCCTTCCCTCCATTAAAGCAAGAAAGAAGCTCTAAAGCTCCATCAATCCCGCACTAAATCTCCTCTTTCCATCTATGGTGTTAATTCCCTAAATTTCGTGCTCTATTGCCAAAATTTTCTCCCAATCTGATTTGATCCCAAATTATGGTTTCCATAAATATGCTTGTTTCGGGGCTATAAAAGCCGGCGAGCTCTCCTCCACCCATCGCATTGCGTAAATCCCCAAGTGCTCCCTCTTGTAAAGATCGCCGGATTTTGGAGGTAATCCAAGCCATCACCGTCATCTTTCCCGACAAAATTCACTGCAACCGTGACTCCTCCTCCGCAGGCGCCGGTGCCGGCGATCTCGCTGCACCAGTCTTGACCCATCTGCGACCGACCAAGCCATCCACGGCCTTCCTCCCTTGCGCTCGCCAAGCCCAGAGAGCACGCTGTGCTCTCTGTGGAAGCTGAAAAAAATTCTAAAATCAGAAAATTCTTTTTCTTTTCTCTTTCTTGATTTAAAATCTTTTGGGAACCCATTTTTGCCCATTCGACCTCTATTTAGTTCCGTTTTTTTTTTCTAAATTCATTTAAAATTCTAAATTTCTCTTTTATTATTAAGTGCTGTATTCATACTTATTTTCTCATTTAATTGATAAGCGGGTATACTGCCGTCGTAGCGTTAGCACAGATACTATACTAGTGTATACTAGTTGTATTAGCTTTTATTTGTATGATAATATGCATACATTTCGTTACAAGATGTACGGCAAAAGCCCCGCCACATACTCCTTGTGCAGACAAGAAGCGATCCGCCGCCCTCCTCGTCCTCGCATCCATTCCCATTCCCTGTTTGGTCAGCCACAGCTCCCAAATCATCGGGGAAAGGAAAGCACCCCCACCATTTGCCCGATCCAATTCCCTGCGAGAACGCTGAGAGGAGGGAGGGAGGGAGGGAAGAAGCGGCGGCGATGTCGATGCAGGAGGCTGGGCAAGCGGCGGAGAGGGACGAGCGGGAGAGGGACGAGTACGAGCAGCAGCAGTCCAGGGTGCTCATGGCGCTGATGCAGGGCTTCTGCACCGCGCGGTACCGCAAGGCCGACAACACCCCTTGTCCTGTCGACCAGGTTCTTGATCTGATTACCCGATGCGTGTCGTTTCTTTTCCTTTCCTGTTTTTTTGGGTTTTGCGCGATCCAGCGATGGATGGGCTAGGCAACGGACGATGTTGACGGCTTGGTCTGGTTCATGTATTGCCATGATATCCGATGTTTGGAGCACGGTTGGGGTTTCGTGGTACGACGATATCAGGTAGGATTCGTTGATCGAGATTGTGGTATGGGGAAGAAGAAACCTTGTAATTTCTGAAAGGCTACGTGATGGATGGTGGTCCTAGTCGTGCAAATGATGGTTGTTTGGAACTGGAATTGAAGAATTGGGGAGAGAACAGAGACGCTGTACGTTTTGTTGTTTTTTTAGCCACCCTAGAATTGGAGTTCTATTAGATGGTGAAAACCTGTGGGAATGGGATTGCGCATAGAAGACCGAGCGTCATTTCTTGTTTAATGGAGGGTGAAAATCCACCAGTTGATCTCAACTTAAGCTCTGTTTATACGCCGCATGGAGAACATATAAGTAATAAGTTCAGTTCAGTAATATGAGCCCCTCAATTGCATAATTTATGCGGACTTGTAAGGACAAATGGATCAGGTGGCAATATACTTGCATTATGCATTTATACATATAATTTTTGCTTGAAAAAGGTGTTATTGTCTAGCTGTTGAATTTCATTGATTATCTTGATACCCCTTGTAGGGCCTCTACTTGGGCTCTGTTGGGGCAGCACTGAACAAGGAGTCTCTGAAGACCTTGAACATCACCCATATATTGATTGTTGCCAGATCACTGAATCCCGCCTTTCCAGCTGAATTTACCTACAAGAAGATCGAGGGTACCATATCCGCAGCGTTGTTTCCTTAATTCTTACCTGTCATTTACCAGCCATAATTTTTCCTTATGAGGTTTCTTATCCAATTTTAAAACGTTGCTTATTGGGTCTGATGAGAATGGACGTGTATGAACTTTGGTTTGACATTCTATAAAGAATATATTTGCTCCGTGCAATCGCAATTTTTGCTGAGTTCGAAATACCACCGTGCATCGCAATTATAGCGGAGTTGTAAAATACCATCGCAAAGGAGGTCAACTTCCGAATACCATCGCACAGGCCCAAAATTCTAGAAAATGCCATCACCATCAATTCAGTTACTAGGGTGCGAAATGACCATTTTGCCCTCATTATTTCTTCTTTTTTCTTTCTCCTTTTTAATTTATTATGGATGGTCCCACCTGTCATTCTATTCTATCCTCTCCCATCCTTATCTCGTCCAGATTGAACGAATGAAGGTGGGAGAGAGTATAGAGGAAGAACACCAAAGGGACAAAACTGTGATTTATGAAATTTTCTCTCACCAAAATGGATGGAAAACGTGAGGGCTGAAAGGACCTGAGATGTAGCCTAGAGGGGGGGGGGGGTGAATAGGCGGATTAAAAAATTGCAGTCAAATAAAAACTCCCGAAAGTCTCAACCCGGAATGTCCGGGGTATATAACCCGGATACTCCGGATTATCCGGACTTTCCGGGTTAAGTGGTTTGGATACTCCGGATTGAAGATCTCGAAGAGAGATTTTAAATCCCTGCAATATTTCGACAATCTACTTGAATACAAAAGATCTTAATGATGTCAGGTACCTGAGAGTATAGGAGATCTGAAGTCACAAGCAACAAGAGAGTAGATCGGGTCTTCCAAAAGGTCTACCACAATAAACTCAAACAAGAACTTAACCAAGAACACAAAGACAAAGATTTTTTACCCGAAGTTCGGATTCTTGAAGGGAATCCTACGTCTCCATTGAGGAGGCACAAAGCCCGGGTCCCTCTTGACCACTATCCTCCCGGTGTTGCACAAAGCACTCGCCGGTCTTCACTTCTTGCCTCTTTCCTTTCGGAGGCGAGACTTGCCTTCACAAACTTCCGGAGCTTACCACACCGAGATTTTGGAAGCTCCCAGTGACTCCTTGCCGTCTAGGAGCCCTTCAAACTCCAAGAGTAACAAATACTTCGCGAAAACAACTTGGAGGATGAAACTTGTGCTCAAGTATGAAAGATGCAAGAATTAGTTACTCAAATCCACTCCTTTCTCCCAAAAGAATCAAATCTATCAAAAACTTCAAGTGGAGAAAGGGGATTTTGGCTCAAGAGAGAGAATGAGTGATTTTGAATGAGCAAGTGAAATTAATGGAGCTGCCAAGTTAGGTGGAGTGTGATGGCTTATATAGGTGCTCCAAAATCCGGTAGTTGGGGCCGAGTCAAGGCTCAACCCGAGACCGGATTTACAACCCGAGACTCGGATTGGGAAGAATATAGAGTCACCGAGGGCGGCTAACCCGGATACTCGGATAAAAACCGAGTGTGTCGGATGCTCTGATCTGCTCGGGGAGAGGCAGCAGAGAGTCCCAACCCGAGAGTCCGGACATAAATCCGGATACTCGGGTTGGCCCGTTCGCCGTAAGAGTGCATTTTGTCCGAAAGAAGAGTTTTAGAGTATTTATGCGATGCAACTTTTATCCTTGAGCACACGTATATCCTAAAAGTGATTTCTCGTTGTATCCTCTTAATAGTACGGCTATCCTTAGACTCAAAATAAAATAAAAAAGAAAACTTTACAACGAGTCTTGATCCGTCTTCAAAATAATTTTAGACTCTTACGTGATCTTTAACTTGCCTTTTCTAGGATGATATTGCTTCAACCTCTCGCACAAATTCTCATTTAGACATTAGTTCTTCAATTGTGTTGCCATCTATCACCAAAACTTCTTAAGGGCCTAGATGCACTTTCAATCTCCCTTTTTGGTGTATTGATGACAACACAATTTAAAGATCTTTGAAATGGAATAAACAAAGATATAAAGCGTAGAATAGAGAGCAAAACATATAGAGGCTCTCTACATGTATGCTCAAAAGAAAATTTAAAGGAGCTCCCCTTGTATTCTTGCAATCAAGGGATCAACAATCAGAAAGATTAGATCAATTTGCAATAGAGAATATAAACGATATCATCCAACTATTAGAAATGACATATTTGACAAAGATGCATAAGCAAACATAAGCAACCATAGTAGCACATAGCACACATAGAACAAGGGCAAACAACCATAGTAGCACAAACACAACTAACAAGGGTAGCACAAACACAAATAACAAGGGCTGCGACACTAAGGATCTAAAACACTCCCCCTTTGGCATCAAGACACCGAAAAGGGAAGCGCTAGAAGGAAATCACTCGTCGTCGCCCGAAGGTTGAGAGGCTTTGTCTTCACGGTCATCGCTGCTCCCACTGCCACTGCCTTGAGCTACTGAGGGATGAAAGCCAAAGAGTCGCTGAGTGGCTGAATTTGCGAAGGCCCACCGAAGACTCTCCAGACTCATTGGCGGGTATCTCCTCGCCGTGTTGATCGCGATAAGCCCGAAAGTCTCGTGATGCTCTCGAAGCTCTGTCGGGTCTCTTTGACTGAGTGGATAAGTCTTGGCAAAGGCGTAAGATAGACTTGAGCATTCTCTTGAGAGTACTCAGGCTAGAGGTAGGGAACACGAGGTGAAGTAGAAGGTGGTCGAGGAGCCAAGAGTCGGCATGAGGAGGTCGACTACCGGTCACCCGCCATACCACCGGGCACTCGAAATTTCTTGGAGCCTTTGGAGCAGGAGGGTCGAACCTTGTAGGAGAGGTGCTCCACATCCTTCACAAAATCAAGGCCGGTGACATGATCTACTAGAGCCATGATAAAGGTGCATACCCGCGCCTCGACATTGCTCATCGCATTGTGGCGAATGGCCTCCCAAATGAAATCCATAACATCAAACCCATGAGTGCGCTCCACTGTGAAAAGCAAGTCTGCGACCATAAGAGTTTATGGAAGACGATCACCTTCCTTGGGCCAAAGTGAGACTCGAGCATCCCGAGTAGAACTGATGGTACCTCTTCGGGCCCTTAGTGGTTCCAACCACAAAATCTTTGAGAAGGATCATACAAATCCTCTAGTGGTGGGAGATATGGCCTTTCCGGCATGAAGCTTGGCATCCCCGTCGTGCGTCCTCGGTGCAATACTCGAGCAAAGTCCTCTTGGTGGCTACATACCATATCCCATCTGGCATCCACCATATGGCTTCCTTTGTCTTGTCAAAGTACGAGTTGAGTAAAGCGCATGATGACTTCATCATTCCAAGTGTAGCGTAAACTCATTATGTCCTTCACCGATGGCGCCACAGATTTGAATAATTTCATTAAAGGTTGAATTTTGAAGATCCGCCATGTAGGCTCAATCAATGGTCTTCATCTTTATCACAGAGTGCTCGGAGAAAGAGAATCGACCCATGGTAGTCGGTCAAATCATTCCAAAATCGCTTGTCCACATACTCATCTTGATGCAACTCCAGTGGATCCTTGTTTCTGTTTTTGACTATTGCTTTGCCTTTTCCGACCCAACTCTATAATCAATTGGGCGCGGTCGACTCATCCGACTGGATAGTTCCATACGGGTAGCTTTTACTAAAGGACCTATCACCACCCGAGTGCTGATGGTTCTTTCTCTTACGCTCTCTTAGTCTTGCATGAGTGTCGGCGGGATGCTCGTCGGGATTGGCTTGAGGAGGCTGGGGTTTGAGGAGCATGAGTTGATCCGCTAGCCCTTCCAATCGACTTTCTTCATGAATGTCTTTGCTTCTTGGAGCGAGGCCCGCTAGGATGAAGAGTCGGGATATCATCCCGGATGGGCGCTTAGGAGCGTAACCATCTTGAGAAGAAGCCATCTAAAGGAGCCAAAGAAAGGGATGAACAAGATAAATGTGTAAAAGTATAGATAGCAACTTAAGCGTTTAGGCCGAGCAGCACAACCCGGAGACTCCGGTGATTTTTATCCGGAGTGTCCGGACAATCCGGAGACTCCGGATATATCACCCGGACACTCCGGGTTGTTCAGCATCAACCCTAAAAACCTAACATTGCAAATCTATCTAACTTACAAAGACCTCATTCAAGGGGATTGATCTAGAGTGAAAAGGGGTCTATCTAGGCAACCCATTTCACGGCAAATCAAAGACCAAAAGATCAAAAAAGATATAGATGAGAAGGACTTACCGAGCGAGATGGAATCGAGTGAGAAGATCAATCCAAAGGGTTTCCCGAGATGGGGAGAAGCAATTTGAGGCCTCCAGAAGGTGGGGAATCCACGGGAAAAAAAAGAATGGATGAGAGGCGAAGGCTAGGGCAACGGGGAGAAGAAGTTTGAGGAAAAAGAAAGGGATGAGAGAGAGAAAAGGAATTCCCGCAGGGAGGTTATAGGAGACAAGAAATTTCAACCCGATACTCGGATTTAAGTCCGGATACTCGTAATCCGGATAGTCCGGATGAAAATCCGGAGTGTCCGGATTGAGGTCCTCGGGAGACAACACTAGATGTGCAAGGAATGAACTTTAGATGGCTTAGGGCAAGAGAAGAAAAAATCTTGGGGCCTTACACACTAAGTGACTAGCGAACAATCAAGCAACCAAGCTATAGTCACATAGTATAGGCCAAATCCACAGATCAAGGTATTCGAGCAACACAGGAAAGGTCAGAGAAAAAGATCAAAAAGGTTTATCAGAAAACATTTGGCAAACAACAATCAATTTTGCATATTTCAAGCCAAATTACGAGAGTCTAGAATATTCAGCCCACTCCTCATTTCAAAAAATCTTTTCTCATCAAGAGGCTTGGTGAAAATATCGGCTAATTGATCATTTATGCTCACATGTTGAATATCAATGTCGCCTTTGGTAGAATGGTCTCTCAAGAAGTGGTGGCGAATATCGATATGCTTTGTACGAGAGTGTTGAACGGGATTGTTTGCTATTTTTATGGCGCTCTCATTATCACACAAGAGTGGTACATGGTTATAGTAAGGCCATAATCATTCGTGGTTTGTCTCATCCAAAGCAATTGAGCACAACAACTCCGGCCGCTATATACTCGGCCTACTGTGGATAGAGCTCCGAATTTTGTTTCTTAGAGGACCAGAGACAAGAGATCTTCCTAAAATTGACACGTTCTCGAGGTGCTCTTTCTATCCACTTTGCAACCAGGCATAGTCCGCATCGGAATAGCCTACTAACTCAAAGGACGATCCTTTTGGATACAAAGCCCAAAATGAGGAGTGCACTAAATATCTCAAGATTCTCTTCGGCCACCATGTGGCACTCTTTTGGAACGGCTTGAAAACGTGCACACATACATACACTAAGCATGATATCGGGCCTAAATGCACAAAGATAAAGAAGAGAGCCGATCATCGATCGATATACCTTTTGGATGATCGGTTTACCTTCTTTGTCGAGGTCTAGATGTCCATTGGCTTGCATAGGAGTCTTGATTGGTTTGGCGTTTTCCATACCGAACTTTTTCAGCATGTCCTTGATGTATTTTGTTTGGCATATGAAGGTTCCTTCCTTGAGTTGTTTGACTTGAAACCCGAGGAAGAACTTCAATTCACTCATCATGGACATCTCGAATCTTTTAGTCATGATTCTGCTGAACTCCTTACATAGTTGTTCGTTAGTAGATCCGAAAATAATGTCATCAACATAAATTTGACAAACAAATAGATCATTATCAATATGCTTAGTAAAGAGAGTGGGGTTGGCCTTTCCGACTACAAAACCTTGTTCAAGGAGAAAATCTCGAAGACATTCAAACCATGCTCTTGGCGCTTGTTTTAGTCCGTAGAGTGCTTTGTGTAGGAAGTAGACATGGTCTGGATATTTGGGGTCTTCGAATCCAGGTGGTTGCTCAACATATACCATCTCGGAGAGTGGGCCATTTAGAAAGGCACTTTTCACGTCCATTTGGTATAACTTGAAATCATGGTGAGTAGCAAAAGCAAGCAATATTCTAATAGATTCAAGCCTAGCTACTGGAGCATATGTTTCATCGAAGTCCAAACCTTCGATTTGCGTGAAGCCTTGAGTGACCAACCGGGCCTTATTCCTAGTCACCATTCCATGCTCATCTTGTTTGTTCCGAAAGACCCACTTGGTGCCAATCACGTTTTGTTTTGGTCTTTCAACAAGCTTCCATACTTGATTCCGCTCGAAGTTGTTTAGCTCTTCTTGCATAGCCATTACCCAATCCGGATCTTGTAAAGCTTCGTCTACCTTTAGAGGTTCAAGAGAGGAAACAAACGAGTAAAATTCACAAAAATTTGCAATATGAGATCTAGTGGATACTCCCTTGTTAATATCTCCAAGTATGTTGTCGACTGGATGATCCCGTTGTATGCTTTGATGAACTCTTGGATGAGGAGTAGTTGCATTGGTTGTTTGAATGGGATCTTCATTTCTTTTAGCCGAGTTCGAGCCATCATGGGCTTGTATTGAGGAAGAGGGAGCAATCGAACTCTTTTGACTAGTTTGAATATTTTGTGTCTCATCTTGGATATCTTGAGTTGGAATGCTCGGATTTTCTTCTTGCTTATGAGGTCTCACTTCTCCAATGGCTAGTTTCTTTATTGCTTCACACGGAGGTTCTTCCCTGTCAAACATTATACCATCAACTTGTTCTACTTGAGAACCGTTAGTCTCATCAAAAGTTACATCACGCGAGATTTCAACTACCGGAGTTGTTGTTGAAAACTTCGGTATGCATAAGCATTTGATCCATAACCAAGTAAGAAACCTTCATCAACTTTAGGAGCAAATTTAGAAGACTTAGCTTTCTTGTTAAGAATATAGCATTTGCTTCCAAAGACACTAAGTAGGAAACATTTGGCTTCTTTCCTGAAGAAGCTCAGATGCCGCTTTCTTCAAGATCTTGTGAAGATACGCATAATTGGTACTATGACACGCGTGTTGATAGCCTCCGCCAAAAGATGTCTGAGACCTTGTACTCATCAAGCATTGTGCGCGCCATCTCGATGAGAGTTCGATTCTTCCTCTCACCACCCCATTTTGTTGAGGGAATAGGGGCCGAGAACTCATGTTTAATGCCCTCATCATCGAGATAGTCCTCCACGCCTGTTCTTGAATTACATGCGTTGTCACTTGGATTTTCTTAATCTTCACTTCAATTCATTTTGTGCCCTTCTCATAAATTTCTTTAGGGTTCCTTGGACTTCACCTTTATCATGCAAGAAAAATACCCAAGTGAAACGAGAAAAATCATCAATAATAACTAAACCATACTTGTTTCCTCCAATGCTTATGTATGCTATTGGACCGAACAGATCCATGTGGAGCATCTCTAGAGATCTTGAGGTAGTCATCACATTCTTGGCGGGATGGGAAGCTCCTACTTGCTTTCCAGCTTGACATGCGCTGCATATCCTATCTTTCTCAAAAACAACATTTGTTAGTCCAAGGATGTGATTGCCTTTCATGAGTTTGTGAAGATTCTTCATACCAACATGAGCAAGTCGGCGGTGTCATAGCCAACCCATGCTAGATTTAGCCATTAAGCATGTTTCAAGATTAATTCTATCCGTAGTGAAATCTATAAGATAGAGATTTCCCTTTAAACGACCCTTAACGGCTATTGAACCATCAATCCTCTTAATGACATCCACACCCTTATCACTAAACATACAATTGTAACCTGCTTCACACAATTGAGCAACAGACAACAAATTGTAGCTTAATGATTCAACAAGCAAAACATTGTTTAAATGAAAGTCATTTGTGATGTAGATGTTACCCAAACCTACCACTTCGCCTTTACCATTATCTCCAAAAATGATGCTTTCACTATTTGATCCATTTGTATCCAAGTGTGCAAACATAGCCTTCTCCCCGGTCATGTGGTGTGTGCATCCGCTATCCAATATCCAACTTGATCCACCGGAGACATAGGCCTACAAAAACAAATTTAGATTTTTCCTTTTGGTACCCAAACTTGTTTAGGTCCGCGCACGTTAGTGACAAGAGACTTTGGAACCCAAATAGATCGCACATGAGAGGCATAGTTGGGTTTACACCCAATATGATGAGCAACTACATGACCAAGGTTAGTTCCTTTAAGCACATAAGATGCAAAGAAAGTAGCATGATCCTTATGATTAGAATTTCTTTTGCTTTTGACAAAGTGAATAGGCTCATTCAACGGGGCAATTACAATGTGATTCTCTTTGCCCTTGAGTGGTGTATACCCAAGCCCATGCTTCATAGGGTTACCTTGACGCTTACCAAGAAACTCCTCTAATCCTTTGCTAGCCTTATAGGACTTTTGAAGTCCATCTTCAAGCATTTCCTTGCGCTTCTCATTTTCATGAGCCAACACTTGCAAGGTCTCAAGGTTAGTGGCACAAGTATCAACATTAATATTATAGCATCTAGCACAACCATTGCTAGTAGAAGGATATGAGAAATTGGAGTCACCCATCAAGGAGTTAGAATTGCTATTCAAGTGATCAACAAGCTTCACTTCAAGAGTCTTGCAAGCATCCTTTGCTTTGGCAAGTTCCTCTATGAGTGAAGCGTTGGTGATCACAAGACTAGCAAGCTCGGATTTAGTCATTTTTGAACTTTTGACCAACTCTTCAAACTTTCTCCTTTCATTACTTAGGCCCTTCTCTAGCTCGAGGTTTTTCTCTTTTTCAAGTATTAGCAAATCCTCTTGAGCTTCGAGAGTAGCCTCTTTTTGCTCAATGGTTTTCTCTAACTTCTCAATATCTTTTAAAAGTAAATCTAATTTTTGAACATCAAAATCTTTCATGGACTTAAATGCACTTTCATCGTCACTAGCGTCATCGCTATCATCTATGCATGAGTTTACAATTGAAGGAGATGTTGTTTTGATTAATACCTTGCGCCCTTGGCCACGAGGCACATTGGAGCGCCTTCATCGTCATCGCTCAAGTTGTCGAAGAGGCCCTTCTTCGTTGTTGAGGAGGAGACATGGCGATGGCGGCTTTAAGCAACTCCTTCTTCTTCGTCGAATCGGAGCTTGAGTCGGAGTTGGAGTTTGAATCCCACTCTTCTCCTATGTGAGCTTGTCCCTTGTGCTTGAAGTGTTTAAACTTCTTACTCCTTTCCTTGTCCTTGCCCCGGTATTTATCCTTCTTGTATGGCTTGTCTTCCTTCTTTTCTTTTTGGGGGCATTCGGCGATGAAATGACCGGCTTCCCCACACTCATAACACTTTCTTGTTGAGTGTCTTCCTCTTGATTTGTTCCATTGATTTTTGGAGTAGCTCCCCGGTTTATAGCCCTTTTTCTTGAGGAATTTATTGAATCTTCTTACGAGCAAGGCCATATCATCATTGGTCAAGGGGCCACTCTCCTCATCATCGCTTGTACTTTCCTCAACTTCCGGTGCAATCCTCACGGCTTTCAAGGCGATACCTTTCTTCTTTCCTGACTTGAGTTCTTCTACCACCTCCGCTTCCTTGATCATCATCTCATCCATCATTAGCCTCCCAATAACATCATGGGGAGAGAGAGTGTCGAAGTTGGGTCGATCCCGGATGAGTTGCACCAAGTTGCGGTTGGTGGGAGTGATCACTCGAAGAATGATTTTAACAACTGCTTTGTCGGTGAGTTCGGTACTTCCAAGACCCTTAGCTTGATTCACCAATACCATCAAAGGTCGAACATCCTTGTATAAGATTCTCCTTCTTCTAGAGTGAATCGGCAGCTCACCAATAATGAGCTCAATCTTGGACTCACTGACGCTTGATATCCCTTCATGAGTAACCATGAGTCTTTCCCAAATTGCTTTGGCATCTTCAAGTCCATCGACTCGGTTAAACTCTAATCGCTTAAAGCATTGAACAAGGCATTGACGGCCAAATCATTGAAATGTTGAGCTTTCTTCTCTTGGGGAGTGAGCTTGCTTGGACCCATAGCTTTAAAACCTGTTTCTACAATCTCCCAAATACGGGTGAAGTGATCTCAAGTACATCTTCATTTTATGTTTCCATGCGGCATAGCGAGTACCATCAAAATGAGGTGCTCTACGGATGACACTAAACATAAGATGAAGAGCTTGAGACTCAAGAGAAGGATACTCATATGGAATTTCAACCCTTTGCCGGAACCGTGGCCTTTTCTTGGTCACGGTTTCGTCACTCTTCTCTATTAATGACATCTTGATTCTCCAAGCGGTTAACCAAACTATGGAGAATTAGGCTCGATACCAATTGAAAGGACCTGAGATGTAGCCTAGAGGGGGGGGGGGTGAATAGGCGGATTAAAAATTGCAATCAAATAAAAACTCCAGAGGGCCTCAACCCTAATGTCCGGGTATATAACCCGATACTCGGATTATCCATCGTCCAAGTTAAGTGGTTCTGGATACTCGGATTGAAGATCTCGAAGAGAGATTTTAAATCCCTGCAATATTTCGACAATCTACTTGAATACAAAAGATCTTAATGATGTTAGGTACCTGAGAGTATAGTAGATCTGAAGTCACAAGCAACAAGAGAGAAGATCGGGTCTTCCAAAAGGTCTACCACAATAAACTCAAACAAGAACTTAACCAAGAACACAAAGACAAAGATTTTTACAGAAGTTCTGATTCTTGAAGGAATCCTCGTCTCCATGAGGAGGCACAAAGCCCGGTCCTCTCGACCACTATCCTCCCTGTTGCACAAAGCACTCACGGTCTTCACTTCTTGCCTCTTTCCTTTGGAGGCGAGACTTGCCTTCACAAACTTCCGGGCTTACCACACCGAGATTTTGGAAGCTCCCAGTGACTCCTTGCCGTCTAGGAGCCCTTCAAACTCCAAGAGTAACAAATACTTCGCGAAAACAACTTGGAGGATGAAACTTGTGCTCAAGTATGAAAGATGCAAGAACTAGTTACTCAAATCCACTCCTTTCTCCCAAAAGAATCAAATCTATCAAAAACTTCAAGTGGAGAAAGGGGATTTTGGCTCAAGAGAGAGAATGAGTGATTTTGAATGAGCAAGTGAAATTAATGGAGCTGCCAAGTTAGGTGGAGTGTGATGGCTTATATAGGTGCTCCAAAATCCAAATAGTTGGGGTGGTGCGCTCAACCCGAGACTCGGATTACAACCCGAGACTCGGATTGGGAAGAATATAGAGTCATCGAGACGGCTAACCCGGATACTCTGGATAAAAACCCGGAGACTCTGGATTAATTAACCCGGAGTGTCCGGATGCTCCGGACTGTTCAGGGAGGGCAACCGAGAGTCCCAACCCGGAGAGTCCGGACATAAATCCGGATACTCCGGGTTGGCCCATTCGGCCAGAAGAGTGCGTTTTGTCCGAAAGAAGAGTTTTAGAGTATTTATGCGATGCAACTTTTATCCTTGAGCACACGTATATCCTAAAAGTGAATTCTCGTTGTATCCCTCTTAATAGTACGGCTATCCTTAGACTCAAAATAAAATAAAAAAAAGAAAACTTTACAACGAGTCTTGATGCCGTCTTCAAAAATAATTTTAGACTCTTCTGTGATCTTTAACTTGCCTTTTCTAGGATGATATTGCTTCAACCTCTGCACAAATTCTCATTTAGACATTAGTTCTTCAATTGTGTTGCCATCTATCACCAAAACTTCTTAAGGGGCCTAGATGCACTTTCAAGGGCGATGGCACTTTCCAGTTTTTTTTGGTCCTTGTGATGGTATTTTGATGTGAGGTCTGGTTACGATGGTATTTTTCAACTCCATGACGATTGCGTTGGCACGGAGGAAATTTACTCTTCTAAAAAATCATACCTGGATCATTTAAATATTGACTTTATCTTGGCAATTTTTTAAAATCTTTATCTATGTGTCTACCTTTGATGTTTTCTGTTGTTATCCAAGCTTCCATGTAAAACTGAAGCCATGCTTTCTTTATTGATACAGTATTTGACAGCCCAGACACTGATTTGGTAAAGCATTTCAGTGAATGCTTTACTTTCATAGATGAAGGTATCAGCACCAGTGGCAACGTGTTGGTTCATTGCTTTGCAGGGCGGTCACGGAGGTAATATTTCTTCCCCTATGAATTGTTTGGTGTCAACCATTTTGGAATGTTTTTATTACTGTTATATTGTCAGCAACCCAGTCATAATTAGAAACGGATTTTGTTTTCTCATATATACTCAAGTGAAAGCTTAGAAATTTAGTAGAGCGGATGCAGATGAAACATGGTGTGATATGATATGGACATGATAATGCTGTATTTTCCCTTGCTTAACACCACAATATGCATTTATATTGAAAAATAAGATAATATTTTCAAATTTGAATTTAGAGGTAAATGCACATCTTTAAATGTAAACTGTCACATTCAGTAAGCAAGTAGTAAGGAAATAGCCTAGTTGAATGGTTTGATATACTGATACAGTAATACTTCACTCAAGTTAAGCAATATAAAGCTAGGTGTGGTGTTTCACACAACACTAGAAAGCTAGGTATTGTCTTGAATCTTGATCATGATTGGCTCCAGTATAACGTATTCAGTATCTTCAACATTAGTAGTAACAATGTTACCAGCACCACTGAAATAATCAAAATACGCCTCTTGCTTCCACCGTGATTTCTAGAGTGGTACATATAGATTCTGTTAGTCAACCCATATGTATCTAAAGGGGTACCACCATTTGAGAGCTGTGTACAGTGCCCAATAATAGTACGCCAATCAGCAGAAGTTCCAGTGTAATGTAGGTTATTCACTCGCTTTAGGAGGTTATTCAGTAAAGTCAAAGGCATCTTAGACAGCAAACCTGTAGCAACAAACTCGAAGGGTTTATAATGGATTTTAATATATTTTATATTTGGATAAGGCACCTACTACGTTTGGACTTTGGATGTTTGATTAACAATGAAAACCTTATGTGTACTCCAGAATGGCCTATACAAATACAAAAACTTTCGTCCGTTGTGCTACGCATACTGGATTTGATAAATTGCTTGTGGCTATTAGTAAAATCCTTTAAATGTTGTGCGATTTTCCTTTCCTAGGACAACTCTCTTAATTTTTGTGAAATCTCAATTTGGTATATTCCATTTAGTGAAAACTCACTTACTAGATTACATAGAGTAATTTGCATTGTGGGTCATCGAACTCCGGTGACTCACAATGCAATTTACTCACTTACATATTTCTTAGTCTATGGATGTTTCATAGAGAATGTTTTGATTTCTTAAAAGATATATGACATTATCATTATTTTTTGTTTCGTTCTAAAATGATCTTTGTCTAAATGTCCAGTGTCACTGTTGTTCTTGCATATCTCATGAAGAAGCATAAGATGAGCCTGGAAAGTGCCATGTCACTAGTTAGAAGTAAACGGCCTCAGGTAGGTCCTAATGAGGGCTTTATGTCGCAGCTGGAGAACTTTGAGAAATCTCTGCAAGGTAAAAATGCTAATAGCTCTTTTTGTACTACAACTGAACAGTTTATCTTGCTTTCCAAGCAATAGTAACTTAGTATTACTGTTGTTAATTTTTTCGTAGCTTCCGTTTCTCTATGTTAATTTTAGTTGGAAACTGTACCGTAATGTCTTTCGGACTTACAAATGCATCCGCCAGTTTCATGTGCCTTATGAATAAGGTCTTTATAGAGTATTTAGATAAGTTCGTAGTGTTTTTCATTGATGACATTCTCATCTATTCCAAAACCGAAGAAGAACATGCGCAACGTTTGCGTATGGTACTTGAAAAACTCCGAGAGCATAAACTCTACGCCAAATTTGAGAAATGTGAATTTTGGCTAAAAGAAGTCGCATTTCTTAGGATAAAGGTAGAATTGCAGTTGACCGAAGTAAGATCCAAGCTATCCTAGAATGGGAGTTGCCTCAAATCAGTTCCTAAAGTGCGAAGTTTCCTTGGTTTAGCCGGATATTATCGCCGCTTCATCGAGAATTTCTCCAAAATTGCCAGACCCATGACCTAGCTTTTAATGAAAGAAAAGAAGTTCGAATGGACTCCTGAATGCGAAACAAGCTTTCAGGAATTAAAGAAAAGGTTAACCACAACCTCAGTGCTAGTGTTACCGGATGTCCACAAAAGCTTCGATGTCTATTGTGATGCATCACGACACGGTCTTGGATGTGTGTTGATGAGGCTATCCCGTCAACTACGACCCCACAAACTGAACTATCCTATCCATGATCTGGAGTTAGCTGCCGTAGTGCATGCTCTTAAAATCTGGCGTCATTACCTTATCGGTAATCGATGCAACATCTACACAGATCATAAAAGTTTGAAATACTTCTTTAACCAGCCAAACTTAAATTTGAGACAGAGAAGGTGGTTAGAGCTAATAAAAGATTACGACCTTAGCATTCATTACCATCCTGGTAAAGCTAATGTCGTAGCAGACGCTCTAAGCCGTAAGCTTCATTGCCTCCCCGTCTCATCTCATACTAATCAGAGCTATTAAAAGAATTCCAAAAGCTTAATTTGGGTATTGTTGAAAAAGGTTTTCTTGCCGCACTTGAGGCGCAACCAACCTTAAAATATCAAATTAAAGCTGCTCAACTCAAGGATGAGACCATTGTCAAAATCCGAGAAGAGTTGAAGCAAGGAATTGAATCCGAATTTGTAGAAGGACCCGATGAAGTTCTTATGCATAAGAACCAAATCTATGTTCCTAATGATCCTGAGCTAAAAGATCTGATCCTAAAGGAAGCTGATGAATTACCGCTCTCAATCCATCCCGGGAGTACAAAAATGTATCAAGATCTCTGACAGGAATATTGGTGGCCCGGCATGAAAAAGGATATTGCTGCATATGTTGCAATTTACGATGTATATCAGCGAGTCAAAGCCGAGCATCAACGTCCTGCTGCTCTTCTTCAGCCTTTACAAATTCCTGAATGGAAATGGCATATGAATTTCATTACTGGTCTACCTTGGACCAGGAAAGGACATAATTCCATATGGGTCATCGTCTATTGACTAACAAAATTGGCTCATTTCATTCCGGTCAAAGTCACTAGACGTGGAGATGAACTCGCATAACTCTACTTGAATAACATTGTGCGACTCCACGTTGTTCCAAAAACCGTTGTCTCCGATTGAGCTTCCCAGTTTACATCTCGTTTCTGGGAAAGTTTGCACGGTCTTATGGGGACTAAGCTAAACTTCAGTACGGTTTACCACCCTCAGACAGACGGTCAAACCGAGAGGACAAATCAAATATTGGAAGACATGTTGAGAGCCTGTGTGCTATCATATGGCACTAATTGGGAGAAAAGTTTAGCATTCGTTGAATTCTCCTATAATAACAGTTCCCAAGCTAGTCTTCAAATGTCACCTTTTGAGGCACTTTACGGGAGAAAGTGTAGAACTCTCTTTTGGTCCAAAGTTGGAGAAAGAATTTTTTTTGGTCCAGACCTTATTCAAGAAGCCCAAGAGCAAGTAGATATGATCAGAAGCCGATTAAGAAGCTCAATCTCTTCAAAAGTTACGTCGACAATCGTCGACGTGAACTCAGCTTTGAAGTTAGTGATCATGTCTATTTGAAAGTCTCGCTACTCTATTTGATACATTGTACCGTATCGTATTCTTGAGAAGATGGGTGAGATGACATATAAGCTGGAATTGCCACCTCAACTATCTGATGTCCATAATGTCTTTCATGTATCCCAACTCAAAAAGTGCCTCCGTGTTCCTACCGAGTTCTCCAATCTGGAGAATATCGATCTATGACCTGATCTATCTTATCGAGAACATCCAATCCGTATTCTTGAAAAAGCAGAACGTTACACAAGGAATCAGACCCACAAGATGCTAAAGTTCCAATGGAGCAATCATACAGAAGACGAAGAAGCCACATGTGAACGTGAAGATCATCCCAAAAATTCAAGAAAATATGAAAATGGAAACACCAAATTTTGAATGAATTTAATTCTTCATTTTCTAGATTTCATGGATTTTTTTTTCTTATTCTTTAAGGATTTTTGCTATAAAAGAAAAGTTATTTATTGAAATGGTAAAAAGGTAAAAGTAAAAAAGATAAAAATAAAATATCAGTTAAAATTTGCAAAAATTAAATTAAAATATTATAAATCTCCAGAACTCTTATCATGCTGTCAAAAGGTAATACGGACACATTAATTGTTGAAAAGAACTGAGAAATCATGAGATTTTGACTGCAACAGTGTAGTGTCAGAATTTTTAAAAAATCTGCAAAATTTATCTCGGGTTGAAATTTTTACCATGCCTTCCTCAGAGCAATGTTTATCTCTGGTAAAAATATAAAAAATTAAAACCCTCATTTAGAGCCTTTTAAAATTCAAAAACAGAAAACAATAAAATCTGGAATTCTCAATGTCAGAATTATTAGAAATAAATATACAAGATAAAAATCTGTTTTTTTTTTACAGAAGATCACTTACATCATAACAAACCTTCACAAAAATTTATGGCCATATTTACATCTTCAAATAAATCAAAAACAGAAAAGACGTTATTAGACAAATCAGATTGTCAGAATTATTAGAATTTTTACACAAGGTATTTTAACCTGAAATTTTTACTGGATAGCAAACATTATCTAGTCATCACATCCAAAAATTTTCAAAATTTTTTGACACGATTTGACAGCCCAATTAAATGTTTCATTGCGTTCATAAATGCTTCACTGCTTGCTGTCCAGAAGTCTGAAGAAGAGTTGCCATTCGCTGTGACTTACATGTGGGCCTATTACCTTATCTGGACCCGCCGACCAGAACAAACCGCCTCATCTCTTTTACCGACTGCCTGGTGGTCCCATGGCCCACCTGTCGTTCTTTTCTTCTCCCCCTCTACTCTCTTTCCCTCGCGCCAGATCAAGCTGGCTAGAGCTCCACTGCCTCCATCCTTGTCTATTTCCCGGTCAAGCGTCGCATTTTCAAGTCGACTGGCGCGACGTTGCCACGAAGCTATCTTGACTGACAAGCCCCATGCTCTGTGCTATTGAAACCCCAGAAATCCCGCGTGATCTCGCCGTCGAAACCAATCGGGTTCAAACCCTGTTCTCGCCGCCCTTTTCCTCTATCCACACTCCCTATACTCCACACCTCGCCCAATCCTGACCCCATTTCCTCTCATTATCACCGCTGCCAGAGAAACTCCAAGCTCAAGCCGGAGTTAAATTCGGATGGTACGGTGAATCTTGTTCCAATTCCTTTGCGCAATAGCATCAAACACCTAAGGGTGAAAGTGTCCGCGGGTGTCCGCGAACCCACTTAAATTAGCCCACCAAATAATGTTATGTGGACACCCACATCTTATTTAATAAATTAAGCGGTCCAAACTATAGTCTGCGAAGCCCACGTTGCGTCCGCGAAGCCCACGTCGCTCACCTCTCACACGAAGGGCTCCCTCTCTTCCCTCGTCTCATCGCCGCCTCTCCCGAGTCTCCTCTCGCAGCCTCTCCTTTTGGCTCTCAACGCCAACGCTTACGCTTGAAAAGTAGATCCCCGTGAAGTTTATAGTGAAAGAATTTTTATTGAGTCGATTGCAAAGATTATTTTGGATTGGGTTAGTTTCAAGTGTGTAGTGTGAACTGGATTAGTTTCAGTGGTTATAATAATACAGATGTAGTGTGGATTCCTCTAGTATTTTGTTTTGTATAGAAGCAATGATAATAAGATTGCTCTTTTCATGTCTTCTGCAGAAAGTATAGTGTGCAAGCTTCTCAAATCTGGGTACTGTTGTTAGAGGAGTGATCTGTATTAAGTGAAGTTTTGAACATCATATTCTATGGAAACAACATTGGATCTCCAATCAAAACAAGAGATATGATGTTTCTTTTTAAGAACCAGATATGGCGTTTCTTACATGACTTGCTGTTGTTTTTGCTCTTTGTAAGTAATAGAGAAGAAGCAATGGAGCAGTATCAGGCTATCAGTATAAGACATATACTAGTACTAGCAGAGCAACAACACGGTAGAAGAAGCAGTAGAGGTAGAGCATTAACATTTGCATGGTTAATGCCCAAACTATTGTATTTTAGAGCATTAACATTTAGCAGCAAACACAAATTTTCATGCGCCCAAACTATTGTATTTTAGCTCAACTAAAAGAAAATTATAAGATTTTGTGGGTTTTGTGGACGCCGCATTGCCCGCATAAGCCTTTCGCGGGCTACCGCAATATCCCGCATAAATGTTTGCGGTCAATGTGGGCAATGTGAAGCTAGCCCACAATACATCCCACTTACATCCCGACCAACACCCCTAGTGACCATTTTCCCTTTGTTGTTCTCAGCACTTGATTCCTCAATCGCTGTCGCCCAACTCTCCAAGGTATTAAAATGAGCCCTCCTATGTCCTCTGATGTTCACGCCACCCTCATCCGTGCTCAAGCAAGCCTTGTTTTGCTTCGCGGCCACTCGACCATGGCGGCCGCTGCCTAAGCTCGGTGGTAGATATATTCCGGCACCGCCGGCAGCCAAGAGGCCCACCCCTAGATGCACAATAGCCTAGTGATGCTCGTCGAGCCATCGGTCGCCAGTCTTCACCCTTCTGCTCGCCGTTGGCAACCCCGTAGCTCGGCTCCCCTGTTCTCTATCGCTAGCACCTAGGACCCACGGTCAGTCTCACGCACACCCGCATAGCCACTGCCAAGCAGGCCCGAGCCGTCAGGCTCTGAGCCACGCCGAGCCACTGACCAATCGGGCCGCTCGGTCAGTCACTTGAAACCAAGCCGAGTCACTGGCCTATGGGCCCCATCGGTCAGCGCGATCAGTTCAAGGGCAGGCCAAAAATGGAAATACGTTTTCTCAGTTCAAAAGCGTACTTTCCCTTTTTGGAAGGTTTCAAAAACCTAGAATCTAAAATGTTCATAACTTTTGCATTTTAAGTCCAAATTTAGTGAAATAAATTTCTATATTCATCTAAAATCATTTACTTTCTAAATATGCGAAAACATTTTGAAAATGAACACTGTAAATTTGAAATTCAAATTTAAAGAAAAGGTTCAAAATATGCTTTATGTAAAATTTTTACAAATAAGCTCCGAATTAAATGAAACCAATTTTGTTAGTATTCTTAGGTTTTAAGCAACCCAAATATGCAAAAAGATTTAAATTTTAACTTGTTTTAGATCTTTTTTCTAAAATAGATAAGTTTCAATGTATTGATTATTCAAATATGAATAACTTATGCAAAAAGGACTCAAATCACATCTAACCAGTTCCTTTGTGTTTATAAGTCAATAATCTACCTAGATATGCAAAAATACTTAGGGTGAACTAATAATTTTAGCCTCTTGAATTCATAAAATAAGGAAAAATAATTTGTAAGACAAGAAGTTGTACCATCGCTTAACCCAAAGCTACTAGTAATGTATATGTGTAAAAGATCAACTAAAACGCGAGTACATAAAATCATAAAAATCTAATCCTAAACTACACCTGTTTTCTATAGCAAGTTTCTATTTGATTTTCCATCTAATTTCTTTTTGCCCTTACAAAAGTTTGTTATTTGCTATGTTACCATCGAACGACGTGTAGAACCCGACATTCCAGATACAGCCTTCGACGACACAGACTTCAACTTAGACGATAATCAGCAAGACAAGCACCCCCTTTACCATGTTGATCCCAGCTTTACAAAATGTTTTGTCAAATCTTTTATGCATGTGCTATATTTTATAAACATTGCTATATTGTGGGTACTGGTAGATATAACCTTCATTGATGGTTTTCCTTAATCAATAGTGATAAGTGATAACCCTAGGTTATGAATAGAGACAATGATATCAACATGGGTATATTCGTTTATGCATGCATCTGCTTAGTATGCTTTAGAAATGAGTACACCATTAGTAGGCTTATTGTTCATGTTGAACTGTGGACATGATGTCTAATGTGATCAATGGTAATTTATTAAAAATGAAACTAAAACTATGGTTTTGACGCGGGCGATTACTGGCAATAGCCGGATGTGCATGTGGTTTGCACGTAGTGGGGGGAGATTATCGCCCGGGTCAGATTAAGAACCGAACTTTGTGTTTGTTAAATCCAAGAATTACTGTACAACCACAAGGATGGTATGGAACGACCTTAACCTATTAAGTTACGTAGAACTAGCTTTGCACATTGGAAAGCTGTAGTAGCATGGGTTTTCTGGACTGATTGCTTGAAGGGACGTCCACACCGAGGTGATTATAGATTAAACGATTATCGATATAACGGTGTGCGTCATGCTATGGGGAGAAGCTAAACAATGGGATGTGAAACCATTGGTCGTACTATATATACAAAAGTCTTCTGCTGCCATAGTATGGGTCTGTCGTCGCCGGTCTGGTGCTAAGTTAGGGTTAGGTAATGTAATGGTTATGTATTGATCTTCTTGCCGACACACCAAAGGAAGTGTGTTATTGGCCTGGGTGTGGGTAAAGCTGTACACCTCTGCAGAGAGTAAATCTTTTCGAAAAACCGTCCCCGCTGTCATGAGAGTCTTGGTGCGCCAACACTAGTAAGAAGTTTATTTTCATAAAAATCTGGTTTATGCCATGTGTTTGCAGGAAATGGTTTGTTGAGTCGATCATGTCACGAAGGCCCGTGTATTTATTTATTTATGCTTACATATTTGTTAATTTACTTACCTGTCAAATTGCTTTTACTGATATTCCGTTTGCAATCTATTATTCAGTATCTACAATTTAAATTTGGCTTTATGCAAAATAACAATAGTAGCCATTCCTTCGATACAACCTGCATATATTATAGGTTTTGCAAAAATCTTGCAAATACGTAAAGTACTCAACTTGCTATTGTTGTTTTTTTAGGTGAAGAATCAGAATACCCCGACGATACTTATTTTGACACAGGATTCGAGAATGTTAACGATGAGTTTTTCTAGGGTTCACCTTGTTAGTTGCCTGTGGGGATAATGGGTTAAAGGCATACTACAAGACATGAATGTCTCCAATGCAAAGTTTATTTTGGTTTGTAAGAATATTATGTAAAAACTGCTTCCGCTGTTATATTGTGTGGTTGTTGTCGAAGGTTAGAACTCGACAATAAACTTATGATCACGGGTACCTTCGGGATTCAGAGTTAAGCACGAAGACAGTGGCACACGATGTATAAAGATTCATGCCCCTAGATGGAGTAATACCTTACGTCCTGTGCGGACGATGTATGTATCTGGTGTATCAAGAACAGAGGAAGCTGTCTAGCCCTAGTTACAATGAAGATTGGATCTAAGCAATGGCTACACTACGGCTGGAGTTTGACGAACGGTGGTCCGTCGGCTCCTGGTTGTTCTGCGTCTTGTAAAAGCTCTCAAAAGTCTTCTCTCTTGGCCCCCTTGAGGGTGCCTACCCTCGGCCTTATATATTTGGGGTAGCCCCGCCTCAAGTTGAGTTTTAGTCGGCTTGGAATACCAGATCGTAGCTGAGGAGTCCATCGTCATGTCGATTTTCACAGCATATCCAAACTTTCCTGAATACCAAGAGTACTCGAGTTGGTTTCCTCGTAATGAGAAAGTGATGGAGTCCTTCCTAGTGTGGAGATATCCTCTCCGCGTATATCTTATCCAATAGAATCGAGCCCATGATATCCGAAGTTTTTAGATGCTTGCTTGAGCATATATGGTATAGTCTTCGCGTTTCTGGTACATACTCATACCCCATATTTAGATATTCGACAGTAGCCCCCGAACCCTGCCCAGTGGAGAGTCCGTTGAAGCGCTTGGTCGATTACTGCCAAGTTCTGGCTTGGTCGAGTAATGCCTCGCGGGCTTGTGATCGAATGATTCGAGTAGATTAGGAATCGCTAAGTATTGAGTAGGGATGTTACTAGGTCGAGCGCCTTGCCATTAGCCCAACTCGAGTTCTTAGGTTGGCCACAAGTTAGTCGATGTCGACTTATCGACTCGACTTTGAGCAGAGGGTTAGAAAATCTAGAAAATCTAAACGTTCTGCAGTTGAGCATTTATTGCTCTCGTCTGCAATGTCAAGATTTCTTCAGTGCTATCATTCCGCTTTTCCCGCCGATCGAGGTGTCATGCCGCGAGGAGTGAACCGTCCACCTGAATAGAAGATTTTGGCTTATAAATTCCCAGATCTGGAATTGTAGCCGTTCCCCCCCTATTTTGCCTCCAGTCTTTCTTTTGAAGCCTCCGCCGCATTCGTTAAACCCTAGCTAGTCCCAAGGGAGCAGAAGAGGCGACACAATGACTTAGAGGGCAAGTAGCAGTAGGGTACCTGCCTCATATGTAATAGGATAACTTATGTTAGTTAATTTTAATGAACTCGTACTTACCTGAATCTTGTTTGTGATGCACTAGTTCTGTTGTTCACGCGTAATTTTTTTTAATTGATCGATGTTCCATGAGTTGCCAAAAACCGCTCCTTCTGTCATCGATAGACGTACTGATCCAGGTCGAGTCACCTCGACTACCACGTAGGGACCTTCCCATTTAGATGATAGCTTATTACTGTTATCTTGCTTCTGCACCTTTCGTAGTACTAAGTCCCCCGCGATGAGTGCTCTTTCCTGAATTTTCTGGCTATGGTATCGACGCACGGCTTGTTGATACTTGGCTGCTCGAATGGATGCTCGATCCCTGTACTCCTCGAGTAGATTTATATCATCTGTTCGCACCCGCTCCTGTTCCTCTTCTGAGTAGTTATCCACACGAGTTGACCTGAATATTAATTTGGTCGGAAACAATGCTTTTGCTTCGTAGACCAAGAAAAACGGTGTTTCACCAATGGCTCGACTAGTCGGTGTACAAGCAGTCCACAGCACCGAGGGGAGTTCGTTTGCCCACCGAGTCGAGTAAGTCTTTAGCCTATCGAACACGCGGGTCTTGATCCCCTGCACGATTATGCCGTTGGCATGTTCGACCTAACTGTTACTCTGAGGGTGAGCTACAGAAGCGAAGCAAAGTTTGATACCCAATTCTTCGCAAAAAGCTATGAAAGCATTGCTCTTGAACTGGCTACCGTTGTCCGTGATTACTCGATTAGGGACGCCGAATCGAGTAACGATGCTCCTTATGAACTTCTTAGCCTCTTCTGAGGTGATATTCCTGACGGGTTCGGCTTCGATCCACTTGGTGAACGTGTTGATAGCCACGAACAGGAACTTGTAACCTCCTAGGGCTCTTGGGAATGGTCCCAAGATATCTAAGCCCCAGACGGAGAAAGGCTAAGACAGGAATAGTTTGCAGGGCTTGGGCTGGTCGGGTGGCTTACTTGTCGTAAAATTTTCAGCTCGCACTTTTTCACCAGCTCGCAAGCATCCTGGAGGGCAGTCGGCCAATAGAACTCTTGCCTGAAAACCTTTCTGACTAAGGTGCGATAAGTAAGACACATGGTTGTCGCAGATGCCTTCATAGACATCGAGCAATATCTTATTACCCTCTTCCTGAGTGATGCACTTCATCAAGATTCTGTTACTCCCCTTTCGGTAGAGCTTGCCGTCTACCAATGCGTGTAGCTTTTATTTACACGCAATTTTCTTGGCTGAGCCATCATTGTCAGGGAGCTTTCGACTTTCGAGACAGGCTTGAAATGGAGTCATCCAAGTCGGCTCGCGTTCGAGTAGTGCAGCTTCCGTGTTTGCGGGTTTTGCCTCGCTGACCCAACCAGGCTGCTGGTCGAGTTGGGCAGTATTTGCCTCTTGTATGGGAGCTATATGGTTTGAGAAGTTTCTCGGCGAAGACTCCTGTGGGTGTGGGTGAACGGGACGAAGCAAGCCTGGCAAGTTTGTTGGCGGCAGAGTTGTCACTTCGCTTGATATGCCTTACCTCGAGTCCTTCAAACATGGGCTCTAGCTTGCGAACCTCGTCCAGATATGCCGCCATGTTGTCATCCGAGCACTGGTACTCCTTCTGCACTTGGTTTATGTCGGCGTTTCGAGCACCGGCAAGTAAATTTGTAAGTCTAAGGGGCCGCGCGTTCCCTCTCCCTGAATGGTTAGACTCGGAAGCCCAAGATGTATACTGGTTCGGGCCGAATGTCCCTACTCCAGTTCGTTCGGTGGTGTTATATTGCCTTAAGTGCAGATGGCTGCACAACGTTTTACAAATGAGAGCAGAGAGTTTGAGCACAAGAGTGTTCGCAAAGACCTAGCGAGAAGGGGAGACTCTGCTCCCCTTGCCTTTTCTTGCCCCCCTTTATATAACAGGAAGGGGCAGGTCACATCGAGAATTGGGAAGGACGAGGTGTCCTACGCCAAGAGCTTTCGGTCCTTCGTTCTGACGACTGGTCACCGTTTGCCTTGCCCACGCCGGGTCGGTAGTCCCATTGGGCAGGGCAGTTAGGTGTTTCATTGGGAAGCAATGCGCTGCGCTACTGCGTGCGACGGTCTTGTGGCGTGGCGTATGAGCGTTAGTCTTTGCCGGGAGGAGCGTTCTTCCCGTCTTGTTCGTGGTCGGTGATGGGACCAAAGCTTGACTTCGCAGCCATTATGCCATCTGGGAAAGAGTCACTGCTCGTCTAATCGCTTGATTGACCCGTCCAGTAGAACGCGTGGTCGCGGCCGGTGAAGGCCGACCGCCGCCTTTGGCGGAAGTGCCTTGGTTTGGTCGGTCGGAGGATCCCGACCCGCCGTGGTCGGGAGCCTTACTTGGTCGGGCGCTAGTCCCGATCGGTAGGGAGGCATCGCCGTAGTCCCACGGTCCTTTGGTGGCAGCAGGGCGGTCCGCTTGTTAGGTCGGAGCTAGGCTTGAGGCGGCCGCTTATCATTCCGGCCGTTAGGGTGTCCTCGGTATGAGTATTCGTCGATAGCCCCAACCCCGAGCGAGTTAAATCGGATATGGTTGGGGTTGAACTTGGTTGCGAATCGTGGCCAGCCCGTGATCCGTCCGTCCGACCGACCGGGCGGGTTTTTCGTCAGTGTGCTCTAACGCGTCCGACGGCTGCCGGAGGTTGGTCGGGGGCATTCGAACCGCCGGAAGCTTTTAATCGCTTCGTTGTGCGCGCCGCGTATGGCTTGGCGCGCCTTGACCGTACGCCTTCTTGGCCGCCTCGGGTTTTGGTGAAGGGCGCTTCGTTTTCCTGTGATCGCATTTACTTTGGAGACGTTTGATCTCTCTCCGTCTGGGTATATAAGAGTACCACCGTTTGCTTGAACGATTGCCCCCTAAACCAGAGTCCTCTTTTTTAATCCTCGAAATGGCTTTGAGGCATCCACTAATCTTCAGCTTTGGTGATGATGTCGAGGTAGAGGAAGAAGATCCCATGGCCGAGCTCTGGGCTGAGTGCGATCAGGCGATGGCTGTGCTCAGGAAGGAGGAAGAAGCCGTAGCCTGAGGTATCGCCGCCGTCGACGCGCTGCTCGAGGCTGTTCCAAGGCTCAAGGTGGTAAGGAGGGCCCTCTTGGAGGCGATGAGCGCGTCGGTAGCGCCGGTCTTGCGGCGAAACCGATCTTGTTGATTGCGGTCAACAGCGATGGCGGCGACTTACCGAACTCCGAAGTGAAGTCGCCGTCGTGGCGCGCGCCGACGCGCATTGATGCTCAAGATATGATACTTGGTGCCGAAATAGCTCCACCATATCTTGTAGCTCTGCGTAGCTTTTGAGCCCGCCGGGCGCTTCGTGTAACATTGTGTAAAGTTCGAGCCTGTTGGCCTATAATGAAATCTTCTTTTCCCTTACAAATATCTTTGTGATGAGCTTGCTTTGGTTGTTCCTTAACTCGGTCCTCGAGAATTGGCAATCGGCAGGTGATCGCTTCTTTCTGGCACGAGCAGTCGGACGTGCGAACTCATTAATGCTTGTTTAGGGGGTGTTCGAGTGCACGCTAGATGGTGCCTCGGTCGGCAGGGACGACCAGATGCCTCTTCGTGAGGTTCTGGTACCCAAGTGCTCGTTTAACGTCGTAGCTTGACCGTGCCTTGGTCGGCAGGGACGACCGGATGCCTCTTCGTGAGGTTCTGGTACCCAAGTGCTTGTTTAACGTCGTAGTTTGACCGTGCCTTGGTCGGCAGGGGCGACCGGATACCTCTTCGTGAGGTTCTGGTACCCAAGTGCTCGTTTAACGTCGTAGCTAGACTGTGCCTTGGTCGGTAGGGGCGACCGGATGCCTCTTCGTGAGGTTCTGGTACCCAAGTGCTCGTTTAACATCGTAGCTAGATCGTGCCTTGGTCGGCAGGGGCGACCGGATGCCTCTTCGTGAGGTTCTGGTACCCAAGTGCTCGTTTAACGTCGTAGCTTGACCGTGCCTTGGTCTGCGAGGCGACGGTGCCTCTTCGTGAGGTTACGGTACCCAAGTGCTCGTTTAACGTCGTAGCTTGACCGCGCCTTGGTGGCGAGGACGGCCGGTGCCTCTTCGTGAGGTTACGGTACCCAGTGCTCGTTTAACGTCGTAGCTAGGCCGTGCCTTGGTCGGCGGGCGACCGGGTGCCTCTTCGTGAGGTTACGTACCCAAGTGCTCGTTTAACGTCGTAGCTAGACCGCGCCTTGGCGGCAGGGCGACCGGATGCCTCTTCGTGAGGTTACGGTACCCAAGTGCTCGTTTAACGTCGTAGCTAGACCGCGCCTTGGTGGTAGGGACAACCGGATGCCTCTTCGTGAGGTTACGGTACCCAAGTGCTCGTTTAACGTCGTAGCTTGACCGCGTACCTTGGTGGCGGGCGGCCGGATGCCTCTTCGTGAGGTTACGGTACCCAAGTGCTCGTTTAACGTCGTAGCTAGAACGTGCCTTGGTGGCGAAGGGCGACCGGATGCCTCTTCGTGAGGTTCTGGTACCCAAGTGCTCGTTTAACGTCGTAGCTAGACCGTGCCTTGGTCGGCGGTGGCCGACCGATGCCTCTTCGTGAGGTTACGGTACCCAAGTGCTCGTTTAACGTCGTAGCTAGACCGCGCCTTGGCCTGGCAGGGCGGCCGGATGCCTCTTCGTGAGGTTACGGTACCCAAGTGCTCGTTTAACGTCGTAGCTAGACCGTGCCTTGGTCGGCAGGGGCGACCGGATGCCTCTTCGTGAGGTTCTGGTACCCAAGTGCTCGTTTAACGTCGTAGCTGGACGTGAGGCATCCATCCCGAGTCCTCGTCCGCGAGGTAGGCTGCGGAGGAGGCGCCGTCTATCCCACACGTATACCCGTCGCGGTGTGGGACCTATAGGGGTGGCGACGCGTTTACGCGTTGGTTTGAACGCCGTGCTCGTGAGCTAATAACGGGTGGTCAAGAGGGTCTGGGAGGTCCCGCCAGGGAACCCTTCCGAGCGACGGTCCCGAGTAGGGTGTCCGCCCGTTGTGGGCGACCCATAAAACCTTTCTTTACTCGATCCGTATAGGACCTTGGGTCGTCCGCCACCCGAGCACAATCGGTATCGCCCATCGATGGGCTCCCTGAGAGTGTGAAGTATGGTCTCGGACACGAGTTGAGGCGACGGTCGTCGGTACCGACCTAACAGGAGGCCCAGCTGGGGCTCACCTCATATTCGCCTTGCTCGAATTTCACGGGCGGCCTTATGTCCATCTGGTGGGATAGGCCTTTAGAACCCACAGCTTTCGGCTGGGCCCCCGGCGCGAGCCATCAAGCTCTTGCCGTTTTGGGACCGCAGCGGCCCAGCGGGCCTCTCGCACGCGCCCCGGGGCAACCGTCTTGGCCTAAAGGCGGAGACCGAGAGGCTTCAGGACGCGCGGCCCGAGGCGGTGTCTTTACGGCTTCTGCTGTCTTGTCAGGATTAAATGCAGAGTGGAATTTGAAACTAGGCGTTACGTGTACCGACGCGCGACGAGGACGTCTGCGCGCCCTTCGCTCGGCGTCGCTCGTCGGATGGCGCCCGCTGGTCGACGCCTTCGCTTCGGTAGTTAGCACGCGCGGATGAGGACGCGCGCGACGCTCACTCGAGGCGTCTGCTTGTTGGCGCCCGCTTGGCCCTTATAAATAGGGTGAGGGTGCTCGAGCAAACCTCTCGCTTTGCTTTCATCCTCCCGCTTGCTCGAGACAAGAAGAAAGACCGCGAGAGCAAGAGATAGAAAAAACTCCAACTTCTCCCTTTCTCACCTTCTCCCCATTCTCTCAGAGATGTCGTGGCCAGCGTGCTCCATCCAGGCCAGCCGTGTGCTCTTATTACCCTCTTCCTGAGTGATGCACTTCATCAAGATTCTGTTACCCCCCTTTCGGTAGAGCTTGCCGTCTACCAATGCGTGTAGCTTTTATTTACACGCAATTTTCTTGGCTGAGCCATCATTGTCAGGGAGCTTTCGACTTTCGAGACAGGCTTGAAATGGAGTCATCCAAGTCGGCTCGCGTTCGAGTAGTGCAGCTTCCGTGTTTGCGGGTTTTGCCTCGCTGACCCAACCAGGCTGCTGGTCGAGTTGGGCAGTATTTGCCTCTTGTATGGGAGCTATATGGTTTGAGAAGTTTCTCGGCGAAGACTCACGTGGGTGTGGGTGAGCGGACGGCAAGCTGGCAAGTTTGTTGGCGGCAGAGTTGTCACTTCGCTTGATATGCCTTACCTCGAGTCCTTCAAACATGGGCTCTAGCTTGCGAACCTCGTCCAGATATGCCGCCATGTTGTCATCCGAGCACTGGTACTCCTTCTGCACTTGGTTTATGTCGGCGTTTCGAGCACCGGCAAGTAAATTTGTAAGTCTAAGGGGCCGCGCGTTCCCTCTCCCTGAATGGTTAGACTCGGAAGCCCAAGATGTATACTTGTTCGGGCCGAATGTCCCTACTCCAGTTCGTTCGGTGGTGTTATATTGCCTTAAGTGCAGATGGCTGCACAACGTTTTACAAATGAGAGCAGAGAGTTTGAGCACAAGAGTGTTCGCAAAGACCTAGCGAGAAGGGGAGACTCTGCTCCCCTTGCCTTTTCTTGCCCCCCCTTTATATAACAGGAAGGGGCAGGTCACATCGAGAATTGGGAAGGACGAGGTGTCCTACGCCAAGAGCTTTCGGTCCTTCGTTCTGACGACTGGTCACCGTTTGCCTTGCCCACGCCGGGTCGGTAGTCCCATTGGGCAGGGCAGTTAGGTGTTTCATTGGGAAACAGCGCACCTGCCTTCTGCGTGCTCGACGGTCTTGTGGCGTAGCGTATGACGTTAGTCTTTGCCGGGAGGAGCGTTCGCCAGATTGTTCGTGGTCGGTGATGGGACCGGAAGCTTGACTTCAGCAGCCATTATGCCATCTGGGGAAAGAGTCACCGCTCGTCTGATCCGCTTCGATTGACCCGTCCGTAGAACGCGTGGTGTCGCCGGTGAAAACCGACCGCGCTTGCGGCGCCTTGGGTTTGGTCGGTCGGAGGATCCCGACCAGCGGGTCGGAGCCTTACTTGGTCGAGCGCTAGTCCCGATCGGTAGGGAGGCATCCTTCGTAGTCCCACGGGTCCTTTGGTGGCATGGGCCCGTGCGCTTGTTAGGTCGGAGCTAGGCTTGAGGCGGCCTGCTTATCATTCTGGGCCGTTGGGGTGCCCCTGGTATGAGTATTCGTCAGTTTACGACTAGCTGTGAGTACTCTTTCACGAGTAGTCGTCTGATCCCAAGTGACGCAGCTATGCGGAGCCTATTAACCAGTCCCTCGTATTCTGTAACATTGTTTGAAGCTTAAAAATTGAGTTGGATAACATATTTAAACTTATCACATGTTGGGGATTTGAGCACGATGTCAGACTCCAAGCCCTGAAGCGTGAGCGACCCATCGAAGAAAATAGTCCGGTGATCATCGCACATTTTGTGCTTTTTTTCATCAACGTGCGTCCATTCCGCGATAAAGTCCGCCAATTCTCCTAACTTGATGCTGGTTCGCAGTGCAAAATCGACCTCGAACTCGTTGAGTTCGATCGCCTACTGTGCAATTCGCCCTATTGCCTCTCGGTTGCGTATTAACTCCTTGAACGGATACGTCATCATGACCGTAATCTTGTACGCCTGAAAGTAGTGCCACAACTTTCGGAAAGTTATCAGGACGGCGTACAACATCTGCACTTGAGGGTATCATAACTTGGCGTCATGCAAGACCTCACTCACGTAGTACACCGGCTTCTGGACCTTAGCCTTTTCCTCGGGGCAATCCCGCTCGACCACCAGGACTGTGCTTACTACTTGAAGGGTAGCTGTAATGTACAAAAAGAGCTCTTTTTCGTTAGGTTAAGTCAAAATTAATAGAGACGATAAGTATCTTTTCAAATCTTGAAAAACTTCTTCTACCTCCTTAGGCCACTCGAAAGTTTCCTGCTTCTTTAGTAATTTGAAAAAGGGCACCCTCGTTCGCCTATCTGAGAGATGAATCGACTAAAGGCTGCGAATAAAGCCAGCCTTCTGGAGTTTACCGACTTACTCTTGTATGGCTTGCTTCCTGTCTTCCACAAATCTATGCTACTTATGCACCACAGGCCTGACGCTTAGTTCCACAGTTAGTCGATGCTCGATAACCTCCTTGGGGACCCTGGGCATGTTGGACGGTTGCCACGCAAACATGTCGCGGTTTGCCCGAAGAAAGGTAACGAGCTCGAGTTCCTATTTGGGGTCAAGGTTGACACCCACTTTGACTGTCTTGGAAGGTTCCGACGGATCTAAGGGCACTGTCTTGACACCCCCATCGGTCTTCTTATCTTTCTTAGTGTCGTCAACTGGGTCCTTGGCGGCACTATTGGATACGAGAGCCTTGTCGATTCTCTTAGATTTTTGGCGCTTAGCTCCCTCGCTGTCAGTATTGGCTGCCAATCCGCAGAGATACTCGACTATCTCCAGGCTCTTCTTATCGCATCTAACTGCCGTGCGCTGACCCCCCTTAATTGTAAGGACTTATTTTGGCGCCGGTATCTTTACGGTCTGGTACATATAGTGCACCATTGCCATGAACTTGGCTAGCATTGGGCGGCCTAAGATCATATTGTAGGCAGTCTCAAAGTCCGCCACGTCGAAGAGGATCTTTTCGGTGCAAAAATTTTCTGGTGTGCCAAACGTGACTGGCAGCTCGATCTGGCCAAGGGCCATCGATGATGAAAGTGGAGTTATGCCATGGAATGGTTCGGCTTCGGCTTTAATCTCTGTTCGGGGAATCCCCATATTCTCTAGCGTTTTTGCGAAAATAAGGTTTAACGAACTACCTCCATCGACCAAGATTCGGGCGATCTTAACGTTGACGAAGCTGACCACCACGGGATATTGACCCGGATGTGGGACCACAGCTGGGTGATCTGATTGGTCGAAGGTGACCAGCGCTCCGACCACTTGAGGAATCTGGGGGGAGCCAGTGTGGCCAGGTTGACCTCCCTCTCGACTGCCTTGTATTGTCTTTTGGACTTATACGTGGCAGATCCCCCAAAGATGTGTGCTAGCTTGTGATCGGCCCTGCGGTATTCGGGCTCGTCATCCTAGGGCTTCTTTTTGGCTTGATCGATCCCGTGATCGGCGAGGGCAGCCTTGAGCTTCTCCTGAACCTTCTTGCTGATCACTTGCATTCGTCGAAGTCGTGTTTGTCTGTATGATGGACTAGGTAGTATTTGGTTCCTCTACTCTTCGACCCTTGGTGTCGCCAGTATTGCGCGCCTTGCCACTTTCGATCGTAGCTACAGTGTAGTCACCCTTGCGTTTCTCTTCATGGTTTTTGTTCCTCTTCGACCCTTGCTTGGACGACTCGGGCTTGTCGTCGCCAGACTTGAATTCGTCTATATGGTCTCGGGCTTCGGCACGTATAGCGTATTTATCTGCCAACTCGAAGAGCTCCTTGGTGGTTCTGATTTTTCGTGTGGCAAGCTTTCCCTTCAACTCCCTATCCTTGACGCCGTTCTTGAAGGCGATTATGATCGCCTCGTCTGAGATGTCAGGGATTGAGTTGCGCTTGTCACTGAAGCGTCGGATGAAACTGTACGACGACTTCCCTGGCTTTTATATTACCCGATGCAAGTCGCTGCGCATTCTGGGGCGTTCATATGTGCCCTGAAAGTTGGCGATAAATTGAGCCCGCAACTCCGCCCACGATGATATCGATTGAGGTGGGAGGTTGAGCAACCAAGATCTCGCCGCACCATCCAGGTGATTAGCAAGTAATTGGCCATTACCTTCTCGCTTTCTCCGGCAGCTCTCATGACAGTAGCATAAATCTGCAGCCACTCGATGGGGTTAATCTTGTCCAAGTATTTCTCGACGGGGCCTGGCTTGAACTTGTCCGGCCATCTGACTGCGTGTAGCTCGAGGGTAAAAGCCTTGCACCTTTCATCGACGTCCTTGGGGGTTTTCTGTCGTAGACCTTGTCGTTCTCCTTGTCGAGGAGGGAACCTGCGCCTTGCCGGCGAGCGACCCCTCGAAGACAGAGATTCGCCCCATCGGGCCCGGCATGCGGGAGATTGGTCCCTCGAATGTGGGGACTCGTTTTCCCGTTGCTTGCGGTCTTCCCGATCACGTTCCTCCCTTCGGTCGCGAAGGACGTCACGGAAATCCCGTCGATCGTGAGGAATACGATCTCGAAGATCCTCGAGACGTCTCTGATGGGGGTTGGAACTAGCTGTCTTTGAAACACGATGGTTAGAGCTGGCCACCGTTGATCTTGCTGCTCGATGACGATCATTGGATGGTCCCGGCAGCTGGTTTCTAGCGCCCTGCTGGCTGGGCCGTCCGAACCTCGAGTTGACTGCTTGAGCGGTCTAAACTTGCGCTGTATCGAGTAGCATCTTTATCTGATTGAACACTGGAGTCATCGGGTTGCCCGGATCTAGTGGCGGAAGGGATTTCAACAGCATGTGAGTGCACTGGACATTTGCCTTAGGGGTGCTGAAGATGTCGTTGTTGTGGCTCTGGCGGGACGTTGCTCCCAGGGCGCTGCCAGGCCCGCCGTTGTGGTTGTGCTATCGAGAGATTTGTTGTCCCTGAAGATCTGGCTCCCGCGGGTGGGGCGTCTTAGATCATTGAGATCAAGTTGCTTCGACAGGTTGGCTACAATCCCAGCTGTGGCCGCGGTCGCTAGATCTCGTCGATGATTTGTAGTATTGGGAGCAACAGCGTGTGCGGCCGCCCGGGCTGCAGCCATCACCGCTGCAAGATCTTTATTGGCGTGCGTGGGGGGGATCTGGTGTCCTTGACCCTTTGTGGTGTCTGCCCCTGGATTCCTTTCTTGGGAATTGCCAGCGTGCAGAGCACCGTTCTTGGCTCGACCATGAACACGCATTGATCGTTCGATTCTTCGCTCGCCTGCTTTGTCGCTTTCGCTATCGCTCTCCGTTTCAACGTGCATGAGAACATTGAGCTTCAAAGGGTCGAAGTCTATGAAGCACACCTCTCGGCATTGATCCTAGGAGCGGGACTCGGTAAAGCCGATGTGCGTTATATCTTTGCCCGATCCTCATTGATAGGCATGGTTCCGAAGGCGATCTCAGATCCAACCGCGGGTGGTTGGTCGATGATGGTGATCGAGCAAAAATTGTCGCAGGAGTTGACGTCGGAGAATCCGATGTGAACGAGCACCGAAGACATGCTTGATCTGCAGAAATAGTTGAAGGCCCCTACCTGGCGCGCCAACTGTCAAAGGTTAGAACTCGATAATAAACTTATGATCACGGGTACCTTCGGGTGTCAGAGTCAAGCACGAAAACAGCGGCACACGATGTATACAGGTTTAGGCCTCCAAATGGAGTAATACCCTATGTCCTGTGCGGATGATGTATGTGTGTGGTGTATCAAGTATAGAGCAAGCTGTCTAGCCCTGGTTACAATGAAGATTGGATCTAAGCAATGGCTAAACTACGGCTGGAGTTTGATGAAGCGTGGTCCGTCGGCTCCTGGTTGCTGTCTTGTAAAAGCTCTCAAAAGTCTTCTCTCTTGGCCCCTTTGAGGATGCCTACCCCCCCGGCCTTATATAGTTGGGGTAGCCCCGTCTCAAGTTGAGTTGTAGTCGGCTTGAGATACCAGATCGTAGCTGATGAGAAGTCTATCGTCATGTCGATTTTCGCATCATATCCAAACTTCCCTGATTAACAAGCGTACTCGAGTTGGCTTCCTCGTAACGGGAAAGTGATCAAGTCCTTCCTAGTATGGAGATATTATCTCCACATATATCTTATCCCATAGAATCGGGCCCGTGATATCTGGAGTTTCTAGATGCTTGCTTGAGAATATATGGTATAATCTTCGCGTTTCCGGTACGTACTCATATCCCATATTTAGATATTCGACAGTTGTGATATCAATTTGTAAATGTGCGTACTAGCCATTGATCATGGGACTAGTATTGTATGCATATGGAACTCATTATTGGTAATTATTATAAAAAATGATGGCCTTACAATATTGTATTCTTTTATAAATGCTGCTTTACTGCAAAATAACCTTGTTAGCTATTCCATTGGAAGGAGCCTTGCATATAGTTATGTTAGAATTGCATTCTGTGCAAAACTTGTTGAGTGATTTAAGTACTCACCTTTGCCAACAACAAAATCACTAGTTGAGGAAGAATCTACATCAGCTCTCGAAGAAGAGTACCAGGAGGAGACGAATGTTCGCGAGCCTTGTCAGTTGCTTGTGGTATACTGAGTGGTTTATCTACATTTTCGTTCCGCTGTAGTTTAATTTATTATTCACAGTTTAGCCTTACAAGGCATATTCATGTAAGTTTGACCATAAGGTCAGTCAACAGATTAATATTTAATATATGAAGTCTTTTATTATGTTTTCGCTGTATATGATTGTGATATTAATCTATGTTGATTTTGTGTGCACTAGTGTGATTCTCGACTTGTGCGATGTACATAGAGGGTCTGAATTTGTATATTCAGGTCCCGACATCTTCATTTAACTGTATAGGTACAGTAGACAAGTTCTGCAGTTATAAGTAGATTTTAACCCTTAGGTTTTCTAAATGTTGATTCCTTGTATAGCTGCTTTATAGTTAAGCCATCGTTTTCTCAGAAAAGATAGCATTGTACACTTGCAACTAAAGTTCTGCTTTAGAATATTCAATCTGTTGTACATGATTTTCACTGTGTAGGTTGCTGTTTTCTTATTGGTTCCTTCACAAGTTTATGTAGATCATCTTGGTGATAGTCTTTTGTTAATAGTCCTTGTAGTCATGGTACTACTTTGACAGACATTTTTTATCTTTTCTATTCCTCGTAGTTATCAGTAAACATATGCAGTAAATAAGAAGTTATGTATATTTTGTCCAGTTGACATGCCGCATCATTGTGAAATCATTGCTGAAAAATATTATGTTAGAACTTTTGCACAAAACTGGTTGCAGGACATCCACACATACTTGACCATTTCGTTGTGTTGATTGAAGTGGAGCAAACAATGCTGCATATATAGGCTTACCAAACTTTTGCATAGAAGATGGTTTAGGGTTATTTTCCCTTTCTTGCTTGGAGATATCTGGCTTTTTTAGGAAGCTTTCTGTTTTGCACTTACTGGCACAACATTTTCCTAGCACATGGCTCGCTGAATAAATTCTGAAACCTCATTAAAGTTGCTAATACTAGATTTTTCTCCTTTTTTTTTGTTCACATGTCAAATCTTCTTGCATAACTCTCCGCATTAGTCACTGTCAATTCACTACCTCTGATGTTCAATTCAGCAACTTTTTCTTGACATGCATGGGTCAACCTATAACATATGATTGCATTTTTTTCTTGAAGGTTATCATGAGTCATAACTTGCTTCTATTCATCATCTCCTTAAAGTTATTTGGAATGATCGTTATATTCATGCCCAACTCATAGTTTATTAGAGATCCAACCTCGACTGAAGTAATCTCACATGCCAAGCTTCTGTTATTGTGCAGTGGAGGAGGAACCAAGACTTATGCAATCTGTGCGGAACTAACAATAGGTGTAAAGGCATGTATGTCAAGAATACGCTGTCAGTAGCTTCCTGACCGCATGTTATCTCCTTCAGAAATCAAGCAAAGGCCGTGGAAACCAGTATGAATTCCAGTCGTCCCATTATATGCAGTTTCCTGCTTGATGCTGTAATCTGCTAGTGTAATTTGTGGTCGGCAGAATCAGCTCTACTGGAATGCAGAGTATATTGCACTCTTCCCTGTAATTTCTGTTCCCACGAACCGAGGGTAACTGATGCCACTGCCTTTTTTTTTTCATTACTTTAGGTAATATGGTTTTGATTCCTCAAATCTCTTCAGCAGCAGTCTGCTGAAATTGAAGATGTATGTATGATTCATTCAATAAAAGCCGAATGCTGGTTGTTTGAAGACAAACGTGTAATACTGAATTGTGGATGAGGTTTTGGTGTCGGTGGATGCACTGCACATGTTTCTTCTGTTTGTGACGTTCCTGATGTGAATACGATTCTTCGCCATGATGCAATGCAAGGCTGACTTGACTGCAGGGCTGTAGGGATAACTGCTAACTAACGAACAGCCTTTTGTTCTTGCAAATAAAAGAAAAAATTTGTGCAGCTTTACCATTGATAGAAACAAAATTATGGGGGATCTGCCATTGGAAGCGAGCTCTAGTGCCGTCGCAAAAAAAATGTAGGAAGGATTGTAGTATTGCTAATTCGCTAGTACCACATCTAGAAAGAACATAAATTTATTTTGATGGATTTTCTAACTGGAAAATACGAATGAAAACTTCAGAAGGAAAAAAGTGAGTACTTTTTATATCGCTACACCAAAACAAAGGAAAAACAAATCAATTGAGATTCCAAAAATCATAATATTAGGAAAAACTAAAATGATGTAAAATTAGAATAAGACATCAAAATTGGTGTACATAGGAAAAATCAAACTTCTTTTGATCAAGTCCTAAAATAAATTTAAAACTACAAAACATATAAATGGGGCAAGAAGGAAATCGACTCTAAAGTACTCTAGAGCTGTAATTGATCCTTACGTGTGTTTTACATATTGTTGCTTGTCTTGCATCATACTCACACGTTTTGACCCCGAAACGGGGCACCATTGAGCCTAGGCTCTATGATTTCAAATGCGCCGATTCAAGTTAAATTTAGGTATATTTTTTAAAAAATTTAGTTTTAGGGTATATACCTATCTATAACAATTCAAATAAAACACATACCTTTGAAAAAATATACTTGAATTCAAAGTTTTAAAATGAATTTAGATTGCATGCTTTGCTGATTTATATATATAATTAGCACATACCTACAATCAAACTATCATCAAAAAAAGAAGCTCTAGTTTAAATTTCAGTTCAAACTTATTTGAACTAGTTAGTAAATTAGTTAAACTCAACATCCTATTTTTTAAAAAAAATTACACACGCAATACATATGAGAATATACCCATTTTGTATCATGGAGCCCAGGCTCCACAGTGTCCCAAGTAATTATACTATATGTATATATGTATATGTATATATGTATATATATATATATGTATATGTATGTGTGTGTGTGTGTGTATATATATATATATATATATATATATACATATGAGAATATACCCATTTTGTATCATGGAGCCCAGGCTCCACGGTGTCCCAAGTAATTATACTATATGTATATATGTATATGTATATGTATATATGTATATATATATATATATATATATATATATATCCTTACTCCTGGGAGTACGTACTCTCACCTTGCATATGTCGTTTAAACAAAAAATTTATACCTCTTTATTATTTTGAGAATACTCTAATAATGATTATAATATAGTCCAAAGTGAGTTTTATAAAAAATTTCATCAAAGTCCACTTTTTATAGCATAATTTGCGTATATACTTATTTTACATATGGAAAAAGATGTATAGCCAAAAATAAAGAGCTCTGGAGAATTTTTTTCTACAATGTCGTATTGGAGTATCCTAGAATTAATATTTAAGTATACCAGAAGTGATAAAGAGGTATAATACGTTCATTTAAGTGCTATACCGGAAGTGGGAGCATGTACTCCCGAGAGTACGAAAAAGGCATATATATATATATATATATATATATATATATATATATATATATATATATATATATATATATATATATATATATATATATATATATATATATAAATGGTGCACAGGCACCATGATTTCAAATCTATAAATTCAAGCCATATTAAGTATGATTTTCAAAATTTCAGTTTTAGGGTATATACCCATCTATAACAATTCAAATGAAACACATACCTTTGAAAAATATACTGAATTCAAAGATTTTGAATGAGTTTGGATCACATGCTTTGCTGATTTATATATAAAATCAGCACATACCTACAACCAAACTATCATCAAAAAGGGAAACTATATTTTGAATTTCAGTTCAAACTAGTTTGAACTAGTTAGTAAACTGGTTAAACTCAGTATCCTAAAAATTTCAAAAGAATTCGTATGAAAATACATAGGAAAAATATCCTTTTTAGATCATGGTGCCCAGGCACCATGGTGTCCCAAGTAATTATACTATATATATATATATATATACACACACACACACACACACACACACACATGCGCTATTCTACAGCTGCGTGTAGAATAGCATATTCTACGCGCCAGCCAGGTTTGCTGCATCGATCGAGCCCGCGTGACTATCTAGTTGACAAGCGTGTTTGTATATGAATAAGTAATAAATGCTATTTAGTAACAAATTTTTCTAGATGGTAACAAATTTTACTATCCTTATATATAGATTTTACTATCGATCTATATATGTTTTACTATCATACAGTAGTAAATCGATGTTCATTTTAGCAATAAAATTTGATTCATGCAATGTTTATTAGCGAAACTTATATCATATTGTTCCTCTCGTCATCAGTAATCTACTGGTAAAATTTGTTCGTGAATCAGAGCATCGAATAAAAAGTTATAACTAAAATAAAGAAAAAACAGACTTGTATACAAACTAAACAATGAAGTAACTAGTCAAGCGCTTACCGGCCGAAACAACTAGTACTCGCATATGTAAGTTTGCATATGATTCTGTTATTATTTTATTTAGCCATAACTTTTTATTCGTAGCTCCAATTAACGAACGGTTTTCACTAGTAATTTACTGACGACAAGAGGATCATAATGATAAGTCTCGCTAATAAACACTGCACGAATGAGTTTTTATTACCAATTTACCAAATGTACCGTAAGATTTTACTATTGCGTGGCAGTAAAATCTATGTATACCGATAATAAAATCTATAAGTCTCATTAATAAACATTAATTTTTCTAGCTGGTAACAAATTTTACTATCCATATATATAGATTTTACTATCGATATATATGTGTTTTACTATCATACAGTAGTAAATCAATGTTCATTTTAGCAGTAAAATTTGATTCATGCAATGTTTATTACCGAAACTTATATCATGTTGTTCCTCTCGTCATCAGTAATCTACTGGTGAAATTTGTTTGTGAATCGGAGTATCGAATAAAAAGTTATAACTAAAATAAAAAAAGAACAGACTTGTATACAAACTAGAAAATGAAATAACTAGTAAGCTGAAGGACCATGTGGAGGTCCATCCATGTTTGTGATGAGTATTTGACTTTATTTGAGCAAGGTGTGCTCAAGTTTGAGTTTGATTTGGATTGATTTTCAAAATGAAGCAATTTGAGTTGTCTCTGCCAGGAGTGGCAGTACCGGCGTATGGGCGCGGTAGTGATGAGTTAGATGGTTTATTGCATATCATTGTGAGCATTGCTATGTGATGTGTTTCCTTGTCTTTGATGGTTGCAGGGCGACGGTGCTAGGTCATGGTGAGGCGGAAGATGACCGGGACTAGGCGAGGATCGTCGGAGGTCCAGACGGTTGGGAGATCGCCGGAAGATGATTGGAGACGGAGTCCGGGCAAGTCAAGAAGACAAGGAAAGGAGATGATGCTAGCTAGATGCCGCGTGGATCAATGAGGGCCGTCGGATTGAGGTCTAGTTGATAGGTTAGCGGGTCTAGGTAGTATGCTTTGAAAACCGTGCAAGAAAACCCGGTATGTGTATGGGTTTTGGGTTAGCCCTTGCATGGCTGCGTGTGTGGGTTAATCCTAGCCCTTAGATGAGTGCTCTAGGGTTGAGGGACTCATCCAAGGGTGGTAGGTGGCCCAAGAGTAGTATAAATAGGGGTGGAGGGGTAGGCTCCTCCCCTTGAAGGTTTTGAGGTTTTTGATGCTCCTTTGAGCTTTGCCCACATGAATATGAGGCTTTGTAATCTCTCCTTCCAGAAATGAAATGTTTCCTCAAATCATTTCTTTTCTTTGTGCATTTACATTACGCATTTAAATTACGTAATTTACATTATGCACTTAAATTCCGCAATTAAATTCAGCACTTACATTCTTGCAATCTACATTTATGCAATTTGGATTTGTATCCCCTCCTTCTAAATGCTGTTCTTCTAGGATGTATTAAGGGTGTTCATTTGGTTTTACATCTTTCTTACACCCTTGGATAGACTAGAGATTAAGTTTTTTTATCAATTTGCAAATTTGTTCAGAACTTGTTCTTCACGCAGCAGTCAGTATTTGATTTTTCTAAAAATATATAAAAATCATTTTTAAGTTATTCTTTTTTTAGAAGGTGTAGGACTCATATATACATCTGTATAAAATTTCTTGAGTCCACTGGTTGCACCGTTTGAGAGCTATGAAGTGAAAACCGAGCCTCAAACTTTCTGGTCGAAGTTCTTGACCTTCTATATTGCTTGATTTTTCATTATTATTCTACAAAGCTTTCTGAGGTGATTTTTGGTGGAGTGTTTCACGACTCTACTTCTCATAGGGACAAAATTCCCAAAAATTTTAGAGCAACAGAAACTCACCAATCACCTGTTCCAACTGAGGACAATTTCTGAAAATCTGCTTTAACTTTTCTGAAAAGAGACTTTGGTATTTTAGCTTTATCTCTTTTAGAAAAGAAGTCTTTTGAATTGATTCCTCTTTTGTTTGGACACTTGATAACCAGGATTGTGATTAAAAAAAACCCCTCATATGATTCATGGTTCTTATCCATGCAAGCTAGGGGTACACATAGTTGTCTAATTGTTCTGGGTTTTCAAGGGTGTGCGAATATGAGAAGCACCAGTTTGAACGAAAATATTTGGGTGCTTTAGATTTTTATTGCAAGAGTGTTTGGAGTACTTTGAGTGGGGGAAATTTTATTTGGGATCATTCACCCCCCTATGATCGCCATTTCGATCTTTCATAAGCAGTAAGGGTGACCGAAACAACTAGTACGCGCATGTGTTAGTTTGTATATGTTTCTGTTATTACTTTATTTTAGTCATAACTTTTTATTCGTAGCTTCAATTAACGAACGGTTTTCACCAGTAGTTTACTGACGACAAGAGGATCATAATGATATAAGTCTCGCTAATAAACACTACACGAATGAGTTTTTACTACCAATTTACCGAATGTACCATAAGATTTTACTACCGCGTGGCAGTAAAATCTATCTATACATGCAGTAAAATGTTGGTCAATATGTAGTAATTTCTGTTACAACATATGAAAATCACATGTACAAGTTTTAAAAAATGCTCAAAAAATTACCATAATTAGGGGAGGGTGGATTCTACTTCCCTGTAAAATTTCAAGACCAAAATCATTCTCATTTGAAAGATATGGCTAAATAAATAAAAACAAGATTCATGTACAAAACTATAGGAACATATTTTCTAGTTACTCTAGCTATGTATGTGGAATGGTTTACTATCGATCTGAGTTCACACTCAATGTCTGGTCGTAAAACGTTTACATACTACGTCGCTTTAATTACTGTGCTGATTTAATTACATCGTTACGTGGTGCTTACGGCCAGCGCGTAGAATAACTAGTTCTACGCGCTGGCGCAGAATAGCGCCACCGAAAATATATATATATATATATATATATATATGAAGCCTCTTTTCTATATCCGGGAGTAGTTACTCTCTATGCCGTATCTCACAACATAGGGAGTATCTTGTGAAACGAAGGGTATGTATGTGTAGTATACAAGTATATAAGACTATATAGGTGGTATGTACTTTTTCAGAGGTGGTATGAACATTTTTTTTGGATATACTCCATTTTATGTGCGTATATGAAGGTATTTGCAAAATAAGTTACAAAATATGGGCTCCCTTGCAATTTTTTTCATGTGACTCATATTGATGTATCTTATAATTAGTGTATGAGTGTACCCAAAGTAATAAAAGAGTATTTCAAGTTCATTTATGTGGTATATCAGATATGGGAGTAACTACTCCCGGGAGTAGAAGGTATTTTGTCTCGGGAGTAGTTACTCTCACATATGATATACCACATAAATGAACTTGAAATAATCCTTTATCACTTTGGGTACACTCATACACTCATTACACTACTACAGAATGGTACAACACTATTGCTTCATCTGGATCGGTTCCTAACTTTTTAGGAAAAATCGATTGTGATAGATGATTTTGGTGAGGGTTTTAATAATAATCACAATCGGCATGAGAACCGATTGTGATTTGCATCGTATATCACAATCGGTTCTTTTCTGAGAACTGATTGTGATGTGGCTCATTAGGTTATTCATACCTACAGACTGAACTCTCCTCTGTTGTTGTTCTAGAGGCACAAAAAATTGTCGTCACCCCAAAAAACACCACATACTTTGGTTAGAAGCAATACTTGGGTGAGAAATTATGAAATCCTCGAGGTTGGGTGTTAAGAGGGTAAAGTTGAAGCCTTAGCTTGAAGAGATTTCCCTTTCATTTTCCCTTAGGATTGGTCTTCTTCAAAAGGTGAGCATTTTTTCAAACTCCTTCAATTTTGCACTAGGTAATTCGATGTCACAAAGAGAGTTTAGGTTGCACCGGAATTGTGTGTATCCTATCAGATTTCACACCATTTATTTGACAAGCACACATCGATTTATCTTGTAGTACTCTCGTGTTAATATAGAATTATTATTGTTGTAATATGATGAGTTAATGTTAGAGTATAGGTTGCGTAACCTACGTCTCCCGTTCAAGAGTGCTTGTTTATAAATATACTGAAATGGCATATTTATAAGTAAGCAGTCGAATTGTCCACGTTTTTTGACAGTTCACGGATATGTGGTTCAGGCAAGTTCCTGAGCTATTGTACAACTCCAGAGAAAGTTTTGGCAGCATCTCCTTGGTGTTCTCTGGATACACACCTCTCTTGACTTGTTGTCAAGACGTGTATTTGAAGAACAGCGGGGAGATGTTGCCAAAATTTTCTCTGGAGTTTTACAACAGCTTAGGAATTGCCCAAGCCACATATCCTCGAATGGGATTAGGACCTAACCTAATTAGAGATGTGGAGTCATAGTTGGTATGTACTTAGTTGGTGAACACAGACGTTTCTTCAAGATCATTCAATTGTTAATGAAAGCACTCTTATTTTCTTTCATTGAAGTCAAAAGGATTTCAAGTTTATTGCATTAGGTAATTCGATATCATTGTTGATATTTTAAATGTATGTCTCCTGAGTAGGGAACTAAAAGCTCTTAAGTAGGGAAGAAGGTATCGGGAGTAAAATTATATATGTTGGAACCCATTCTCTATTTTGCAAAGGTAATTAAATAATGTCTCAATATTTGAAATAGCTAGCTGTCGCTCCAGTTTTTTCTTAATTTATTGTGCGTAGTTTAATTACAGATGGACTGTGAAGAATGGATGTATCAGAAAATCCGTGTGAGTGTTGAATTTCAGAAGGGTGTTAAGGAGTTCAAAAAAATTACAGAAGAAGACATGGTGAAGAGGGGTGTAAATTTCATATATTGTCATTGCCTTGATTGCACCAATCTTAGGAGATTTAACAACTCAGCTCAAATTGAAGACCACTTGATTTGATGTGGCTTCGTGTGGAATTACACGTGTTGGATTCACAACAGGGAGACAAGTAGTATCCGTCCGGCAAGCAATGAAGACATGCTGGAGCCCGATCACGAGTTGCAGTGTGATATGTTTGAGGAGGATAATTTAGAGCAAATTTTGCGGGATGTGGAGGGAAATTACACGGAAAGAGAGTTTGAAAATTTTAAAAGCTTGATGGAAGACGATGCCAAACCATTGTTCTCGGGTTGCAAAGCGGAATACACTAAGTTTGGTTAGGTCCTTACATTGTTTGAACTGAAGGCAAAACACCGTTGGACAGATACAAGTTTCAATGCACTTTTAGTTCTTCTATCGAATGTGCTTCCAGAGGGAAACAAATTGTTAACAAGCTTTTATGAAGCAAAGAAGCTACTATGTCTTACGGGAATGGAAATAGAAAGGATACATATATGTCCGAATGATTGCATCTTGTATCGTAATGCGCATAACGAATTGCACGTTTGTCTAGTTTGTGGTGTACCCTGGTACAAACAAAAGGAGAAGTGTAAGAGCTGAGACGACGACGGTGAAGAGGTTATTAAAGGGGTACCGACCAATGTATTGTGGTACTTGCCCATCATTCCCGTTTGGAGTGTGTCGGCGTTTCGAGCACCGGCAAGTAAATTTGTAAGTCTAAGGGGCCACGCATTCCCTCTCCTTGAATGGTTAGACTCAAAAGTCCAAGATGTATACTGGTTCGGGCCGAATGTTCCTACTCCAGTTCGTGTGACGATGTTGTATTGCTTTTGGTGCGGGAGGCTGCACAGTGATTACAAGCGAGGGTTTGAGCACAAGAGTGTTTCTTGTTGTCCCAAGTGTGTGCGTGTGTCTATCTGCTCAATCCCCCTTTTGTCTCCTCTCTCCCCCCCTTATATAGGCGGAAGGGGCAGGTTACATCGAGAATTGGGAGGAGGAAGGAAGGAAGGAGAAAACTAGACTAGGAGCCCTAGTCCTTTGCCTTGGTGATTGGTCGCCGTCCGGCCTCGCCCACACCGGGTTTGGTAGGCCTGCTGAGCAGAGCAGTTCGCCGTTTCCTTGGGAAGCAGCGCACCTGCCCTCTGGGAACCTGACAGGTGCTGATGTTGCGAAGCGTAACTCTGGCGCTACCTCGGGAGAGAGCGCGTCCCCATGCTTCGTGTGGCTGGGCGATGGGACTGGAGTTTTGACTTGGGCAACCCTCGTGCTGCCTTGGGAAGGGGCCACCTGCCCCGTACGGTCACTTCGAACGATCCTGTCCGTGGGGCACGTGGCCATGATCGTGAGGCTCGACACATGGCCCTTGGTGTAGGTCGCCTTAGCTTGGTCGGGGCTCGGAGAGCCCGACTGTGGCGGTCGGCGTCCTACTTGGCCGGGATTGCTTGCCCCGCTCTGGTCGGGGACGAGCGTCCTTTCGCGGCCCCGCAGGTCCCTTGGTCGGAGTTGGGCCCGGGGACGACTTGTCAGGTCGGAGCTGGGCTTGACGCGGCCTGCTTGCCATCTGGGCGGCTGGGTACCCCAGTACGAGTTTTGTCGATAGCCCCCAACCCCGAGCGAGTTAAATCGCCGATCGGTCGGGGTTGAGCCTGGTTGTGCTCTAGCGCATCCGGCGGTGCCTAAAAGTTGCCAAAGGCATTCGAACCGCCGGAAGCTTTTAATTGCTTCGTTGCACGCGCGCCGCATGGCTTGGTACGTCGTGACCATTCGTCTTCTCCGCCGCTTCGGGACCCGGCGAAGGGCGCTTCGTTTCCTGCGCTTGACATCTATGCGGAGTCGTTTGATCTTCCTGCCTCCGGGTATATAGGGGCACCACCGCTTGCTTGAACGGTTGTCCCCATCCCAGCGTCTGCTTTCTTGGAATCCCTAATGGCTTCGAGGCACCCGCTGATCTTCAGCTTCGGTGATGAGAGTGAAGCGGAGGAAGAAGATCCTTTGGCCGAGCTCTGGGCCGAGCATGATCAGGCGATGGCTGAGCTATCGGAGGAGGAGGCCGTGGTCCGCGACATTGCTGCGGTCGATGCGCTGCTCGAGGTTGCTCCGAGGCTCTTCGAGGTGAGGGGGGTCCTTCTGGAGGCGATGGCACGGGTGCACCGCTGGTAGCCGTCAGTGCGGCGGCACCGGCGCGATCCGAAAATCGTAATATAGTGCTTAGTGTTGAGATAGCTCCACCATATCATGTAGCTTTGCGTAGCGTTGTGTAGTGTTTGAGCCTGTTGGCTGCCTTATGTGGCATTGTAAAGCTCGAGCTTGTAAGGCCAATAATAAAATTTTCCTTTCCTTTGCGACTGTTTGTGTCTTTGTGATGAGCTTGTCTTGGACGTTTTTCCCAACCAACCCCCTCGGGGTTTGGCAGCCGGTGGAAGATTGCTCTTCTTGTGCGCGGGCGATCGGACGCCTTTCTCGTAGTCTCAAATGTTTGTCGGGAGGCTTCAGGTGCTTGTTTTAACGTCGTGACTAGATGCGGTCTCGGTCGGCTGGGGCGATAAGATGCCTCTCGGGAGGTTCTGGTGCCCAAGTGCTTGTTTAACGTCGTAGCTTGACGGTGCCTTGGTCGGCAGGGGCGTCCAGATGCCTCTCGGGAGGTTCTGATGCCCAAGTGCTTGTTTAACGTCGTAGCTTGACGGTGCCTTGGTCGGCAGGGGCGTCCAGATGCCTCTCGGGAGGTTCTGGTGCCCTAGTGCTCTTTTAACGTCGTAGCTTGACGGTGCCTTGGTCGGCAGGGGCGACCAGATGCCTCTCGGGAGGTTCTGGTGCCCGAGTGCTCGTTTAACGTCGTAGCTAGACGGTGCCTTGGTCGGCGAGGCGACGGATGCCTCGGGAGGTTACGGTGCCCGAGTGCTCGTTTAACATCGTAGCTTGCGGTGCCTTGGTGGCGAGGCGACGGATGCCTCTCGGAGGTTACGGTGCCCTAGTGCTCTTTAACGTCGTAGCTTGCGGTGCCTTGGTGGCGGGCGACTAGATGCCTCTCGGAGGTTACGGTGCCCGAGTGCTCGTTTAACGTCGTAGCTAGAGCGGTGCCTTGGTCGGCGAGGCGACCGATGCCTCGGGAGGTTACGGGGCCCTAGTGCTTGTTTAACGTCGTAGCTTGCGGTGCCTTGGTGGCGAGGCGACGGATGCCTCGGGAGGTTCTGGTGCCCTAGTGCTCGTTTAACGTCGTAGCTTGATGGTGCCTTGGTCGGCAGGGGCGACCAGATGCCTCTTGGGAGGTTCTGGTGCCCTAGTGCTCGTTTAACGTCGTAGCTTGACGTTGGGCGTCCCTCCCGAGTCCTCGTCCGGCGAGGGTAGCTGCGAGAGGAGAGGCCGCTGTCTATCCCATGTGTACGCCCCTTCCGCAGGTGTGGGACCTGGAGGGGGTGAGCGACGCGCGTTTACCCGCGTTGGTTTGAACGCCGTGCTCGTGAAGCTAATAACGGGTAGTCCGAGTGGGTCCTGGGAGGTCCCTCCTAAGGGGGACCCTTCTGAGCGGACGGTCCCAGAGTAGGGTGTCCTGGCCCGCTGTGGGGCGACCCATGAAAAACCTTTCTTTACTCGATCCTGTATCGGACCCTGGGTCGTCCGCTGACCCAGAGCACAGCTGGCTGTCGCCCATTGATGGGCTCCGCGGGAGAGTGTGAAGTATGGTCTCGGACACGAGTTAAGACGATTGGGCCGTTAGCCAGCCCAACTAGAGGCCCACCGGGGGCTCGCCTCGTACTCGTCCCTCGCTCAATTTTCGCTGGGGCGGTCTTATTCCCACTTGGTGGGGTCGCGCTAGAACCCACACTCGAGTGGGCCCCTAGCGTGGTCTTGAACTCTCTTGCTATTTGGGGCGCAGCGCCCATGGGGCCTCGCGCGACGCCTTGGAGCGTCGTCTGGCCGTAAGGCGAGACCGGGGTCACAGGGCGCGCGCCCGGCGGTGTCTTTGGCTCTGCCGAGATTAAATCTGAGAGGAATTGGAAACGGGAGTTTACAGTGCGGTTCGGTGGCGCCGCTTCGAGCAAGCGCGGCAGACGAGGGCGGCCGCGACGCTTCGCCCGAGGGGGTGTCTGTTCGGCTGGCACCCGTTCGGCTTTTATAAATAGGGTGCGGCGGCATTCGTGCAAACCTCCCGCCTTTGCTTTATACGTCTTCCCTCGCTTGCATGAGTCAAGAAAGAAAACAGCGAAAGCCAGAAAAAGAACCTCCAACTTTCCCCCTCCACCTTTTCGCAGTCCTGTCGGAAATGTCGTGGCCGGCGTGTTCCATCCAGACCAGCCGTGCACTAGGGTTGGTGAAGGGGTTCCTGCCCCCGCAGGGCATCTCGGGCTGGAGGGTGCCATCTGGGGCCGTCGCCCCCGCGCCGGGGGACGGTGAGGTTGTCGTGCCTGCCTCGTTTTACGAGCATGGGTTCGGGCTTTCGCTGCACCCGTTCGTGCGCGGGCTCCTGCATCATTACAAGGCGGAGGTCCACCACCTCAACCCCAACAGGGTCCTCCACATCATCGTCTTCATCACGCTATGCGAGGCGTTCCTGGGGATTGAACCCCATTGGGCGCTGTGGAGGCACTTCTTCCAGGCCCGGCCGAGGAAGGACAAGCCTTCGGACGCGCCAGCGCCCATCGGGGGTGTGGCACTCCAACTGCTCGCGGGGCGCGCAACGGATTATATCGACCTGAAGCTACCGTCGTCCAACCGGGGGTGGCATTCCGAGTGGCTCTACGCCGAGTACTTGGGAAAAAGCGCCCCCGTCTACACCGGTCGGCTTCCCGAGGTAAAGCCCGAGTGGGCCGGGCGCCAACGTAAGGAGGAGCGGGTGGAGGGAATAATCGACCGGATCAAGACCCAAAAGGGGCGAGGTTTGACCGGTGATGCTGTTGTTCGCGCGTTCATGGAGATGCGCGTGCAACCGCTGATGGATCGGCCGTACCCCATGTTCCGGTTTGGGGGGCGGTCCGACCCGGCGAGGATGCTGGAGGAGGAGCTCCCCCAGTAGGAGGTCGGGGCGCGGGTGTCCACCGTCACGGGTGGAAGCGCGACCGAGGCGGTGGTCGGCCACCCCGAGCCGTTCTCGGCCCGGAACCCCCCAAATCTGGTAAGCCGGTTGTAACCATTTCCTCCTCATTCTCGTGGCCTTCCCCCTAGGCTTCGGCGATCAGTCCGACTCACATCTTCGTGTTCCCCAGGGGCTTGCTGGGTCGGTCTCCGGGCGTTCTTTGGGGAGAAAGAGCTCAGGCGGAGGACATGCATGAAGCTTCAGCGAGAGGAGGCTGCGCGTAAAAAGCGCAAGGAGGAGACGAGGAGGAAGAAGGAGAGAGGCGGCGCGCGAGGCCGCGTCAAACAAGACGTATCTGAGACCACCGCTTGTGGGGTCGGCCTCCAGCGACAATGCTGGGGCGGTGAAGAGACCGTCATCGAGGTCTTCCCCGACTTCGTCGATCGGTGGCAACCCGAGAAGTCTGCGGCGGCGGGCGAGCGGCGGCGCGGCGAGCGCCACGCCGTCACGCCCCAAGCGGAGATGTCTCCAGTGGAGTCGTCTTCGGGGAAGCGGAGGGCTGACTCGCCTCCACGAGGAGGGCCGGCGAAAAAAGCACGGCTACCGCGCGTCCGATCGACGCAGTAAGTACCTCCTTCAAACTTTTTCGTAACTAGGTTGCCAGAGCAATTTATTGATCATTCGCGGCGTGCAGCGCTTACTCGGGGGCGGTTGCGACTGCGACCCTGACTTCAGGACTGGCGCGATCGGCGTGGCACAGATCGAGGAAGAGAAGTCGGTCGATCCGGCCGGGGTTGAAACGTCGCGGGCGGAAGCGTCGGAGAGCAAGGCAGTCCCGACTGCCCTTGGCGAGACGGGCCTCCCTCCCTTGGCCAAGGGAGGTTGGTCCGAGCTGCCGCCGCCGCCGCCACCGGGGAGCCCGCCGACAGGCGCGGCCAAGCCCTCCTAAGTGATGGTGAGGCCATCGCCCGGGGACCAGACAGGGGCGATCCAAGGATCGAAGGTGGTCCCCCCGGAGCTGCAGAGGGAGGCGCCGGTTGATCTCCCTCAGGCGCAGACTGCTGGGGCCGACCCAAGCGGCTCCGCTCAGCCGCCGTCGCTTGCGCTCGCTCGGTCGGGGGACGCTCAGACCCGCGGGCCGACCATCTTGATGGACAACCCGGCGGAAAACCGCGAGTGGGGCGTCTTCCGAGACGGTGTCAAGCGTATAGTGGCCGAGACGAAGCGGATCCAGGAGGATCCGGCTCTCGCTCTCGAGTGCTCTAGTGGAGGCTGGGCGTGGTTTTCGACGAGATTCTCCCGGTTGGCCTAGTAAGTCGACCAAAACTTGGCCTTTGTAGCTTTTGACGGATTCGTCGTAAGCTAATGGAGTGTTGTCTCGCAGCGCTTGCGTGCCCGTTCGGGGGAGAAATCACAGTTTATCAAGGGGCTGCACGGCCGGAGGTTGGTCGCCGAGGAAGATCGCGATCGGTTGAGCCCCGAGTGCCACGGCCTTCAGTGGCCTTGGGCGCGGCGAGTATGCGCGGAGGAGGCCCGTCAAGAGCTGGTTCGGTCCGCCCAGGCCCTGTCTAATGAGCGCCAGGCGAACCAGTCCCTAGCGGCACAGGTGGCGGAGCTCGAGGTTCTCCTGGCGGGGGCGAGCGACACCAAGGACATGGCCGTAGCCGCCGAGGCGACCGCACGGTCGGAGGCGGCCCGCCTTCAGGGCGAGTTGGACCAGGCTCAGAGGGGCGCCGAGCTGGTGTGGGGCGAGTGCGACGCCGCCCGGAGGGAGTTGACCAAAACGGAGGTCGACCTCCGCGACCTGACGAGCTCTGCGGCCGGTAAGAGTCCTGATCTTTTTGTTAATATTGCGACTGCTTAGTGGGGCGCTTTACGACGCTACCCGATCTGCGAGCTGCGAGAAAAATCTCAGCGCGCCAGCAGGCGCGAAAAATGCTCTGGAGGCCCGCGACGCGGCGGTCACGTCACGGGATGTGGCGTTGGAAGCATTCCGGGAGGCCGAGGGAGGTCGGTCCGAGCTGGCCGCAGAGCTGGAGGCCCTTCGGAGGGTCGGCCAGGACGTTTGCGACCGAGTGCTCAGAGCCGTGCCTGGCCCGAGCTCGCTCGCCATCGCGCTAGCCCAAGTCTTGGGAGCACGTCAAAGTCTGATGGCGGGGCGCCGCGCCGGGCTTCCATGGCGCTGGTCAACACCGTCTCCTATTATGACGGCATTGACCTTGCGGTGGTGAGCAGCGGGGTTGCTGGGAACTGGACGGACGCAGAGGTGGATAGGCTCGAGCTTCAGGTCGAGCCACACGCTCGGGAGATCGCCGGTCACATACCGCCGCAGAGCATCTTTTCTATGTTCCATGCGTTGGAGAGGACGTGGCCATCCGCGTCCTTGAGCCGAAAGGTGCCGGGTCGGAGAACCTCCACGACGGTGAAGGGGCCTTCCCAGGGTGGCGAGAGCTTGTGCTTGTCTTTGTTGGCCTGAACCCGGCGCAGGACCAGGTACTTGTGCTTGACGGGGAACCCATGGTGTGGACACGTGCTGTCCATCAGCTTCTCGAAATGGTCGGGCGCGACGGTCGGGCGCGTCTGCTGCTTGGCAGGGCGGTCGACAGTCGCGACCACCTGGACCTCGCGGACCTGCTTCCCGTGCCGCTTCCGCTTGTCGGAGCGGTCGGGAGGGGACCCGGTTCGGGGGCCAGGCTCTTGCTTGGCCTTTCCCCCTTCAAAAATGGCCCCCACAGCCTCCTCGCTGGAGGCGTGGTTGGTGGCGATGTCCAAAAGCTCCTTGGCGGTTCTGGGCTTAACGCAGCCCAGCTTGTGCACCAAGGCCTTGCAGGAGGTGTCGTAGATGAATGCCCCCACGACATCGGCGTCGGAGATGTTGGGCAGCTCATTACACTGTCGGGAGAAGCGCCGGATGTAATCCCGGAGGGTTTCTCCCGACTGCTGCTTGTAGCTCTTGAGGTCCCAGGAGTTTCCGGGGCGCTTGTAAGTGCCCTGGAAGTTGCCAACGAAGAGGCTCTTCAAGTCGGCCTAGTTCCTGATGGTTTTTGCGGGCAGGTACTCGAGCTAGGCTCGAGCCGAGTCCGCGAGATAGATGGGGAGGTATTGGATGATAAAGAGATCATCCGCCTCCTCCGCTTTGGCGTCGCGAGCGAAGAATCTTCGACCGGACACACGGGGTTCGTGGCCCGGTGTATTTGGCTATGTTGGTAGGTGCCCTAAATGCGGAAGGAAATCCGCATGGCGGATCCTCGACAAAGCCCGTGGCCCCGGGCCATCGGGTGGGGCCGCGATGTCGCCGCGGCGTCATTGGCCGTTCACGACTTCGCGACCGTGCCGCTTCGTCTACCGCTTTCCTCCGTGCCTCGAGGGTGGCATGGACGTCGTAGTCGTCGCCGAGGCGCTGACGCACCGGGGCGCGCGAGGCATGGGATTGTTCGTGGCGCGCCGCCGCCTTTGCCAGACCCATTCGGCTCCGAGCAGCGGTGTGGGTCTGGCGGCAGGAGGTAGCGTCCGAGTGATGAGAGCCGGAGGCCTGCATGTGCTGCATAGCAGCACGTTCCACCAGCCCCCGGAGGTTTTGGTACGTGGCCTTGGCCTCTGGGTCGGTCGGCTCAGGACTGCCGCGGAGCAGCATAGCAGCTGCGGCCACGTTTTGACTTACGTGGGGGAAGAACCGAGGGTCATCAGATTCCTCCACCAGCCGGTGGTGTACCTGACGCGCTCGTCCATGCGCACCACCGAGCACAAGTGGGGGCTCGGGCTGATCTCGCTCCAGGTTGGCCTGGAGCTCGTCGAGCTCGGCCCTTCTGGCCTCCAGCTCGTCGCGCTGCTGTTGGAGCTCGGCGCGGCGGGTTTGGGCGCGCCCAGCGCGCTCGTGCTGACATTCCTCTTCCTGCGCCCTGGTGCGCTGGATGAGGGCCCCCATAGACACGGGGGTTACGGTCAGGTCGACCGTGCCCGCCATGTTGAACTCACGAGAGTGCCGTCTGCGGGCAGCGTGCTCCATGTCGGAGCTGGAATCGTGGCTGGAAGAGTCTTCCAGCAGGTCGTGAATAGAGGCCGGCATATAGCCGGCCATGGCCACGAGTGGTGAGCTTACAGGAGGTGATGCGGCCATCATCCCGAGTTCGTGGGTGCCGCTCCTAGGGAGGGCGAGGCGCCATGAGCTCGGCCTTGGGGCTGTAGGGTGCCCCTGCCGAGGTCGGGCGAGTTGTTTAAACGGAGTCGAGCTCCTAGCGAGTGCCCGGTCCTCAGAGGTGACGGGAATGAGCGCGGGCTCTCCCGCCGAGGTGGCGATGAAGTCGAGGGAGCCGAAACGGATCCGGCTCCTCGACGCGGACACGTCGTCGTGGGTGAAGAAAGCCATCAGGGAGACAGGCGGGAATCCAGAGATGTCGATGAAGACGCATGAAGGACCCTACCTTGCGCGCCAACTGTCGGCGTTTCGAGCACCGGCAAGTAAATTTGTAAGTCTAAGGGGCCACGCGTTCCCTCTCCCTGAATGGTTAGACTCAAAAGTCCAAGATGTATACTGGTTCGGGCCGAATTTCCCTACTCCAGCTCGTGTGACGATGTTGTATTGCTTTTGGTGCGGGAGGCTGCACAGTGATTACAAGCGAGGGTTTGAGCACAAGAGTGTTTCTTGTTGTCCCGAGTGTGTGCGTGTGTCTATCCGCTCAATCCCCCTTTTGTCTCCTCTCTCCCCCCTTATATAGGCGGAAGGGGCAGGTTACATCGAGAATTGGGAGGAGGAAGGAAGGAAGGAGAAAACTAGACTAGGAGCCCTAGTCCTTTGCCTTGGTGATTGGTCGACGTTCGGCCTCGCCCACACCGGGTTTGGTAGGCCTGCTGAACAGAGCAGTTCGCCGTTTCCTTGGGAAGCAGCGCACCTGCCCTCTGGGAACCTGACAGGTGCTGATGTTGCGAAGCGTAACTCTGGCGCTACCTCGGGAGAGAGCGCGTCCCCATGCTTCGTGTGGCTGGGCGATGGGACTGGAGTTTTGACTTGGGCAACCCTCGTGCTGCCTTGGGAAGGGGCCACCTGCCCCGTACGGTCACTTCGAACGATCCTGTCCGTGGGGCACGTGGCCAACAGTCAGCAGAGGCCTGACACATGGCCCTTGGTGTAGGTCGCCTTAGCTTGGTCGGGGCTCAGGAGAGCCCGACCTGTGACGAGGGTCGGTGTCCTACTTGGCCGGGATTGCTTGCCCCGCTCTGGTCGGGGACGAGCGTCCTTTCGCGGCCCCGCAGGTCCCTTGGTCGGAGTTGGGCCCGGGGGCGGCTTGTCAGGTCGGAGCTGGGTTTGACGCGGCCTGCTTGCCTTCCTGGGCCGCTGGGGTACCCCTGGTACGAGTATTCGTCAGAGTGGTTGTTTGCAAATTCTAAAGAGGTAAAATTATTGCGTTGGCATTATGAATCTCGAAAGGAAGATGGCAAGCTGAGACACCCCGCTGATTCGACTCAATGGAGAAACATTGATTAGAAACATGAGGAGTTTGGTGCCGAGATGAGGAATATAAGATTTGGATTGAGTACCGATGGAATGAATCCGTTTGGTAATATGAGCAGTCGTCATAGCACTTAGCAAGTTCTATTGTGTATCTACAATCTCCCTCCTTGGTTGTGTATGAAGCGGAAGTATATCATGATGTTGTTGTTAATCTCGGGACCCAAACAACTGGAAAATGATATTGATGTATATTTTGCACCACTGATTATGGATTTGATAAAATTATGGAACGAGGGGGTCATAGTGTGGGATGCATACAAAAGAGAGAACTTCACCCTACAAGATATGATGTTTTGCATCATGAATGATTTCCCGGCCCTTGATAATTTGGCGGGCTACAGTACGAAGGGAGCCAAAGCGTGTCCTATTTGTGAAGAGGAGACTAAGAGCTTGTGGTTACCGAATTCCAAGAAAACTGTGTACATGGGTCACCGTAAGTTTCTACCTCGAAGTCATCGATACCATAAGATAGATGCCAAATTTGATGGGAAGAGGGAAGTTCGTTCGGTCCCCGCAGCCTATGAGTGGAAGACAAGTATTTTCACGCATGGAGGAAATCGATGTTCAGTATGTAAAGAGTCGTAAATCTGTTCGTCCCTGGACCATTTGGAAGAAGAGGTCGATATTTTGGTACTTAACATACTGGAAGGAGTTAGATGTCTAGCATTGTATTAATGTCATGCACGTTGAGAAGAATGTTTGCGATAATTTGGTTGGCATCCTGCTGAATATATCTGGGAAGACCAAGAATGGTGTGAATGCTCGCCGCGACATGGCCTACATGGGAATCAGATCCAAGCTTGCAGTGATAGAGGAGGATGGAAAAGGTCCGTACATCCCCTTTGCATGCTACACCTTGTCCAAGAAAGAGAAAGAAGATTTCTACAAGTGTCTCCAAGGTATTAAAGTTCCATCGGGCTACTCCGCAAATATTAAGAATATTGTGTCCATGGATGATTTGAAGTTTCTTGGTATGAAGTCCCACTACTGTCATGTCTTGATGACCCAAATACTCCCTGTTGCAATCAGAAATTTTCTACCAGAAGATGTCCAGCTGGCATTCACGAAGCTATATTATTTCTTCAATGCGATTTCTTGCAAGGTTATTGATCCCGATGTACTAGACAACTTGCAGAGTGAGGTGGTGCACTCTATGTTAGTTTGAGATGTATTTCCCCCATCATTTTTTAACGTCATGGTCCACCTTGTTGTTCACCTTGTTAGAGAGATTAAGATATGTGGACCTGCATTCTTACGTTACATGTATCCATCCGAGAGGTACATGGGTATATTAAAGTCATACGTGAGGAATTGGTCAAAGCCTGAGGGTAGTATTGTTGAAGGTTATGGGACTGAAGAGGTTATTGAGTTCTGCGTGGACTATATATGTAAAAGACAAGCAATTGATGTTCCTGTATCTCATCATGAGGGCAAACTTACTTGCAAAGAACTATTGGGTCTAAACTAACGAGTCTACGATTCGATATGTATTACAAAGCTCATTTGACAGTCTTGCAGCACACTGCAGAAGTTCATCCGTACATCGAGCAACACAAGTTGATATTACGAGAAGAGAATCCACATATGGATGAGCTTTCTATCACACGAGAACACAACTACTGATTCCTCACATGGTTCAAAGAAAAGGCAAAGGTCTCCGTCAATGAGGATGTCAAATGGTTGGCTGACGGGTCAAGATTTAATGTACAGACATGGTAGGGGTACGATATTAATGGCTGCACTTTTTACACTCAAAGTCAAGATGTAAAGAGTATTGTTTAAAATAGTGGTATGAGCATAGATGCTTTGTCCGATGATCACTCGAAAAGAGGATCATCAACCGCAATGAACTCTTACTACATGATGATCGAAAAAATTTAGGAGCTAGATTACGGAATATACAAAGTTCTGTTGTTCCGATGTAAGTGGATGGGACTTCCAAATGGAGTGAAGGTCGACAAGAGAGGTTTTACTCTTGTGTATCTCAATAGACTCGCCTACAAAGATGAACTGTTTGTCCTTGCGAAGCAAGCAAATCAAGTCTTCTACGTATGTGATCCGGCCAATCCATCATTGCACGTTGTTCTTCATGGCAAAAGGTGGATTGTTGGAGTTAAAAATATCATAGATGAAGAAGAGTACAACTAATTCGATGAAAAACCTCCGTTTGCAGATAGGGCATGTCTTAGCGGTGATGACGACACACATGGAACAAACTACATGCGTGTAGATTATAAAGAAGGGTTATATTGTCAATAAAGTGATCACTACGTCAAGGTGTGGTCGTTTTATCAGGCCATTTATTTATTTTAATGGCCATTCCTGTTTAACGGACCTGTTTTGTTGTGTTGTTTATTTGGGTAAAGTTGTAAGATTGTCATGTGACATAGAACATTGTGACATTCATGAGATGAATGCTAGTTTTGCTTTTCAATGCCACTTGAGCTGTTCATTCATTCAATTATATATGATTCTTTAATTACATTCACATCATGTCATATTTGATGGAAATTCAATCTCTCTTTATGCCTACAAAACGCATTTTGCCATATCTTTTGAAAGAAAATTCTTTTTTAGGAAATTCTTTTTGGGAAGCTTATAACTAGTCAAAAGTTCATTTCTGAAAATTTTTAAACAATTTGGACTTTATTTGAAAAAGTTTTGACTTTTCTACTCTTGAAGCAAAAATCATGCCTACAAAGTGAAATTTGGCATATCTTTTGAATGTGGACTCTCTTTTCGAAAAATCTTTTTGGAAAAGCTTTGTAGTATCCCGAAGTATGTTTTTGCAAAATTTTAAATAATTTCAACTATATTTGAAAATGTTATGGCCTGCTGGCCTCCACTCCCTTGTGCTCCCCCCGTTGGCCCCCACACCCCCTAACTACCCTGTCGGCCCCCACGGCCTCGAGCTCCCCCCACCGGCCCCATGCCCTCGAGCTCTACCCCGTCAGCCTCCATGCCCCTGAGCTCCCCCCGCCCTCGAGCTCCACCCCGTCGGCCCCCACGCCCCCGAGCTACCTTGTCGGCCCCCACTCCACTGAGCTCCCCCTTTTGGCCCCCACGCCCCCGCGTGCTCCCGGCCCAACCTAGGGCCACCTCCCTCCGGGCCGCCGTCACCGAGCTCGCTGGTTGGTTCTTCTTTTCTACCCCCTTTCTTTTTTCTCATGTGTCAAATGAATATATACATCTCAAACTCAAAGTGCAAAATATGGTCAAATTCATGCACATCATGTGTATATATCATCACACAACTAGCTATATATGTATATATGGAATATATGTTATGTACATATACATGGATTTGACACTCTTTATGGACATCTGCCAATTGATAGTGTGACTTGCATAACCAAACATGTGAAGATCTGAATCAATGACTGTAGTTGCTAAAAAAAATAGATCAACAACTATAAGATGTTGCTAGAACTTTTGAAGGCTTCACTAACACTTGAGGGTTCCAGAAAGAACCAACCTTGAATTGTCTTTTCAACAAGAAGCTTAACCTTATTCTTTTGTCTCATGGTGAAGCTAGTTTTTTTAGAAATTTTGACATACATGCAACCTCGATCGAGGAAGAGGTAGGGTAATTTCATTTGATATGAAACCTCCTCATGTCTGATGGAGCAATGAAATAACAGTTCATAAGCTTCATTTCATTTGATATGAAACCTCCTCATGTCTGATGGAGCAATGATATAACAGTTCATAAGCTTCATTTCTTAAAGTTAATAGAAAACAAATGTAACTAAAATACATTCAAAGTATACGTTGTATTGAATTTCTTGAGCATAGTTGTTGATTGAGTTTTTTAAGAAATGATTAATTTCATTATGGCAACGTCTTAGTCTATATCACTCTTCTAAATTTTATGCATGCTTAACTTGTATAGTTTCTTTTGTGTACATAAACATTACTGCTCTTAGAACACTTGTCCTATTGATATGGAGATACTTCTATTGGGCTAAGACATGCTAGTTCAAAATAGTGCTTTTTGTCGAGCATATGTACTTTAACTTTGTCTTTATTGTTGCTGTAATATGATCGATGTCCTTACAACGGTTTTTACTTTACATGTCATTATTGTTGCTATAGTATGATCAACGTTAGAGTTTAGATTGCGTAACCTGCGTCTCCCGTTCGAGGGTGCTTGTTTATAAATATGCTGAAATGACATATTTATAAGCAAGCAGTCTCAAATTGTCCACATTTTTTGGACAGTTCGAAGATGTGTGATTCAGACAAGTTACCGAGCTGTTGTATAACTCTAGAGAAAGTTTCAGCAGTATCTCCCTGGTGTTCTCCGGATACACACCCCTCTTGACTCGTTGTCGAGACGTGTATTTGGAGAAAAGCGAGGAGATGCTGCCGAAATTTTCTCTTGAGTTGTACAACAGCTTAGGAACTTGCCCGAACCACATATCCTCAAATGAGATTAGGACCTAACCTAATTAGAGATTTGGAGTCATCGTTGGTACGTACTTATAGTTGGTCAATAGATAGACGTTTCTTTAAGATTATCCATTAATCTGATATTTTGCTACAATATGCTAGAACAATTATATGCTATGAATTATCCATTAATCTGTTATTTTACATGATTAATTGTCAAGACGACACAATAGATATGAATTGTTTTCTCTCATGTCAAATATATGACCATGTCCGATATATGAATTGTTTTCTCTCATTATGTTTAGGTTTGATATATATATTCGAAATGTCACAAGGAAAGAGTATCAGCTCGTCGCTAGACAGAATAGAAGGTGATGCTGAGGGGCCAAGTAAGGTGAGAAAGGACCGATGACCGAATAAAGGGGCCACATGGAGAGCACCGCAAGTTCTCTAATTTGATGCCACGGGGGTTTGCACAGGTTCTCCGAAGTAAAAGGGGCGCTACCGATCTTTTCTCAGCCAATTGGTGAGGGAGAGAGTGCTGATCATGGTTAATGATTGGAGGAAGAAAGTCAGCGCCGAGCAGAAGAATCGGCTGTAGGACGAAGTTAAGGGAAAATAGATTATACAAGAGGAAGATGAAAGCAATGTGAGGCGGTATGCCTTGAAGAGAATAGGTGTGTCTTTGAGGCACTTTAGGGTTATTATGCATGGTGAGTACGTGCTGGAAGGCCGTACTCCCTTCGAGAGGTATCCGTTTGTGACTCCCGATGTTTGGGAGGAGTTCACAAGGATGAAGAGTATGCCCGAGGCGGAGGAGTTAAGAGAGAAGAATATTGCTATCCAGAGACAAAACACATACGCACACCACCTCGGTTTCGCCGGCTATGAAGGGAACAAGGCAGAGTGGATGCGACTAGCCGAGGAGTGCGTGAACTCCAGGACGACGATGCCTTACTCCCACATATGTGAGAAGCGGGCAAGCGACTAGGTATTAGCGAGGACGAAGAAAACCTCCGACGGACGGCTTGTAGTTCCAAACCCCGCACCGCGTGGATTGTCTCCACCATCGTAAGATATCTAACTTAGTACATTGCAGTTGACCCTTCCCGTTATATTTTAGAACTAATTTATATTCGTTTCTTGCAGGAGAAGATAAGCCAACAAAAAGAGCAGGGGACCTTTTAGAGCCAAGAGTCGAAGGACATCCTATCTTCGACGATCGGAAAGCCCGGCCATAAGGGCCGGGTGATTGCCACAGGTGTGGGGAATACGAAGAGGCCCTTCTTCCAAGAGGACGCTGCCAATGTCAGATCAAGATCATGGGAGGCATGTGCGGAGTGCCTCAAGGACATGCTGAGGGAGCAGCTGAGGGAGGAGATCAAGAAGGAGATGAAGGAGGAGATGATGGCATATGAGGAGCGCATGAGGGCCGAGATGATGGCGATGATCTCTCAGAGTCAGAGCCAGATAGCCTCGCCTCTCGTAGAAAGGTCTGTCCCCACCCTAGCAGCTACGGTTCCAAAAATAATCAGTTCGGTCCCAAGCTAAAGATACTAATTGTTTCTGACTTAATGGTACGAGAGTAACTCCTACAATGTTTTAGATCAAGTTACGCACTTCTTGCAAGCGCCTGCCAAGTGCCAGCTTGTCGTGATAGAAGACGGTTTTCCCGTTGAGACTGGACGTGGGGTTGCATTTCCATGCAAGGATCCTGACACGATGCATGTTAACCCTTTGGGGAAGGGGTACGTGAGGGTGTAGGTGGACTATGTCCACGAAGACTTCCTATTTCATGTGCTGAAGTTCCCCCCAAACAAAGATATCACCACTCTCGGGCAAGCACGGATGTCGTTCATCAAGTAGCCCACGATGGGTGTCGTACTAATCAAGGTAAAAATCCCCTACGTCTTCTCGATCACTCCAGTACTACAACACGTTATATATGCATGTGCTTTGTAGGTTCCTATCGTACCTGCACCTGCTCCTGCTCCCACCACCATGATAAGTCATACGCAGAGTACAGAGCTGGTGCGCAAAAAGAGTAGCACAACAGCCAAAGATCCACAGGAGACCTCAAAAGGACTAGCACGATAGGCAAAGTTTTGAGGATCTCTTCTGTTTGTACAGCTTGAAAGCCATTGATATTTCTACTGTACAATCCTGGACGCTGTATCGCACCATACATCATGAGCCTATGACTATTATAGAATTTTGTATTATGTTTTTTAACATTTGACACGAGTTGCAGGATAATGAGGCAACGAGCCGTGATGGATAAACACCCAGTTGGGTTCGTCGACCCCAAGATGGTGTCTGCGACTATGGCTAGGCTTCAATCGGAGTTTCTTGCTAACTACATCAAGCACGCATTACAGGTTGAGGTGAAAAAGGACTTCGTTCTATTCTCATACCACAAGGAGTAAGTAATATTTTATCTTCAGTTACATGTACGCACTTAAATCGTATATAAACTTATTTTCTTGCACTGCATACCATTTAATAAGCAACCATTTTGTTCTACTCGTCGTTGCTCCGAGTGAAAACACAGTCTACACTTTATCTCGATTGAGAAGAGACCGATGGCCTACGCGATCAAGCCTATTTTGCAAAAGTAAATACATTCTTCTAACATAATGATGAGGACATCCCAACCAAGGATACAACCGCTGCCCCTTCTTCCTCTACGGCCGCTACTTCGTCCCCGACCGTCGCTGTTTCGCCCGCTACTTCGTCTACGACGTCTGGAGGGCTTAATCCGAAAGCAAGTCCTTTCCATCCACTTTTGCTGGACCAGCACGTCAAGAACATCCACCGAGGACAGCCCACATGCCAAGGAAGGCCCAAGATAAAGCCCAATTCGTCGCCGAGTCCGGTTCGGCCATCCAGGAGCAGCAGTACTTCAAACGGACGCCACGGCCACATCCGAACTACGTTTTCGACGTTCGACAACTCGTTTGAAAGGTATCGAGATAAAATTTCCAATGGATCTGACCCCGAGGCCAAATTCCTCCTGGAACGAAGGAAAATCACTGAACAATCTCACGGGACAGAAATTCCAGGTGCTGCGCCACCTTTCTTTTGGGCCCAAGGCCCATGTACTCTTAGGGTTCCACCCCTCCTTTGGCCGGTGCCCCTCTCCTGGCTGCCGCACCCATCTTGGACGCCCCCTCTTGTGTGGGTACACCTTTATATTGGGTTCTTACCCCTGTTCTTCATTTTTTAGATTTTGTTGTGTTTTGGTAGACCCCGTGTGCGTCCCTCCTCAATCTTGCGTGTGTCGACTAGACTACCCGAGCTAAGAAACATAACCTCAATCTTGTTTCCTTGAGATTATTTGATTGAAATTGCTATCACCTTGTTCTTGCATATTCTTGGTCGCAGCAGGTACAATGATCGATTGGGTCTTTGATTCGGTTGCTCGCCTCGTGTGGTTACGTTGCGATTGATTGGTTGCTGATCTTGTGGTTCATCGTATCATTCTCATCAGAAGATCGGGACAACCCTAGTGTACATCACATAAGATTTTCTGTATTTAGCTACGTTCATTTTTTTTGCCTCAATGGCATCTCTCCAATGTATGTAGGACTTTATTGTCTTACGTTGCTGAAGGAGGGTGACACGATCACAAACGAGGCGACCAGCTGCAGTAGAACCACTTCAAGGTACAAGTGCCTACCATAAGATTAATTTTTTCTGACATCTATTCTTCATCTGTTAATTTGATTTTCTTTGTTCACAGTGTCATCAATAGGGTTGCAACGACCTGTGCGGCTTCTACGTCATGCATCACATGCCGATCGTGGTCGGAGGCTCATATCTTTTCCCTAAGGTATATGTACATGCATAATACACTCAGCCTTTTATATACAAATTTTAAAACTTACATTAGTGCACTCATTTCTATTTTGTAGAAGATCGATATCCCTCGCAAGAGCTTACAAAACAAAGATTTCAATAAATTACAAGACCACATATGCCAGTGGTATTGGACAGAAGTTATAGCGAAGGACGGTATGTTTAGAGATCCGACAGGCTCCTACTAGTCCATATGTAAACAATATTATATCATGTGAATGTGATGTATACTGATTGTTAAGTATGTTTGTGTTCTATATTGTGAACGATGTGACATGTGTATTGTAAAGTGTTTGTATTTATATATATTGTGAATGTGATATATATGCATATTACTGTATATAATCTGCTGTTTTCGATGCACATCACAATCGGTTGTGTGAGCTAGAACTGACTGTGACAATTGGTTCTCATCTAGATTGTTGGAAAGCCCCTGCCTTTTTCACATATGGAATGTCAACACATATGATCGAACATGCTTTCATCTGAAATTCATTAACATGTATATTGAATATCCATGCAAGTGTCATATATATATTATCATCATCACCGCATTAGGAGCCACTCTGAGAGTGATTAGATTAACTAATCGGGAAACAAAGCGATGCGTACTCTTGTCAACTGTAAGCACAAAAGGCTTAACTTACTATTTGTGTTGCTGTTTTGCAAAGAGTGGACGGTGCAAAACAGTACACTCATCGCTATCTAGCCTCTGTACTTTTTTTGTTTTGCAAATCTAGCAACCCGCGTATGCATTTATAAATTTGGCTATCTTCCCTACTGCGGAAGGCGCGGTAAGTGACACCTGTCCTATACCACGTCCGGGGAGCACACAAGGTCACCGGATCCCCAGGAGCTCGATCGACTGTAGGAGCAAGGCATGGCCCACTACGGCTGGGCTTCTTCCGCGCTACCTGGGTGTGGTAGTGCCTCCCGCACTCTCTGGGCACGCTGGTGACCTTCCACGGTAGGGAAGAGACTAAATTTACAAATACATACAGAAAGCTATATTTGCAAAAAATACAAGTGCAGGAAGTTAGATAAGCAATGTTGTCCCATGCATGGCAAAGTCCTATAAAAGAGGAGTACCATTTTCTCCTGCCAGAACCACAACAAGAGCTCTGGGGCCAAATAAACTCACACCAAACCAAAGTATACTTAGTAGTTCATTCTCCATCACCTTATCTCTAGAGGTGAGTCGAAGAATTTAATTATTCTCTCGATTTACATAGTTGGAATGTTTGTTGTCCGCCTTTTTTTTCTTATGTATTTTCATTATTTCTCTACATGTACATGTACTACTTGAAAGTAGGACCCGGTGAATATTAGTTTTTCCCGTTCTTCCGTTCGAGATCGAGAGAGAAAAAAAAACACATACACACAGCCCGCCACCAGGTGGGCTATGAGTCTCACGCCGCGCAATTCCTTCTCGGTTTTATCACGGCAGCAACTGCCCCCTGATTCTTCCTCTCCCATTAATTGAGCAGGATCAAATCCTCAAACAAATATGCTCTCCTGTCGCGCTCTTGAATCGCCACTGTTAGCCATGCACATATGCATGGCCTCTGCCTTCGGTCCAGCACTGGACCCACACCCTTTGCAGGCAAGTTAGGTTATATTAGGCATGATCAGGTTTAGATGCAGTCACTTGTAATCCCTTGATTGTTTCTTTCGGTTGTAATCTCTCCTATTTATATGCCTAATTGGCCAATCCAATAAATTAATCGCGTGAGAAATCTTTTCGCTTTCATGGTATCACGAGTCCGGGTTTCCCCGTGCTCCATCCTTCTGCTGCTTACCCCCATGCCGCGACGATCTACGTGATCGCGCCGCCCTCACCGTGCCGTGCTTCCCGCAAGGCACGTCCACTCGAGCGTCGACCCTTCGCGCGTCGTCACCGGCCCGCGTCGTGATCGTCGCGCTCCCTCTCCTTTCTCATCTACTGCCGTCACCTCCCCCTTGCCCTAATGGCTGGCGCCTCATCTGAACTCGACTAGCTCCGCAAGGAGGTCGAGGAGCTATGCGCGGCAGCCGGCCAGCGCGCTCTGGAAGATCAGCGTCGTGCTGATGACGAGTGCCGTCGTGTGGAGGCCAGGGCTGAGGCCGAGCGCCGCCGGTTGGACACCAAACGCGAGGAGGCTGAGCGCCATCACCGCGAGGCCGAAACTGACGCCTTCCTTATCACCAATCTGCACGCCCAGGCGGTCGCCCTCACGAACATCAGGGCCCTCGTCCCTAGGGATGAAAACGGATCGGATAATTTCCGACCGATTCGGATATTTTCGGATACGGATTCTGTCGGATCGGATATTTATCAGATATTATCCGATCGGATACAGATACAGATTTTTTTTGTCGGATACGGATACGGATTCGGATAATCCGGATATTGATGGGTCGGATATTCGGATATACATGTGTGCTGAGCCAAAACTACTCTTCTGGCCCAAAAAGTTCTTAATTTCAGAATTGTTTTCTAATTTAATTAATCCATAAAGTAAGTTTCAATTATTGAAATTAGCAAACCAACTCCAAAAAATACGATTTTTTTGAGAAAGTTCCAGAAATAATCTAAAATTTTAAAAATTATTTTCAAGATTTTATCAGATTATAAATTTTCTTAAAAATTCAAATATTCCTATTCTTAATAGTAAAATATTTTAAATAAGTAGCTAAAATTCATAAAAACTCATAAATACATAATTTATTATTTTAAATATAATTCAACAAAGAATATAAATCTTGGATCATTACATATAAGTGTTATATACTTTTTCTAGAGACGTGATATTTAAGTATTATCAAACTTTTAGTGTGTTATGTATTTGCTTCCATTTGTATCTTTGAGTAAAGATTACCTTCATTTTTGTGTTTTGATCTACGTGTATAATGAACTAATTGTATGTGTGTGATAAACTAAGTCTTATATAATTTTATTTGCGATATGATATCTACCTATTGTCTAAGTGAATGAAAATATATTTGTTCAATTTTCAATAATATTTTCATCAAATCAACTAGTTATGTTTTTTCGTTCACTTTTTATGTACAATCTAAGGGGTTATCATGTTTCGATAAACTATTCGAAACTGTATCCGATTTGATTCGTATTCGATCCGTATCTGTATTCGATATTATCCGTATCCGTATTCGTATCCGTTTCCGTATCCGCATCTGAGAAAAAAAATGAAAACAAATATGGTAGAGCTATTATCCATTCGTATCCGATCCGTTTTCACCCCTACTCGTCCCTATGGTCCTTGAGGTCGGCTCCACCTCCTACCCCAAGTGGCGCGGCCTCCACCTCATCACCCTAGGCAAGTACGCCCTCACCGACCATGTGCTCTCCGACGACGTTCAGCCCGACATCGCACCCTGGCATCGCATGGACTCTGTCGTGATCTCGTGGATTTTTGGCACCATCTCAGCCAATCTTCTTGAGATTGTCATGACCTCTAGCGACCCGGATCACCAAGCCACCAGCAGGCATGTATGGCGCGTTCTGGCGGACATGTTCCTTGGCAACAAAGAGACTCGCGCCATGCTGCTCGACACGGAGTTTCGCACGCTGACCCAAGGTGATCTAACCATATCTGATTACTGTCGCAAACTCAAAACAATGGCAGATCAGCTCGGCAGCCTCAGCGAACCGGTCCTCGACCGAACCCTCGTCTTGACCACGTTGCGTGGTCTTAATGATCAGTTCCAGCACATTGTGTCGTACGTCAAGCGCCAGAAGCCCTTCCCGACGTTCGACGACGTCCGCAATGATCTCCCTCTTGAGGAGCTCACCCTCAACAACAAGGCGACGACGCACTCCACGGCCCTCCTCTCCACCGGTGCTCATCCACCCACTGGTGGCTTGCTGGCTGCCTCCACCGGTGGCGCCCTCAGTCCTGTGCCTGGTGCGCCCAACACCCAGGGCGCCAATCGTGGCGCTTCCACTGGCGGCAGCGGCGGTCAGACCACAGCGGGCGGCAACCGCACCAACAATCGTCGGCGTCGCAACAATCGTAACGGCGGCGACGATCGGGCGCTGCAAGCTAGCCAAGGTGGCTGGCCTCCCTCCTTCTTCAATCCTTGGACCGCAGATCTTTATGCGGTCGGCTCGCCAAGACTGCGCTAGGGACACGTGGTTCTGTGCCTGTTGCCCTTCCAAAGCAGGCGCACCTCACGCTCTCACCGCCCTCACTGCTGGTCATGGTGGCCCCCCTGCTGGCGATGCCGGGCACCTCTACGGCGCCCCCTACGGCCCTAGCGCCGTCCTGCCAAGTCCCATCCCTCAGCATCCCGCCCTGCCATGGGTGGCCCTGGTGGCTGGGATCAGGCCACGCTCGCCAGCGTATTCAGCACCATGCAGCTAAACACCACCGCCTTCCACCACATGGTACATGGACTCAGGCGCCAGCAATCAGTTGACATCCGACGCCGGTAACCTTTCCATTTCTCACCCCTCGTCTAGTTCTTCTCCCTCTAGCATTGTCGTTGGCAATGGCTCTTTGATTCCCATTACTTCAGTTGGCTCCACTCACATTCCCGCTGCACACGGTCCACTCACTCTTCGCCACGTGCTGGTCACTCCTCAAATTATCAAAAACTTAATTTCTGTTCGTCTGTTCACAATTGATAATAATTGTTCAGTCGAGTTTGATCCATATGGCCTTTCTATGAAGGACCTTCGCACCAGGAGCGTGATAGCCAGGTGCAATAGCTCTGGCGATCTCTATCCACTACCGCCGTCGCCATCTTCTCCACATGCTATGCTCACCACCAGCTCCACCCTCTGGCACCATCGTCTTGGTCACCTCAGCGTCGACACTCTTCATCATTTGGCTCGCTCCACAGCTATTTCTTGTACTCATGGCCCCAATAATACTCTTTGTCATGCTTGCCAGTTGGGTTGCCACATTCGTTTACCTTTTACGCCATCTAGCTCTCGTGCTACTCAGAATTTTGATTTAATACATTGTGACCCGTGGACCTCCCCTGTCGCTAGTGTCTCTAGTTATAAGTATTATTTAGTCATTCTCGATGATTGCTCCCATTTTTTTGGACTTTTCCCCTACGCTTAAAGTCGGATACCTTCACTACCCTCACCCACTTTTTTGCGTACGTCCACACCCAGTTCGGCACCACCATTAAAATGGTCCAATGCGACAATGGTCATGAGTTTGACAACCTCTTGGCTCACTCGTTCTTTCTCACCCATGGTGTTTCCCTCCATATGTCGTGCCCCTACAAGTCTCAGCAGAATGGTAAAGCTGAGCGTTCCATCCGGACCATTTATAATGTTGTCCAAACCCTCCTCATTGCGGCCAGCATGCCTCCCAAGTACTGGGTTGAGGCTCTCCACACCGCCACCTATCTCGTCAATCAGCACCCCACCAAAACCCTCCAGTTCTCTACCCTCACCATGCCTTGTACGGCTCTCCACCATCATATGACCACCTTTGGGTTTTCGGCTGTTGCTGCTACCCCAACCTTTTTGCCACCGTTGCCAACAAACTCTCACCGCGTTCCACGCTGTGTATCTTTCTTGGCTACTCCTTTGAGCACAAGGGTTATCGATGTCTTGATATGAGCTCCAATCAGATCATCATCTCTCGTCATGTCACATTCGACGAGAATTCCTTCCCCTTTGCCGATTTGGTGGCCACCTCGCCTGTTGATACTAACCTTGATTTTTTGCTGGATATGGAGTCTTCCACGCTGCCCATTGGGCCGCGTCCTTCTGTAGGTTTTGTGCCGCCCACCACAGCTGCCCCTGGTGGTTCTGCGCCAGCTGCCCCGGCACATCTTCAGCCGCGGCACAACGGTCGCGCGGCACGGCTTGGCCTAGCTCCGTTGCCCCCGATGGCTCCCTGCCACGGGCCGCTGCCAGCGAAGCTGGCCTAAGCTCTGCGCTTAGCCCTGCTACTCTCACCGATCCTCTAATGTGGGCCGTCGCTAGCGGAGCCGGCCCAGGCACTTCGATGTTCGCCCGACCCGACCATGCTACCCCCGCTGACCTCTCGCCGCGGGCTGCCAGCGGTGCCGGTTCGGCGCCCTCCATGGACGACCTGCCGCTTGTGTCCTACGCTACCCCGACTGGCGCGGTACCTGTCACCCCCGGTCTGGCTCCAACCGCGCGTAGCCGCACCGGGGGGCCTCCTGTCGTGGTTCCCGTCACTCCGGTGACCAATGCGCACCGCATGACCACCAGGGGCAAAACCGGGTTCCACCTCCTGGCCGACCGGATGAACCTCCATGCTGCAGTACTCTCGCCGATTCCCAAGACGTACCGTGGGGCTCTCGCTGATTCAAACTAGCATGCCGCAATGTCTTAGGAGTTCGCTGCCCTCCAGGCGAACAATACTTGGGATCTCATTCCTCGGCCACCCGGTGTCAACCTTGTCACTGGCAAATGGATTTTTCGCCACAAGCTTCATCCATATGGGTCTCTTGATCACTATAAAGCCCGGTGGGTGCTTCGGGGTTTCACACAACGCCCCGGCTCCTAAGTGAAGCCGACGACCATCCAGACTGTTCTGATTTTGGCTCTCTGTCGTGACTGGCCTGTTCATCAGTTTGACGTCAAGAATGCATTTCTCCATGGCACTCTCTCTGAGACAGTGTATTGTGTGCAACCTTCTGGCTTTGCTGATCCTGCTCATCCTGATTATGTTCGTCACCTCAACAAATCCCTTTATGGCCTCAAGCAGGTGCCCCGTGCTTGGTTCAACTGGCTTGCTACACATCTCCTCTCATTGGGCTTTGTTGAAGCCAAGTCAGATCCGTCACTATTTATTTTTCGCCGTGGCACTGAGACAGTCTACCTACTGCTCTATGTTGATGACATCATCATCACTGCTTCCTCAGATGTTCTTCTCCGGTGCACTATTATGGCCCTTCAGCAGGAGTTCTCAATGAAAGACCTTGGACCGCTCCATCATTTCTTGGTATTATCGGTGACTAGACAAAATGGAACCATGCATCTATCTCAGCGTCATTATATTCTTGAGATTCTTGAGCACGCGGCATGTCTGAGTGCAAACCATGTAGCACTCCAGTCGATACGCACTCGAAGCTCTCTGCCGCCGGCGACCCTGTTGATGGCGCCACCGACTATCGGAGCCTCACAGGTGCTTTGCAGTATCTGACATTCACTCGTCCCGACATTACTTATGTCGTCCAACAGGTCTGTCTGTTCATGCATGACCCCTGGGTCCCTCACCTCGCTCTGGTAAAGCGTATTCTTCGCTATCTCCGTGGCACGCTTGACCATGGTCTCCCCCTGCACCGGACATCCCCAACCACTCTGGTTGTCTACACTGATGCTTACTGGGCCGGTTGCTCGGACACTCGGAAGTCCACATCAGGATACAGTGTTTTCCTTGGTGACAACCTCATCTCTTGGTCCTCCAAGCGCCAGCACACCATGTCCTGATCTAGCGTTGAGGCTGAATATCGTGCTGTGGCCAATGGAGTTACTGAGGCCACATGGCTCCGCCAGCTTCTGATGGAACTTCATTCTCCCCTCGATCAGGCTACTCTGGTTTACTATGACAACATCAACCCGGTGTATCTCTCCACCAATCCGGTCCAGCACCAGCGGACCAAGTATGTGGAGATCGACCTACACTTTGTTCGTGAGCGTGTTGCACTTGACCAGGTTCGCGTACTTCGTGTGCCTACCTCGACACAGTATGCGGACATCTTCACCAAAGGTCTGTTGTCGACTGTTTTCATGGAATTTTGGTCCGGTCTCAACATCCGGCCTTCTACCGTTTCGATTGCGGGGGAGTGTTAGCCATGCACATATGTATGGCCTCTGCCTTCGTTCCAGCACTGGACCCACGCCCTTTGCACGTTGCCAGACGGGCAACAGTGCCCGCACGGCACGGCACCGTATTTGGCAAGTTAGGTTATATTAGGCATGACCAGGTTTAGATGCAATCACTTGTAATCCCTTGATTGTTTCTTTCGGTTGTAATCTCTCCTATTTATATGCCTAATTGGCCAATCCAATAAATTAATCGCGTGAGAAATCTTTTCGCTTCGGTAAGTAGGTGGGGCCAGGAGGGGGTGGGCCTAGCAAGTCAGTGCTGCTGTGGTGTAAGTGCGTGAAGTGTCCGGTGTGGCAGCTGGATGCGTCTTACTTAAGCCCTTGTTCCTTTCACTCGTCGAATGCAAGCAAAGGATTTAATTTAATGTGCTCCTAGAATTTGGACAGGATTTGATGTGGTTGTGTTACCCTTGATCCACTTAATCATGTGTTGGTAGTAGCACTAAGAAATATCGTTTTCAATTTTGCATTCGTATATTTGTATTGGTCTCTCATGTAGTAGCATCTTAGATAATTGATTGTTTTGGCGAATTTTTTAGGATGTAAATGGTTCAAATCATTGAGAGGAGAGCTCGGTCTGGCGATGTAGTATAGCCGAGGGCACAGTGGAAGCGAGCCTAGCTATAATATGAAACAACATATGAAACATCGATCGACTCAATATGCTAGTGTAATATGAACTTTTTAATCCATAGCGCAACACGAGCATTGAACTAGGAAATCACCCTTTTTCTAGTCTCTTTTACCTTGTTGTTGTTGTTGTTGTTTTTGTTGCAAATTTAGCCCTCCCACGAACATATTTACAGATTTGGCCCCACTCCAAACCACGGAAGCGCCGAAAGGTGACCGCGCTCCCGTACCATGGAAGGTAGCTGAAGCACTCGAGACCATGGCAGCCAGCGACACCGACACTCCTCCCGAGCTGCCCAGGCATGGAAGTGATTGGTCCCTCACTCGCTGCCATGGCTCGCTGGCTCCCGCTCTCCCCCGGGCGAGGAAGAATCGGCTTCCATGCTTCCTAGGCCCAAGAGCGCGTCCCGCAGTGAAAAAAGAGCTAAATCTGCAAATACGTTCACAGAGATATTAGATTTATAAAAAACAAGCCGAGGGAGCTAGAAGAGTTTATTAAAAAAGAGTTAGTTAGGGCACTTGCCTTGAGACGTACGTTCACACATATATTAGATTTATAGAAAACGAGCCGAGGGAGCTAGAAGAGCTCATTAAAAAAGAGTTAGTTAGGGTACTTGCCTTGAGACGCGGAAACAATTAAAAATTATATACTACTTATCCTAAACTTGGTGGAATCCCAGCCACAACGTTCATTTGAGCCAGGAGTGAGCCGGCTCGGCTCGCGGCTGAGCCAGGAAAAAATTTTGCGTTCGGGTCTTTTTTCGTGAAAAAAATTACGTTTTGGTCCTTTTTTGAAAAAAATGTTACGGTTAGATTTTTTTTGTGAAAGAAAAATATATTACGCTTATGCCCTTTTTACGCTTTTGAGCCTGGCGCTTAGGTCCTTCTTTAGAAAATCAAAATTTCGTTTAGGTCCTTTTCGAAAGAAAAAAACACGGTTAGGTCCTTTTTACGGAAAAAAATATATACTATGTTTAGATCCTTTTTTCATTTTTTTAGCGTTCCGTTTGGGTCATTTTTCGAAGAAAAAAACCCGTTCAGATCCTTTTCCGCCTAATAAATGCGAAAAAACGCGGTTACGCTCGTATCCTTTCAGACGTTTCGCGTGTTTCCTTAATTTTCTCACGTGAAAAGCGGTAATCGCACGTTTTCTAGATTTTCTCGTGAGTGACACGCTGCCATCAATTATCTAGTATAGTCGATTTCCTGATAGCGAGCGACATGTAAGATGTATCCATCCCAACTCCCGTGTGGTTTTTGAGAAACACTTGGAAGGCCAAACTAACCAAGCGTGATGGCCCCGTGTATCTTTGCCGATTGTTCACCCCCGGGAACTTTTGTTCATACTGGCTCATTTGATTTTTATACGACGAACTCTTTAGCTGGTAATTTTTTTATAATATTTTATACGTAGCTACAAAATTATAATCATAGAAAAGTGTTTTCTAATACAAATCTAACGATATCACTTTTATGTCATATAATCTATATATTATTGAACTAATTATTGTTCAAAGTTTATAATTTGAAATTGAAATTCGCAGACACCTCGTAAAAATGAGCGGAGGAAGTATGTTTTAAGTAAATCCTCGGGATTTGGCAATTTATCGTAGTGAGATGTGTGTGTGTGTGTCTTCACCTTTCCCAATTCAGTGCTAACGTGGCTAACTATTTTGTCTGTCAAAATTAGGTGGCAGCAGATTTCTTCCTCTTAATTACGGTCATACATGATATATATATATATATATATATATATATATAATCTAGAATTCTAGACACGCAAAAAAAAAATCAAGAGAACTTTTGGCCCAAGCTACGCAGATACGCAATGCATACTCTTTGTAGGTTGAATATTGACTCTTCAGCTTTGGTGGTTTGTTCTAGGTTTCCAAAATCGTTTTGGCGATTTTCCACCAAAAACCAATTTTTGGAAAAAAAATTGCTCAAAAACCGGTAGAAACTAAACAAGTTCAAAGTCAAATTTTTTAAAATTAGCGGTCAAACTTCGTCGAAAAAAAATTGACGATTTTCATCGATTTTCACCGAAAATCGATCAAACAGACGAAATGTTCTGATGGTCAATTTTTTTAGCGATTTTTACCGATCTTCTACCGGTTTACTCGCATAAAAGTTCTCGATTTTTTTTAAATTGGATCGATTTACCGAGCGATTTTGTTTGTCGAACCGAGGTGATATATGCGAAAATCGACGATTTTTGGAACCTTGTTTGTTCAGCTTGGGGATTTACTCTTGTGCTTCGCGCCGCATCCTTTTCGATGTTAATTTACCAGCTGCTACATGACTTTGATATGCTACCTAGCATATGCATGCTGACAGCAAAAATAGGACAATACAATGAATTCAAATCTATTTACAAACAAATGTTATTGGAGGCATATTAATAACCATTAGAGACAGCCTGTTAGTTGTATTCGAAGCAAACTCTATTTATTTCATATAAACTTCATATTATGTCACTTGTGTCCATGAACCAAAACATGGGCCGATCGACCAAGGACCTACTAGCCAGACGACAGAAACTCCAGAACCCAGAGCCAAACACAACTTGAGTTCCAGCAGCCCTATGCATTCTATTCCAGTTCTCAACTAGAAGTGGGCACGAAGGAGTTAAAGCATCCGCTTCGACCATTGTCCCTCCTATTATCCTTTTAGTTTCGTAGCTTTTCTTTAGTTTTCAAAACGTCGCACCAGCCGTCCACAAAAAATACAAGGAAACACGGCAACACTAAACATTCCCTCCATTTTTCTTGTGTGTACGCTGCCATTTGCGTTCCCATCCGTATATGACCGGCCATATAAAACACACATACTTCAAATGCATTCTAGATCTAGCTAGGAAAACCAAAATGTTCTTCCCTGTCCTTTCACATAAGACTCGTCAACAACCAGCACTAGATCTTCTTCTGCATGCGACAAATATCTTCTCCGTTTCAGTTTCTCAATGGCAATCGAAGTTTCCCGGCTCTGAGTTCTAGTTCACCAGTTAGGAAACAAACACCCCAACTGACGTACGCCGCAGATGGCACGTTCGCACGTACGCACGAATATTTGTCAAAAATAAATTCCAACCCAAGTAACTCCGTACGTTCTTCGTCGTTGAATTGCAACAAGTCCATGCCAGTTGTACTTACTGTTCTACAACATACTGTTCTAATTGTCAACGTGTCAGGTTTTCGATATCTAGACAAAGGGTTCAAACCACGATGAAGAAGTTTTTTTTGACTGCAGAATAGGACACACATACGCTTGTACCTACACACCTGTACCCACATACGCTGGTGTGTCTCTAGCACACAGGTCTAATCTAGAGCGTAGGTCAAGCCTCGTGGAGCGCGAAACGCGCTTTAACTGCTGAAGTGTTTGAATCGTATGAGTGGATATAACTGTATCTGTTAGACACGTGTTTGGTATTCATCCAGGCCAAATGGATGCAATTGCACTCACTCATGCAGGATGGAGGAAACACAGAAATTAGGCTTTTCTCCAATGCAGGTCCATGAGATGCATAAACAAGGAATCAAACAACTTAACTTGTATCCACTTATAAAGATCTAAACTTGTCTGAATGACTCATATGAGATAAACTAGGATAATACAGACATTCAAACAAACCCATAATTTCTATCGGAGGCTCCAACCCGGAGGAAACACGTACGAGGCACTAGGTTCAAACACTAGTAGGCAGCTCGCGAACGAGAGCTACGTTCGCTCCTCAATCACAAGAAGTTAAGGTCATGAGTTCTAGTCCAATAAAAGGTAGTTAGCTAGAGACTATTCCACCAATGAATTAAACCTTACTCCATTCGTCCAAGGGTAGAAGACATATTTTCTTTTGATACTTAAACTAATGAGGTATTAAAAATAACTAGATTATTTTTAAATTATTACTCCATCCGTTCCCAAATATATATCATTCTAGCCTTAAAATATTATTTCTAAATATATATTATTCTACAATTTTAAGGTAATTTTTTACCATTCTTTTCCTTCTATACCCCTCCTGTTTATCTATTTCCAACATCATAATTGTAGGGATCGAAAGCATACACTCAAGCACTCATTCTCAGTAAAATCTCACGCACGCACACGAACATTGTTGGGATCGATGAAGCACACGAGAGCTGTTTTCCTTTTATTCTCACCTACAATGTAATGACTTGATACAGACTTAAATACTCATGCGCAGTAACTGATTTTGCCCACATCTAATGCCCACCTCCTGAACTTATGACTCCACTAACACACGTATGCACTAACTACTAAATAGGAAAGCACTAACACCAGATTCAACAACTAATGCATGCATGCACACCACTACCTGCATGCATGCATGCACACCACTACCTCCATGCATTCAGTTGCATGCGCACACACTCCAAGCATATGGTCACTAATACGCATGTTAAGACTAATTCCTATTACATATATGCGTGTACTCAACTACTGGCTGCCGATCAGTTCAAACACCCGCTATCACTCTGTGCTACTGATCTGCCCGCTACGCCATGAAACACGCACATATTTAACTTGGACTTAGCCTACGACTCCTATACTAGATGCAACAACAATGCTGTGTAATAGAACTAAACATCATGAACACTTAAACAACAAGATCAATATCCAACAATTACCCCCTTAATCTTGTTGGCTTTATTGGACCACCTCCTTGCTGACTTCCTCGCTAACCTTCAAAGAAGCGCTGGCTCTTCATCCGCATCCGCTGCAACGAAAAACGCCTTTTTCGGCTTGTGGCACTCCCTAGCGTAATGCCCATACTCTTGGCAGTTGTAGCAGCGCACCTTCGCCTTATCAAATGTGCTGTTCTTCTTGTGAGAATTTTTGGCTCCTTTCTTTTTGGCCCTGGCTTCCCACTCAGCACGGGTAAGAAGAAGGTTCTCATCTTCTTGCACTCGCCGTCGGCCCTTGTTGCGCTCCTCGAACGCCTTGAGACGCCCAACCACTTCCGCCATCTTCATAGTCTTGAAATCACTAAACTGCTCGAGGGTGCAGACGATCGGCAAGAACTTGTCGGGGACAGCACGAAGAAACTTCTTCACGATGGTGCGCTCCTCCATGTTGTCTCCTAGTGCCTGTATCTCATTAACGACGGTGGTCAGCTTCATGGCGAAGTCATTGATGGACTCCGTCTCCTTCATGTACAGGTCCTCAAAATCTCGAGTGAGGGTCTGTACACGCGCCTCCTTGACTCGGTCGGAGCCAACGTAGATCTCCTCTAAGGTGTCCCAAACCTCCTTGGCAGTCTCCTTCTCGTTCAAGGCCACAACCATGGTCTCGGGCACTGCTTGGAATATGGCGGCGAGAGCCATCTGGTCCTTGCGCTCGTCGACCAGCTCGTTGGCCTCCACTGCCGTCCACAATCCTTGTGCTCGCATGAAAACCTTCATCTTCACCGCCCAAGAGCCATAATTGCTCTCAGTCAACATCGGGTACTGAAGGCTCATGCTGCCTTCCCTCGTTGGCGCCATCGACGAGGCCTCGCTATCACCGGTGGCTCCATTAACCGGTGATCGTGGCATAATCTTGGGCATACCAAGACGAAGAATTCAGGCTCTGATACCAATTGTAGGGATCGAAAGCATACACTCAAGCACTCATTCCCAGTAAAAACTCACGCACGCACGCGAACATTGTTGGGATCGATGAAGCACACGAGAGCTGTTTTCCTTTTATTCTCACCTACAATGTAATGACCTGATACAGACTTAAATACTCATGCACAGTAACTGATTTTGCCCACATCTAATGCCCACCTCCTGAACTTATGACTCCACTAACACACGTATGCACTAACTACTAAATAGGAAAGCACTAACACCAGATTCAACAACTAATGCATGCATGCACACCACTACCTGCATGCATGCATGCACACCACTACCTCCATGTATTGAGTTGCATGCACCAACCAGTTCACCCAAAAGCTTAAGCTGATGAGGAAAGGTGGACAATTCACTTATACTTTCAACATTATTATCATAGACTAGAATAAGACACATTATCTAAATATATACTGAAGAGATGTAATATAGTCTTTTATAAATGTACCTTAGTGGAAGGGCAAGAACCTAAAATGACATCTATTTAGGAAGGGGATGCATGTAGACAGTATCAAGTAAAGCTGTATATTATTAGAGCTATAAATGAAATATTACCACTACTACAAAAAAACCCCTTTCTTGCCGGCCTATCACTGCCGGTTTGGCTAGAATCGGGAGTGATAACACTATCACTGCCGGTTCATAAGCTATACCGGCACAAATGCTCGACCGAAAAAGAACCGGCAGTGATAGTAATTTATCACTGCCGGTTCTAAAAAAATCGGTAGTGATACTATTACTGTTGATTTTTCTTAAGAACCGGCAGTGATAATGGAGGAAGTATCACTGCCGGTTCGGCTTACGAACCGGTAGTGATAATAGTATCACTGTTCAAAAATCATAACTTTTTCATACAGAGTCGGATGGAGGCAAAATTTATATGAAAATTGTAACTCTCAATGACATATATCTAAGACTTTGTAGTTGACAACTTTTTTATTTGAAGTCATTTAGATGTCCTAATAATTGTTGAAACTTTCGTATACGAAGGGATAAAAGAAAAATATATCTTATAGTAGTTGAGAAGTGCATGTTAGGTGAGATGGTAAGGAAGCATCACGCGAGGTGAGAAGTCCCAGGTTTGAGTGCTATGAACCACACGCGCGCGTATTTCGCGCGAAAATCACGTAAATACAGTGTGGTCGGTCCAGGTGCAAATAATTTTTTTTTTACCGAGTGATTTACAAACCGGACTATCACTTTCGGTTCGCATATAAACCGACAGTGATATCGGTATCACTGGCGGTTCTAGAACCGGCAGTGATAATCGACTATCACTGTCAGTTCTAATAGCCGGCAGTGATGCCAGTTTAGAACCGGTAGTGATCTGGTATTTTATAGTAGTGTTCAATAATTTTACAATAGAAGATAAAGTACATCCTATATATTTATGGATCAGATAATTAGGAAATACACTGTATAAATTTGGACGAACGAAGCAAACAAATTAGCTGTAGTGACTGACGAACAACAGTTGAAAAAATAACCACGCGCGCGAGGGAAAGTTGCATGCCAATGCCAGTTAGCAGGAGCTAGCACAACTATAAATAGAAAGGCGTCTCACGTTAATTACGCATCTCAAGGTTTCATCTTTCATGCACGCAGCGAGTAAACGTATCACCGAGGCTTCTGCATGCATGGAGGGCGTTAGTGCGACATCCAGCGCCGGCGCCGGCAAGGGCAAGGTGGTGGTGGTTATGGGCGCCACGGCCACCGGCAAGTCTAAGCTGGCCGTTGACCTCGCGCTGCGGTTCGGCGGCGAGGTCGTCAACTCCGACAAGATCCAGGTCTACAACGGCCTCAACGTCGTCACCAACAAGGTCACCGCCGACGAGAGCGCCGGTGTGCCCCACTGAAGGAGCCGCCGTGGATCGAACTCACGCAACCACGACAAACTCCGGCTAGAACGTACGCGAACACGAAGACTCACTCCGGCCACAACGTGTACAAATACGCCAAACACAGTAGATGTGGGAAGCGACATACGCCCCTTCCGTTTGTTTCTTTTATTCTGTGTCAACTTACAGAACAACCTGAGTACTACTTATATAGCCTAGCAATTACCCTGCTCTCAACAGCCTGCTAACTAACGCATGCATGCACGTACGCCATGCGCGTGATCCACAGGACCCGGGCTCCATCGCTCTCGGCTGATTCGCAAGGTGGGCGACGCCCTAACGTCCACTCACAACCTGTATGCTTCTGGCTTGACTACTTCACTGGCCTAACCAGTTAACTCCTGCATGTATGCAACACATGCACACACTACTCCAGACTCCACGCGACACACACGCACTGACCAAAACACATCTCGGTCAGGTTTATTTTCCTAACAATCACCCCCTAAACCTGACATCACCATGCGCGCCGACTTACAGCAGACATGGCTCCTCGTCGGCGTCCGCGAGGAGGGCCCTTTCCTTCTTTGGCTGCCGACAGTCCCTAGCGAGGTGGCCACGAACACCGCAGTTGAAGCACTTCCCTCGGTTGCGGCGCTCCGAACGTCCGCTGGTCCCCGAGCACGTGCTACTGCTGCCGTCGTCGTCGACGCGGCTGCCACTGCCCTTGTCACAGCCCCCTCCGTGCCGCGCATTTCCCCAACGCCTCGCATCGCCGCCGTGCGCACGCTCCTTGCCGCTGCACCTGCGAGCTTCCCACTGCTCCTCAGTCAGTAGCAGACGCCCAGCACCCCCCGTCTCCTCATCGACGTCGCAAGGCTCCTCCGCCACGCGCAGCCGTCCGACGAGCTCCTCCACGGACATGGTGTTGAGGTCCATAAGCATCTCGATCGCCACCGCGACCTGCTTCATCTTCTTTGGGACCACGCGCAGGATCTTCTTCACCACGCGGCTGTCCTCCATTGCTTCGCCAAGCACGCGCAGGCTAGAGACAAGTCCGTTGATGCGCATCGCGAAGTCGTCGACGTACTCCCCGTCGTGGAACGCGACGTTCTCGAACTCCTTCAAGAGACGTTGCACGTTCGCGGACTTCACGCGATCATCGCCGACCCTCATCTTCTTCACCGTCTCTCATGCTTCTTTCGCCGATTTTTTTACAGCGAGCCCGGCCTTCATCTCTGACGGCACTGCGCGCAGGATGGCGGCCAAAGCCAGCCGGTCCTCACGGCGCTCGGTGGAGACGAACTCCACCGCTTTCCACAGCCCGAGCGCTTCCAAGCTCACCTGCATGACCAGCGACCACTCATGGTAGTTGGCCTTGGTCAGCAGCGGCAGCTCCACCGAGCTGGTGTTGGAGACGAGCCGTTCCTCCGCGACAGACAGCGTGCCGGGGCTGCCGGAGCCCGATGTTCCGATCTTCAATGGTGGGGTCGTCATCTCCTCTCTCCCCTTGATCTTGGCTCTGATACCAAATGAAGGAGCCGCCGTGGATCGAACTCACGCAACCACGACAAACTCCGGCTAGAACGTACACGAACACGAAGACTCACTCCGGCCACAACGTGTACAAATACGCCAAACACAGTAGATGTGGGAAGCGACATACGCCCCTTCCGTTTGTTTCTTTTATTCTGTGTCAACTTACAGAACAACCTGAGTACTACTTATATAGCCTAGCAATTACCCTGCTCTCAACAGCCTGCTAACTAACGCATGCATGCACGTACGCCATGCGCGTGATCCACAGGACCCGGGCTCCATCGCTCTCGGCTGATTCGCAAGGTGGGCGACGCCCTAACGTCCACTCACAACCTGCATGCTTCTGGCTTGACTACTTCACTGGCCTAACCAGTTAACTCCTGCATGTATGCAACACATGCACACACTACTCCAGACTCCACGCGACACACACGCACTGACCAGAACACATCTCGGTCAGGATTATTTTCCTAACACCCACCACCTCATCGGTCGGCTGCACCCCGACGCCGACTACACTGCCGCAGACTTCCGCCGCGACGCCACGCGGGCTGTGGAGTCCGTCATCGCGAGGGGCCGCGTGCCGATCATCGCCGGGGGCTCGAACAGGTACCTCGAGGAGCTGCTGGACGGCGAGCCAGGCTTCCGCCGGCGGTACGATTTCTGCTTCCTCTGGGTGGACGCCGACATGCCGGTGTTGCACCGGTACGTCCGGGACCGCGTTGACTGCATGGTGGAGCGAGGGCTCGTCGGCGAGGTACGGAAACTCTTCCGGCCGGACGCGGACTACTCCCGGGGAATCCGGAGGTCCATAGGCGTGACAGAGATGGACACCTACTTCCGGATGGAGGCCGCGGGGGCGTTGGACGGAGACGAGGAGCTGCGCGCGCGGCTCCTCGCGGCGGCCGTCGACGAGATCAAGGCGAACACGTGCAGGCTGGCGTACTGCCAGCTGCAGAAGATCCACCGACTCTGCGGCATCCCCGGCTGGAGCCTCCGCCGCCTCGACGTCACCAGGGTTCTCACGCTGAAGGTCGGCAACGTGGAGGAAGTCGGCGCGGAGCGCGCCTCGTGGCAGGTGGACGTCTTCGGGCCCGCCGCGAGAGCCGTCGAGACGTTTCTGGGCGGAAAGATGGCCCATGGCGGTAGGGACGAGAAGGGGCTTGGCGCGGCGGCGAAGGAGGTAGCAGTCGTGGCCGGTGCCGGCGCAGCGGCGGAGTGGTGTGGTCTGCAGCTAGTGGAGATGGCAGCGTCTCGATCTGGCCGTGGGTTTCATGCAATGGAGGCGACCGCGGCAGTGTGAATGTGATTAAGGCTCACGCAGACTAAATTACATAGTCGTCTAATTAAAGTGAGCCACGTAATGATAGTTTGCTTAGTTAACTACCTGCGACCATTTAATTATCTGTTTCACTTTTTTGGCGTGAATAATTTGTTGCATCCATTTAATACTTACGACTAAAATTATAAAATGGGTTTAATTTGCTACAAATTGCCCGATTTGTTCTATTCTATAAGTCACATTTTCTCACTATTGGAACCACATCATGATTTATGCTTCAATCGGCAGTGGGAGTGGTAAACATCTTCGATTGGTTTGTGTTAGTACTAATAATATAGTTTTTAGAAATTTTTATGATCATTTGGAATATTTTTATGGGGTGAAAGCATAGGTAACACTGTAGGCACGAAACAGGCTAGGGCCTTCTCTACTTTTAACTAGGGCACTCGTACGTTGCAACGAAATATCAAAAAAGGGTGACACATATCATGAAATGTGACCCAAATCGTACAATCAATATTGAAATCAAATTCAAGGCCCATCACTGAATATAAATCAACAGAACAATCACATATTCCTAATATATTGTATAGCCCACAAAAAAACACCAAAAGACTTGTTTGAAACCAAAGAGGTGCTTCTTTGCATCACTATTTAAAAGTTGTATAAATATTAAAATATTAATGAAGGGTGGATGATGATTATTTATCTCTTTTCTTACTTCAAGATTTGTGTAATTTGTATTAGAAAGGTGATATATAGAAGCACTATTCTTGAAACTGTCGTATGACTATGCAATCCTACTGAGTGATAGAATTACCAATCCCGTAGTACAACATTTAAAATTTAGTTATTGCACCAAGACATTAATAAAATTACCTTCAAATCACCAAAAACTGTGAGCGGCCCTGGCAGCGACAAAATACAAGGAGAGGCAGAGAAATGTAGCTGCATAGAATAATATTAGTGCTGTCATAGCACCTCCCAACCTCCAAGGCCGAGCTCCACTCGAAGCCACACTATCTCGCTCGACTCCGGCCACATACCCATCGTAGACACCCCACACCTGAGCTTCAAGCCCCGGCCACCATAGCCAAATTCCTCGCTCACTAAGCTTCGTGACATACTCACGAACAAATTCCCTCAGCTTCGTGACATACTCACGAACAAATTCCCTCAATCAATTGCCGACTCCATTGCCCAAATCGCCACCGCACCGAGACTTATTCCCCATGTCGGGCCACACGGTGGTGGAGCTCCTCGGCCAAACTCCAATGCTGCAAGGTAGAAAAATGGAACCTCCTTGATCCTCTGAAGTTCACCAAATCTCTTCCCGAGCTTAAGCTTATCTCATTTTGTTCTCCCGGTTGTCGCCATCGCAGTGTGCCGCCCCTCTCCAGTGGGAGTCCTGTTCCGACCATCACCAGTCACCTCCAAGGCCAGCCCTAGCTGCGCTGGGACCTCTTCTAGCTATCCCCACCACCGGCCGACCGGCTCCACCCCCGCCTCGCCGCCGGAAGCCACCAGGTCGAGCTGCCTTGCTTTGGCTCTCTGTGTTGGGGGCCCGACATGTCAGCGCAGATAATTTGAAAACAACCCAGAAATAGAAAGACACTTTCCTGGATAGAAAACATATTTTCCATTTTGGGTATTATTCAGAACCCTAGAAATTCATATGGCTATAACTTTTCCATTTTCGATCCAATTCCACTGAAGTAAATTCCTAAATTCATATAAAATCATAAAATTTCATAATATGCAAAAATATTTATTTTTGAACCAAATTTTGAATTATTTGAATTTAAATTTAAAATTAACCCTAAAATGATCACTATACAAAATAAGTAAACCCTAACTCCTAAAATTATGAAATTAATTCTGGAAGATGGTAATACCTGAGGTGCTTCATTTCTGTAAAAATATTTAGATTTGAACCTAAATTATATCAAATACATAAATAAGTTGATTCCAATGCATTGAAAATTCAAATAGATATAACTAATGCATAAAAATCCAAAATAGAGTGAAACCAGTTCCTAATCCTTTCTAAGACCATGGTAACCCTGTTAATGCAAAAATATTTCATAACTAATTAAGTCTAAATAAATTTTATACATAACTTTTTTAATACACATAATAATAGAATATGCTCCATATAGTATTTATGCAAATTAGCTTCAAATAGGATGAAACAATTTTTATACACTACTAAGACCATGAGCACTCCAAACCTACAAAAATATTTGCACTTGACCCTAGTTGTACTAGATTCATGAATAGTGCAATTTTCAATGCATGCAAATTCAAATATAAGTAACTATTATAAATAAACCTTAAAAATAATAAAAATAAATTTCGACAAATATCTAGAACCATGAAAATATCAAATCTAAAAGAAGGTTGAAGGATCGAGATGGCGATCAGAGGGGGGTGAATGATCCCAAAACAAAATTTCCCCCACTCAAAATAGTCCAACCAACAGCCTCATATCATCAAAGAAGAGTAGAGATAGTGAAAAACCCGAAAATCTCAGCCAGAGGTCGGCACTACTGCTCACATACTCATCAAGAGGGAGACTGAAAGACCATGTGGAGGTCTAACCTTGTTGGTGATGAGTTATTGACAGTGTTAAAGCATGAGGTGCTTGAGTTTGAGATTGATTTGAATTGGGTTTTTAAAAATGAAGCAATTTGAGTTGTGTCTGTCAAGGGCGGCACTACCGACCATGTGGGAGCGGTAGTGCTGGTCGAGCGGCAGTACCGATCGACGGGAGCGATAGTTATATTCCAGAGAGGTGTTCGTTGGTTCTTTAGGGGAGCGGCACTACCGGCCATGCTGGGGCAGTAGTGCTGGCCGAGCGGCACTACCGACCTAGTGTAGGCGGTAGTGCCGACTTCATGAGCGAATTGCATATTAAAATGTGATTTTGGATGATTATTGCATATCTTTGTTAGACATTGCTATGTAATGTGTTTCCTTATTTTTTATGGTTGTAGGTCGACGATGTTAGATTATGGTGAGGCGAAGGATGATAGGGACTAGGCGAGGTGCGCCGGAGGTTCAGACGATCGGGGATCGCTGGAAAATGATCGAAGATGGAGTCGTGGCAAGCCATGAAGACAAGGAACAGACGAGATGCTAGCTAGGCGCTGCATGGATCAATGAGGGCCATTGGATCTTGGTCTAGTTGATAGGTTAGCGAGTCTAGTTAGTACACTTTGAAAACCGTGCAAGAAAACCCATTTGCTTATTGGGTATTGGGTTAGCCCTTGCATGGCTGTATGAGTGGGTCAATCCTAGCCCTTGATGGTGTGCCTTAGGGTTTAGGACTCATCCTAGGGTGGAGGATGACCCAAGAGTAGTATAAATAGAGGGGTAGGGGTGCCTTCCCCTCTTTGAAGGTTTTAAGGTTTTTGTGCTTCTTTGAGCTTTGCCCACTTGTTTGTGAGGCTTTGTAAACCTCTCTTCTAGAAATGAAAATCTAAGTTCCTCTCAATTCTGTATTTACTCATCGCATTTACATTATGTCTTTAAATTCCGCAATTTACATTGATGCAATTTCCTTTCATGCAAGTTGGATTTGCCTTCCCTCTTTCTAAATGCTTTTGGATCTTTTGCTGAGGATGTACGATTGATGGATAAGTCTTCTTTAGACAATATCCCAATAATCTAGGCAAATCTTGTGTTCTTCCTTGCAAGAAACCAATCTTTTGCTCTTTAGATGATCATTCTTGGAAGATTGGGATCATTCACCTCCCCTCTGATCGCTATCTCTATCCTTCAATTTGTGTCAGAGCCAGTTTTGCTCTTTCATAGATCTTGACCGGCCTCAAGAGCCATGGCGACGGACAAATATTCCACCAAGCCTCCCATCTTTTCTGGAGTTGATTTTCCTTTTTAGAAGTCGCAGATGGAGTTGTACATCACTGCCTAGGGCTTCCTGATATGGCAGAAGGTGAAGCTCCCGTATGAGGTTTTTGCCGATGAGCACGTCACGGCCGGTAATATGGCTGACGTTGAGGCAAATGCTAAGGCAAGGAACATCCTCATACAGGGACTTAGCGCAGTGAGTATGATAGGATCTCTCACCTTCGTTCTGCTCACAAGATCTGGGTGACCCTCGATACTTACCATGAGGGCACCACTCAGATCAAAACAGTGAGACATGACCAATTCAAGCGTGATTACAAAAAATTTGAGCAACACACTGGTGAGAGTCTTGACGAGTGCTTTGGTCATTATACGAAGATTTTGAGCAACCTCCGAGCAGTCGGTTACATATACCTTGACTCGAACAATGCTCAATATTTCTTGACCGCACTCGATCTTCGAGTTTGAGAGATGAAAGTGACCACCATCAAGTATACTACAGACTTGTCGATTCTGACTCTTGATGGGCTTTATTCCTGACTCAAGACTTATGAAATCGATGTCATCTCTCGCAAGACGAAATCACAGTCGATGGCCTTAGTCACTGATCCCACTGGATCTTCCTTTGATCTTTTTGCTGGTTTCTCCCTCTCCGCCCTTTGCGAGCTAAGCGATGACCAACTAGAAAAATTTCTATAAAATGAGCTTGCTCTTTTAGCTCGCAAATTCTCTCATGCATACAAGAGAGTGAGAGAGAGGAAGAGAGGTGGCACGATCACCTGCTTCGAATGTGGTGGCCCCAACCACATTCGGGCGAATTGCCCCAAAGTGGAGAAGGCCAAGAATGACACCAGCGGTTCGGCAAAGAATGACTACATCGACAAGAACTGCAACAAGAAGCCTCCAATTCGCGAGCAAGCGTGTGAGAAGAAGTACCGCAACTTCTCCAAGAACAAGAAGCTCTTCCACCGTGTCCTCACTGCGCTTGACGACATCAATCTCTCCGACACGGAGACATGGAGCGACGAGGGTGAGGATGAACCGCAAGAGAAGAAAGGCGGCGATGACTTCACCGGCATGTGCTTCATGGCAGACGCCAATGACATCAGTGACTCCGAGCTCTACAGCGACTCGGACGAGGTACCCTCATATGACCAGCTTAATGAAGCTTTCTGCAAATTAGGAAAATTTTATGCTAGAGCTAGGTGTATGGAGCTAGAGAAGGAAGTAGGTACCTTGACTCGGGAGTTAGCTTCTCTTAAATCTTCTCCCTCCCGAGTCATTGATGACTGTTCTTTGTGTGATGCCCTGCTTGTGGAGTTGGAGAACCTAAGGACTATACATGATAGTGTGTTGTCTGAACTAGATAGTCTTAGGTTGAAGAATGCTAGCAATGATTCTATTGATGCTATTGCTTTAGATGCTAGTTTTCTTCATGCTCACTCAACTCCTTCATGCTCTAATTGCCCTAAATTGCTTGCTGAAATTAATGCCATGAGCGATCACTTTAGGAAGCTTTCTTCTAGAAATGATGAACTTGAAATGCATGCTTCTAAGGACTCAGTCAGCTCATGTGAAGGCTATAGGCAACTAAAACTTGACAATGAAGCTTTAAATGTCAAGTGTGCTAATCTTGCTAAGGACTTACTAGCTAAGTCACAAGAAAGTTGCTTGCAATGTGCTGAGATTGAGGGGGACTTGCATAAAATCCAAGTCAAACTTAGGAAGAAGTTAGAAAACCAAGCCCTTAGGATTAGAAATGCTCCTTGCGTTTCTTGTGAGGCCCTCAAGATTGAGACAGCCGTGCTGAGGGAGAAAAATGCACGTGCTAGTAGTTCTTCTCTTTCTGGTTCTTCTTCCTGTTCTCTTCCCTGTTCTTCATGTGCCTCTTTCTTCTGGGAGTGTGAGTATCTCATGAGCACTCTCGAGAAGTTTGTTGGAGGTAAGAAGAAGCTCAATATCATTCTAGACCAATCCAATATTAGCCGATTCAATCAGGGTCTAGGATTTGACTACTTGGAGCACGCTAGGGCGCAACCTCCCACCATTGTGTGTGGCTCCAAGAGTGGTGAGATCGTGGTAGCTCCCAGGGTGAGTACCACTGTGTTTAGATCTACTGGAGTTGTCCATGGGATCACTGATCAAAAGGTTGCTCCTCCTGCTACTTCTGCCTCTAGCAAGGTGAAGTATACTTGCAACTTCTGTCAGAAGGATGGACATTTGGCAGATTTTTGCTTCAGGCGCGCCAAGATCACATGGCGTGAGAGTGTTGCTGCTCTTAGGGGTATTCAGGGTCATCCCCAGACTCTGAGTGCTTCTAAGGCACGCATTGCTTCTACACAGGTTAGAGAGTCGCCTGTTTTTGGGCAGCGTCCAAGACTCGGTTTTAGGCTGTTTAGTCAAGTTTCAGTTCTAGAGCTGTCCATGGTTAGTCTTTCCGCTGTCCTCTTGATATTCCTCGTTTTTCATATTGAGGTAGATATCAGCGGCGTGAGGTATTTTCTGGTAGGAGATTCAGGCAGCCTAACTGGGATGGTCTGGCCTTTGCACCACGACGGGTCAACCCAGTTTCAGCTCCTAGATCTTGTAAGGGTTGAGCGTAAGAGAGATGCTAGAGTCCGGTTTTGTTCTGATCTTGTAAGGGTTGAGCGTAAGAGAGATGCAAAGTCCAGTTTTGTTCTTTGGCTGGTACCTTGAAGCGTTGTGTGATTCAGTATTGGGTTCCCATGTCTTCTCTTTATCCTAGTATTGAGTCATCTCGTTCTTCTATGGCTTGATCAGGTTCATCGGATGGGGAAGGGAGATGTTTGGATTGTTGACTCTTGTTTTTCTTGCCATATGACCGGAGATTCTCGTTGGTTTTATTTCGTAGTCCGAGCCCCCGGTGATGAGTTAATCACTTTTGGGGACGCGTCTTTAGGTAGAGTCATTGATAAAGGTAACACGTGCATTAATGAAATTTTTATTCTTAAAGATGTTGCCTTAGTGAGTAAGCTGTAGTATAACTTGCTTTCTGTTTCTCAGCTTATCGATGACTCTTTCGAGGTAAGCTTTAAGAGTAATTCCTGTAGAATCATTGATTCATCAGGAGGGTTAGTTTGCGGGATTTCTAGATTTGGGAGAGTCTTTCGTGCTGATTTTTCTGCTTCTTTTGGAGACTCCCTTCGATGTTTGATTGCTTCTTAGTCCCGTGATCTCTCCTTCTGGCATAGGAGACTTGGTCACATTGGTTTTGACCATTTGACCCGAGTTAGCAGCCACGACCTCATTCGTGGTTTGTCTAAACTCAAGATGGTAAAAAACCTAGTTTGCTCTCTTTGCCGACATGGCAAGATGGTTACTGCTTCTCATCCTCCAGTTACTGTAGTGATGACTGATGCACCAGGACAGCTTTTACACTTGGACACTGTTGGTCCAACTAGAGTGCAGTCAGCAGGTGGGAAGTGGTATGTTCTTGTCATTGTTGATGATTTTTCGAGTTATTCTTGCGTGTTTTTCATGGCTTCGAAGGATGAGACTTTTTCTCACTTCAAGAGTTTGGTCAGTAGGCTATCTCTTGAGCTCCCAGGTGCCTTACGAGCTATACGCAGTGATAATGGCATAGAGTTCAAGAACTCCTACTTTGAGAGTTTCTGTGTGGAGTCTGGTTTAGAGAATCAGTTCTCCTCTTCCTACGTCCCTCAGCAAAATGGTGTAGTGGAAAGGAAGAATAGGACCCTGGTAGAGATGGCCAGGATGATGCTAGACGAGTACAGCACTCCTAGAAAGTTTTGGGCTGAGGCTATAGCTACTGCTTGCTATGTTTCTAATCGCGTATTCTTGAGAGCACATTTGCACCACACTTCTTACGAGTTGAGGTATGGGTGAAAGACTAGTGTTTCTCATTTTCGTGTGTTTGGTTTGCAAATGTTTCATTTTGAAGTCTGTTAACCTGGATAAATTTGAGTCTCGTTCTTCTGATGGTATATTTCTGGGTTATTCGACTTCTTCTTGTAGCTATAGGGTCTGGAGTTGCGATGCGCATAGAATTATAGAGACCTGCGAGGTGACCTTTGATGAGGCTAGCCTAAGAGTTAGACTTGACATTTCAGGCTCTTTTTCCACCTCTGAGACCATCTTTGTAGAGGATGAGGATGATGGAGATGATGGTGTTCCACCTGATTCAGTCCCCTCTACACTTGAGGTGCCTCCTGTTTCCATTTCTGCACCTCAGGGAGACCAGCCCTTGCCCTCTGAATCTTATGTAGCTAGTGGCTTTGCTCCTACCTCTTCTGTGCATGAGGTAGAGGCCACTTTTGCTTCTGGACCTCCCATCATATTCAGCGTTCTCATCCACCTAATCATATTATTGGCGATCTGTTTGAGCAGATCACTCGCTCAAAATCAGGTTTGTCCAGTTTCTACCTCCACTCTGCTTTTGTTGCCTCCTTTGAGCCGAAGGATGTTTCTCATTCATTATCCGATGAGCCATGGATTAATGCTATGCATGAGAAACTGGAGAACTTCGAGAGGAACAAGGTATGGCAGCTTGTCGAGCCCCCATCTGGTCATAATGTGATTGGGACCAAGTGGGTGTTCAAAAACAAGCAGAGTGAGGATGAGATTGTCATTAGAAACAAGGCTAGGCTAGTTGCACAGGGTTTTTCTCAGGTTGAGGGTCTTGACTTTGAGGAAACCTTTACTCCTGTAGCTAGACTAGAGGCTATTAGGATCATGCTTGCATTCTCTGCATCCAAGGGCTTCAAGCTTTATCAAATAGATGTCAAGAGTGCATTCCTCAATGGGTATATTGAGGAAGAGGTATATGTCTTGCAGCATTCAAGATTCTAGAACCCCAAGTTTTCGAGTCACGTATACAAGCTTTCCAAAGCTTTGTATGTACTCAAGCAGGCCCCCAGAACATGGTATGAGAGGCTCAAGTCTTATCTTCTTAGCCATGACTTCAAGATGGGCATAGTAGACAAGACTCTGTTCATCAGACACCATGAGTCCTACCTTCTTCTCGTCCAGGTTTATGTGGACGATATCATTTTCGGTGGCTCATCTCATTCTCTTGTGTCTCAGTTTCTTGACGTGATGAGCACAGAGTTTGAGATGAGTATGATGGGCAAGTTGAGCTACTTCCTTGGCTTCCCGATCAAGCAGACTCGGGAGGGCACTTTCTTGCATCAAGGCAAGTACACTCAGGACCTCGTGAGGCGCTTTGACATGTCTGATGGGAAGCCGGTAATGACTCCTATGGCCACCACTGTTGTCCTCGAGCTTGATGAGGATGGTGAGCCTGTTGATCAAAAGGAGTTTCGGAGCATGATCAGCTCTCTCTTGTACCTTACTGCTTTGAGGCTGGACATACATTTCATTGTGTGTCTGTGAGCTCGATTTCAAGCTTCTCCTCATGTCTGTCACCGCCAAGCAGTGAAGTACATCTTCATGTACCTTCGTGCTACCACTAATTATGGTATTTGATACTCTTCTTCTTCTTGTTTGTCCCTTCGAGCCTTTTCCGATGCATACTTTGCTGGCTGTAGGATAGATAGGAGAGCACTTCTGGCACTTGCCAATTCATTGGCACTTCTCTTATTTCTTGGTCGTCTAGGAAGTAGTCTGGGGTTGCACAGTCCACTATAGAGGCCGAGTATATTGCTGCAGCGAGTTGCTGTAGTCAGGTGTTCTGGATGCGCTCGACTCTACATGACTTTGGGTTAGCGATAGCGGGTATTCCACTTTTCTGTGACAACACTTCTGCTATTTGCATTGCTAAGAACCCAGTGCAGCATTCCAGGACCAAGCATATTGATGTTAGATATCACTTCCTTAGAGACCATGTGGAGAAGGGGGATATCGTGCTTCAATTCGTAGAGAGTGACCACCAGATAGCCGATATCTTTACCAAGCCTTTGGATAGCACTAGATTTATTGCCTTGAGAAGTGAGCTTGGAGTCGTGAGCCCTTACGGCTTATCGTGAGGGGTGCTGGTTTGTATATTATGTATTATATGTTTTTCTTCTAGCACTTATTTTATTTTGCATCTTCTGGGTGTTTATGGGCTTATGTTCTTCTTTTGAGTCACTTCACTAAGACTTCTGGCATGCTTCACATGGACCTCTCATCTTATGCTTTAGGTTGCTATCATGTGTCATTAGCTATTCTCTCTTCTCTCTAGGTTGAGTTCCCTCACAGTCTTATAAGTCTAGCAGGTGTTGGGCTCCCTAGGTAGACAGGGTCTGTGTGTACTCCTTAGGTGAGATCTAGAGTCAGCTTCCTTATGTCAATCATTGGGGAAGATGAGAGCGAGTCTGAGCCGTAGTGTTCTCTTAATTCTTTTCTATGCTCTATAGCCACCCGGTTTGCTATTTATCAACTTCTTCTCCTCATTTTGTGTTTCTGTTTTTGATTGAGTTCATTTGGTTCTTTCTTAAGCTTAATTCTACTAATAACTCAACTTGAACCAGATTTGTGCTTAAAATTGAATCACTTGTTGAGGGGGAGTTTGAGAATCTTCTTCATGCATTGCATATAGACTTTATTTTCTGTTTTATGAGCTTTGTCTATTATGCAAATGATTTACTCATCATGCTATACACCATGCTACATCATATGAAGAAAATCACTAGCTTAGATATGTCCAAGTTCAATTATCTTGTTAAGCTTTTTTAAAAAATGAAAATAAGCTTCAAATGGAAAAACTTGATGAAACATGTTGTACTTGCTAGGTTTCTTCTCTAGAGGTTTATGCCATGATTTGAGAAATTTTGGAGTTCTCTAGACTCCCTATAGCAACTTGGGTGAAACTAGTTATGTTTCATATTTGAGTCCTTTATTTGCTCATAAATCAATATGCAAACATGAAAATTTAAGCAAAAATGAGTCTATTTGTGTGCATTAGACTCAACACCTTGCATTCACAAGACAGCCTCCCATTGCACTTGGGATGAACTTGGAATGCAGCGTGTATGACCAAGACCATCCTCTTAATAGTTTCTTCTTGAGATGGTTGAATATGGCTTGAGTCAATTGCTTTAAAACATAAGTGGCTAAAGAATGCAAATAATGTTAAACATTTGCACCCCGCTATGTCTTTTGTGATCTTAAAGCAAAATTTGCATTAAATGAAAAATGAGCTCGAAGGACCTTATATGCACTTCTAGATTCCCCAAAGTGTTTTTGGATGATTATTGCATATCTTTGTTGGACATTGCTATGTGATGTGTTTTCTTGTTTTTGATGGTTGCAAGTTGATGATGGTAGATCATGGTGAGGCGAAGGATGATCGGGACTAGGCAAGGTGCACCGGAGGTTCAAACGATTGGGGATCACCGAAAGATGATCAGAGACGGAGTCGTGGTAAGCTATAAAGACAAGGAACAGACGAGATGCTAGCTAGGCGCTGAATGGATCAGTGAGGGCCATTGGATCTTGATCTAGTTGATAGGTTAGAGGGTCTATTTAGTACGCTTTGAAAACCGTGCAAGAAAACCCATTTGCTTATTGGGTTTTGGGTTAGACCTTGCATGGCTGTATGAGTGGGTCAATCCTAGCCTTTGATGGTGTGCCTTGGGGTTTAGGACTCATCCAAGGGTGGAGGATGACCCAAGAGTAGTATAAATAGAGGGGTAGGGGTGCCTTCCCCTTCTTGAAGGTTTTGAGGTTTTTGTGCTCCTTTGAGCTTTGCCCACTTGTTTGTGAGGCTTTGTAAACCTCCCTTCCAGAAATGAAAATCTAAGTTCTGTAAGGACCCGAATCCACTGATTCGAACCCACTGTGTTTACCGCACAAGTCCCAGGATCAACGCTAGTGCACACAGCTCAACATCGGTACATGTCATATCATACTCAACGATAATAGAATAATACTCCATTTATTGATATAGCTAAGTGTATGATCTTATGACCGACTTACATTATTAAGCCACGCAGGGCAAGACTGGAAATATAAGCTAATAATTAAGCAGCGGAAAATAGAAAATGTAGATAGCTCATCAGTTCACCACAGGCAACCGACAAGGCTCGGACTCTAATGACTCGCGTCCTCTTGGAACTCCTCCTCCAACACAGGTGTAGATTCTTCGACTGTTGATTATTGTTGTTGGCAAGGGTGAGTACTTAAAGCACTCAACAAGTTGTGCACAGAATGCAATTCTATGTAACTATATGTAAGGCTTATTTCAATGGATAGGATATCATGGCTATTTTGCAATAAGCAGCATTTATGAATAAATACAATAAATAGATTGTAAAGACTGTAAAACAAATAACAATAAATAGATTGACATTTACGAAGTAAACCAAGTTTCAATTCTAAGTCAAATTCCATCTTCCACATGACATTCGCCATCCCAACCAAGTTGTCCATTTAATTAAGCTAACCCTTAAGCTGTAATTCCGAGCATTGCTCAATACCGCGAAACACGGCTATCCGAATAGTTTCACACTCTGCGGAGGTTATGCAATTTACCCACGCGATATAACCAAACACCACCAAGGCGAGTGATTATAACAAAGCCTTTACAATGCGTTGGCTTAACCGGTACCACCGCTAAGGTTTCAACAACGGTGGGGTGGTTACCACATCGAGGCCCCCTCTTGCGCCATGTGAATTACTCCATAACTCGGGAACTCACACCAACCACGATAGTACCAAAGCTAAGACATTGCAAATTACTCAGCTAGGCTGGCCCATACCAGACATGTGGTTGCATGATTGACTCAGGTCAAAGGCTTGCAAGGTTAAGTCCTTAGAGTGATCAAGGCAAGACTTCCACATACCCTCTGCCCATCAGGCCCACCTTGGCATACTCGCCCCTTGTCACTTGCAACAATCTAAGTGAATATCACCCAATTGATTACCAAGCACCACGTGCCATCAACAATTCAACATCGTTGCGTGACATGACTCGCCACAACAACTCAATCTCATCGTGTGATCCCACATGACACACAAGTTCATAACATCGTTCCATATTCCCTTAGTCAAGATTAATTATCAATGATTCAATCACATGTGATGACGTGGCATGGCTAAGCAACTAATACGGTCTAACCATCCCATGTTGATTATTATTACTAACCAACTATAATGAACCAATCTAGGGTGACAATAGATCATGGCATACAATGACAAGGTAGGGTGTAGATCAAATGGGTATAATAGCTAAGTCCCAATTTAATTTGAAACAATTGTATACTTGAAATAATATGCAATAGGGTAAAACAAATATAGCAATTTTATAAACATGGGTTCAACATGATCAAAGCACAACTTGCCTTGGAATAGGTCCTGATCCTGATCTGGAGCTTGCTCTTGAGTTGCTGGATCTTCCTCCGAAGCGTCGCACAATTCAACGTCTACGCGTACCGAAGAAGAAAAGCAAATAAATACCAAAACAGAGATCAAATGAACACCAAAAATCAATTAAAATTCACCATTAAACAGATCTCAATTTTACACATTTTTAGAAATTTGAATCACTCAAATCCGAGTTAAGATGCAAAAGATATAGCCTTTTGAAGTTTTGAATAAATACTAAAATTACAGAAATTAGAAAACCGAATTTAACAGAATTATTTTTAAACTGAAAAACCGATTTATGACGTGAGCGTGACCTCATGATGACGTCAGCATCACAGAATTTTCAATTGAATTATTTTTCAATTAAAAACGCAATTATGACGCAAGCATGACGTCAGCCTTGATCTGGAACCAATCCGACGCTGACACGTGTTGCGGTGCATGAACTCGGTCCACGGCGCAGCGCTGAACCATGGTGGACTCGGTCCACGACGCCTCGGCACCCGTTCCCGACACGCGGCGACGTCCGATTGGCCCATCCCTGTGGCGGAAAACCCACCGCACAGATCGCATCTAACGGCTACTGATCTCAACCTTACGTGGCACGATCCTGATCCTTCGCTGGAGATTCGACGGTCGTTACCTCTCGAGTCTAGCGATGGCGGCACGACAGCGCTTCTTCGTCGGACTTGGAGACGAAGACCACAGCGACGGCGGAAGGAGGGCTCTCCGGTGACACTTCTACCCCTCACGGATGCGAGTCGTCACGGCGAACAAGTTGGCGGCCTCGGCGACGGCGGAGACTCCACGGACGGCGAAATCCAAGCGAAAAACCACGGCGAAGACCTCGGCTTGCTCCGACGAGCTCCTGGGAGCGCTCTACGGCTGCGGCGCACACCTGCTAACCTCGGGACGCTACCCCCTCCTCTTATAGCCTAAGCGTTCGAGCCCTACACGGCGGAGAAGACCGGGCGTTACGGTGGACTCAGAGTCTGAGCGAGCGATGACACCCGTAGTACAGCAGCGTCGCAATCCAACGGCCACGACCCGGCTCCTACGCGGCGCGATCTGATCCGGAGAGATGCGATCGGATGGCTGCGAGGATTAGGATTTCGCAGAGAAACTGGGCCGCGCGGGCTGACTTGGGCCGCATAGCTTGCGGGCCAGCCCGACACTGTTCACAGATTTTTTAAAAGATTTCTCATTTAAAATAGTTACAGAAATTTATTTTATTTGTTTTAGGCAATAAAACTATTAGGAAAAATCCAAGAAAAATCTCAAAAATATTTTGAGACATTCTGGACTCAAATAAAATATTTTTAACAAAACTTTATATTAAATTTGCAATAATTTAAATAGATTTCAATAAAAGGCCAAAACACTTAATTTGCAATTAATTTAAATAAATCCAAAAAAATCCAAATAAATTCCAGAAAAATCATAAAATGCACAAATGTCAATAAAATACTATTTATGCAAATTTTGGGATGTTACAAACCTCCCCCCTTAACAGAATCTCGCCTCCGAGATTCAGGGCTAACTAGAGAATAGGGTTGGAAACTCTGACTTCAAATCTTCTTCGCGCTCCCAAGTTGCTTCACTTTCAGAATGATTGCTCCATTGAACTCTGCAAAAGCGAATAGACTTGCTTCTGGTTCTGCGCTCCATAACATCCAAAATTCTGACCGGCTGCTCCTTGTAAGTCAAGTCTTCCTGCAGCTCTATTGCGTCCAACGGGGTTTGTTCTGCTGGCACTCTGAGACATTTCTTAAGCTGCGACACATGAAACACGTCGTGCACTCCTGCCAAAGACTGAGGCAATTTCAACTGATAAGCTACTTCTCCTCGACAGCTTAAAATTTTGAACGGACCAACATATCTTGGTGCAAGCTTCCCTTTCACGTGAAACCTTTCAACACCCTTAAGAGGGGTAACCCTGAGATACACATAATCCTCTGGCTCGAAACTCAAATCTCGGCGTCGGTTATCGGCGTAGCTCTTTTGCCTTGACTGTGCTATCTTCAACCTCTCTCTGATCATCGCAACTTGATTTTCTGATTCCTTGAGAATATCTGGTCCAAACACCAAACGCTCTCCCGTCTCATTCCAATTTAGCGGTCACGACAAACACGTCCGTACAATGCCTCAAACGATGACATCTGCAAGCTAGCTTGATAGCTATTATTGTAACTAAATTCTGCATACGGCAAACATTTATCCCAAGACGTAGCATAAGCTAAAGCACAAGCTCTCAACATATCTTCTAAAATCTGATTTACCCTCTCAGTCTGACCATCTGTCTGCGGGTGATACGCTGTAATGAAATTCAGGCGAGTTCCCATTGCTTCATGCAACTTGTTCCAAAATCTTGAGGTGAATTGGGTACCTCTGTCTGACACAATCTTTTTGGGCACCCCATGCAAACATACAATCCTTGACATATACAACTCTGCTAAACGATCTCCTGAGTCTTGGGTAAACCGGTGATAAAATCCATACCAATTTCCCCCCACTTCCATTCAGGAATTTTCAGCTACCAGTAACAAACGGTTGGTCTTTGATGCATGGCTTTACTCTCGACATACATCGCATAGAGCAACATGCTCGACCACCTCATGCTTCATATTAGGCCACCAAAATCTCTCTCTCAAATCTTGATACATTTGGCACTTCCGGATGAATTGAGTACTTAGAATCGTGAGCTTCCTCAAGAATCGATTGCTTGACTTCTTTTATCCGGTACACAAATTCGGCCTTTGAAGAACATAGTTCCCTGCTCATCTAGAGTGAAATCCACTGCTAGGCCTTCGTCCTTCCTGGACTTGATATTAGTGATTTTCTCATCATCTTTCTGGCCTTCTCTGATTTGATCCTCCAGTGTTGGTTTTACTTCCAGTGCAGCTACAATTTCTTGCGGAACGACTTCCAGCTTTTAACTTCTGAAATTCCTTGCATAGCTCTGGCTGATCCTCCATTGACAGCGTATTTGCACTATGACTCTTTCGACTTAGAGCGTCGGCTACCACATTAGCTTTTCCAGGGTGGTATTGAATTCCCACATTATAATCCTTAATTAGCTCCAGCCACCTTCGTTGTCTCATATTAAGATCTGCTTGAGTGAAAATGTATTTCAGGCTCTTATGGTCAGTATATATCTCACATCTATTTCCTATGAGACAATGACGCCATATCTTCAAAGCATGCACTACGGCAGCTAATTCCAAATCATGCGTTGGATAATTCACTTCATGCGGTCTCAACTGCCTCGACGCATAAGCAACAACCTTACCATTCTGCATTAACACACTCCCTAGGCCTTGCTTTGAGGCATCGCAATAAATATCAAATCCACTTTGCACGTCCGGCAACACTAAAACGGGGGCTGTCGTCAAACGCTTCTTCAATTCCATAAAACTTTTCTCGCACTCTGGCGTCCATGCAAACTTCTTCTCTTTCTTCAACAACTGCGTCAGGGGTTTAGCAATCGTCGAGAATCCCTCTATGAACCGCGGTAGTATCCGCCATTCCCGAAAACTACGGATCGAGTAATGGACTTGGTTGCTCCCAATGTAATCTGCATCCACTTTGCTTGGGTCAGCGCAACTCCTTTAGTAGTCATTACATGACCAAGAAATTCAACTTTCTCCTTCCAAAATCACACTTGCTGAACTTAGCATACAACTAATGTTCTCATGACCTCTCTAAAACCATCCTCAAATGTTACGCATGCTCTTCCTCTATCTTGAGAAAACTAAGATATCGTCTATAAAGACCACAACAAACTTATCCAAATACTCCATGAAAACCTTATTCATCATGTTCATGAAATATGCGGGGCATTCGTCAATCAAATGACATTCTTGTGAACTCATAGTGTCCATATCGCGTAAGCGCAGCTTAGGCACATCCTCCGCTCGGATCTTCAAGCGATGGTATCACGAGCGAAGATCTATTTTGGAGAAAACTCCGGCTCCTCTTAAGCGATCAAATAAATCGTCGATCTGGGCAATGGATACTTATTCTTGATCGTTACCTCATTAAGTGCACGATAATCAATGCACATCCTAAGACTTCCATCCTTCTTACGAACAAACAATACCGGTGCTCCCCACGGTGATGAACTTGGTCTAATGAAACCTTTCTCTTGCAGTTCCTCAATCTGCTTTTTCATTTCCGCTAACTCATCTGTAGGCATCCGATAAGGTCTCTTTGATATCGGTGCTGTCCCTGGTGCCAACTCGATAACAAACTCGATATCGCGGTCTGGTGGCAACCCTGGTAAATCTTCCAAAAACACATCCGGGTATTCTCTGACTACTGGCACATCCTCTATGCTGATGGCTTGTATGTTGTTGACCACTAACTGCCCATCACGAACTGCGGTCGCTTGAAATTCCACCTTCTTGCCACTAGGGCCTTCCAGAGATACAATCCTTCGGCCACAATCCAAAACAGCCTTATGCTTAGACAACCAATCCATTCCAAGGATAACATCTAGGGATTGCACATCTATCAGGATAAGATTGGCTAGAAATTCTATCCCGTCTATAAGCAACTTAGCTCCCAAACACCCAAGGCTAGATCTAAGCTCCGATCACGGGCTTGGACTAAACACACACTTAAGATTCACCACTTTAAATCCATTCTTGTTTGCAAAACTTTGAGAAACAAGCGAATCGAAGCTCGAGAATCAAATAAAGCATGGCGGTCTTGAGTTAACGAAACTTACCCAGTCGGCGTCAGTAGCCTCTTGAGCTCCATCTGCGGTGATGTGGTTGATCCTACCACGCCTTGTTGATTGAGGGGTTGTTCGGCTTGACCGGCGCCACGATTTCCTCCTGAAGCGGTGCCTTGGCGGTGTTGTTCCCACATTAAAGCGGCGGCATGATGCCTCCCATACGTGGACACTTATTAGAAAAGTGCCTGGCTCATTGCATGTATAGCATCTCTTGATTGCGATCGCGACTCCCTCTGGTGCATTCTTGCCTGTCTTTGGCGTCTGAAAGTTCGATTAGCGGTAGTGCGAGGGTTCTTTGTCTTATTCACGGTGGCGGTTGGAATCGGCAAGCTGCTGTGGTGACATCCTCGGCGTAGGTGGTTTGGGCGTCCACCACGATTAGTCATCAAGCGCTTACGGTTTCACCTAACTCCTTGCGCTTATCCTCCAAAATCAAAGCCTTATTAACTAGCTCCGAAAATCAGGAAATTGTGGGTGATCGGTCCACTGCAATCTGAATTCGATCCCTTCATGAAACGAGGCGCCTAGCTTTATCTGTCGCTACATCTTGAGGGCATAGCGAGCTAGCGAGTAAACTTATTGGATACTCGGCCCTTGGTGGCCTCCTTGTTTGAGCCACAATTCTTCCTTTTAAGATCCATCATTCCTACAGGACATGATATTGGCGGAAGCGGTAGTAAACTCATCGGTGATCTCCTGTGGGGCTCCATGTGTGGCACAGTAATTCTCCCACCATTCGGCGGCGGTTCCTTCCAATTGGTGAGAGGCGTAGAGCACCTTCTCATTGCCCTCGCATTGAGTAATATGCAGCTTCTTCTCAATGGTCCTAAGCTAGTCATCGGCTTCCAAGGGATTAGCATTCGCAGCAAAGGTTGGCGGCCGAGTCCGCATGAAATCTGAGAGCTTGGAGTAAGGTCGAGGTCCACCATTGTTGTTCTGAGCCGTATGGTTGTTGTTGGTTGCTGCTACATTGGTCATCTGTTGCATCTGCTGCATCATAGTCTGCATTAGTTGAGTCTGCGCGGCAAGAAACGCTCCCAGATTCTGCATGTCCTCTGGCGGTGGTGGTTGGGGATGGCCTCCATCATTGGGGTTGTCGTTACAGCGTAGTCCACTTCCTGAAGCACCGTTGGTTCCATGAGTATTCACCATCTGATGATTGCCTCTTGGGTTAGGAAAGGTAGATGTAGCATAGATAAGAAGCAAGAATTTCTAAAGCGGGGAAGATAGGTTATACCCAACTGAAATAATTCTTTATTTATTCTTGGTATGGCTGCTTATTTAAGCCTACAAGCTTTGCAACACATACTGCACACTCAGCATTATAAAGAGGCAAACTAAACACGAAACCTTAACGTCTACTAAAAGGTAAAGACAAAACTTAAAGACGTGACTCAACACTCGAGTCTCAACACACTCTAAGATTGATCCTCCTCGGGCTCCCACTCTCGCTCCTCGGGATCCTCCTGTGACTCCTCCTCGGCTGGCTCCTGAGCTCCTCGGGTCACGCGCTCCAACTCGTCCTCAACCCCCTCTAGAGCCTCTCCTAGCTCGGTGATCATTCCGATAGCTGCAGCACAGGCCTTCTCAAGCTCCTGCTCCTTCACTCTGAGTGCCTCGTACACTGTCTCCAGCTCCTGAGTGGTCTCTCTCATATGCTCCTCCTGGGCAAGGGCGAACTCCGCAAGGTGTACCGCGGTAGCACACTCGTCCTCCACGATCCGTCGGCATCGGCATGCTTGCACATCAGGGTGAAGTCGAAACACTGAGTCGCGAAGCTCATCGGCGTAGTCGCGGCAGACACGGCGAAGAGCAAGTCGGGCAACCTCCTGGATCGCAACCTCGTACGAGAATCTTCTGGCGGAGATGCTGATCGGCCTACTAGCTTCATCATTCTCCCGGGCGTAGATGATCAGCTTGCAAAAAAATCCTCAGTGAACACCATTAACGGTCCAGCTGCCTCCTCGGTAAAGCAGACGATAAAAACCTCCAAGCATCTGAAGAACTCTCCACAGCTCCATGGCGTAGCCACCTGCTGACTCCTCAAAGGTCGGAACGATCGGCATCTGCTTCACAAGAACTTTGAATAAGTTCTCCACCCAAAACGGCAAGTAAACGGTAAATTCAGCAAAGGCGAAGTAGAGAATGAGATGAGTCGAGAGTGTTTTGTTAGTCAAATTTAAATTTTCCTTTAGAAAATAGTTTTGGACACAACCTGGACTTCTCCATACTATCTAGGGCCAAGACCTACAGTCAGTATGCTCTGATACCACCTCTGTAAGGACCCGAATCCAAAGATTCGAACCCACTGTGTTTACCGCACTAGTCCCAGGATCAATGCTAGTGCACACAGCTCAACATCGGTACATATCATATCATACTCAACGATAATAGAATAATACTCCATTTATTGATATAGCTAAGTGTATGATCTTATGACCGACTTACATTATTAAGCCACGCAGGGCAAGACTGGAAATATAAGCTAATAATTAAGCAGCGAAAAATAGAAAACGTAGATAGCTCATCAGTTCACCACAGGCAACCGACAAGGCTCGGACTCTAATGACTCGCGTCCTCTTGGAACTCCTCCTCCAACACAGGTGTAGATTCTTCGACTGTTGATTATTATTGTTGGCAAGGGTGAGTACTTAAAGCACTCAACAAGTTGTGCACAGAATGCAATTCTATGTAACTATATGTAAGGCTTATTTCAATGGATAGGCTATCATGGCTATTTTGCAATAAGCAGCATTTATGAATAAATACAATAAATAGATTGCAAAGACTGTAAAACAAATAACAATAAATAGATTCAGCATTTCTGAAGTAAACCAAGTTTCCAATTCTAAGTCAAATTCCATCTTCCACATGACATTCCGCCATCCCAACCAAGTTGTCCATTTAATTAAGCTAACCCTTAACTGTAATTCCCGAGCATTGCTCAATACATGAAACACGGCTATCAGAATAGTTTCACACTCTGCAGAGGTTATGCACTTTACCCACGCGATATAACCAAACACCACCAAGGCGAGTGATTATAACAAAGCCTTTACAATGCTTTGGCTTAACCCGGTACCACCCACTAAGGTTTCAACACTGGTGGGACTGGTTACCACATCCAGGGCCCCCCTCTTGCGCCATGTGAATTACTCCATAACTCGGGAACTCACACCAACCACGATAGTACCAAAGCTAAGACATTGCAAATTACTCAGCTAGGCTGGCCCATACCAGACATGTGGTTGCATGATTGACTCAGGTCAAAGGCTTGCAAGGTTAAGTCCTTAGAGTGATCAAGGCAAGACTTCCACATACCCTCTGCCCATTAGGCCCACCATGGCATATTCGCCCCTTGTCACTTGCAACAATCTAAGTGAATATCACTCAATTGATTACCAAGCACCACGTGCCATCAACAATTCAACATCGTTGCGTGATATGACTCGCCACAACAACTCAATCTCATCGTGTGATCCCACATGACTCACAAGTTCATAACATCGTTCCATATTCCCTTAGTCAAGATTAATTATCAATGATTCAATCACATGTGATGACGTGGCATGGCTAAGCAACTAATACGGTCTAACCATCCCATGTTGATTATTATTACTAACCAACTATAATGAACCAATCTAGGGTGACAATAGATCATGGCATACAATGACAAGGTAGGGTGTAGATCAAATGGGTATAATAGCTAAGTCCCAATTTAATTTGAAACAATTGTATACTTGAAATAATATGCAATAGGGTAAAACAAATATAGCAATTTTATAAACATGGGTTCAACATGATCAAAGCACAACTTGCCTTGGAATAGGTCCTGATCCTGATCTGGAGCTTGCTCTTGAGTTGCTGGATCTTCCTCCGAAGCGTCGCACAATTCAACGTCTACGCGTACCGAAGAAGAAAAGCAAATAAATACCAAAACAGATACAAATGAACTCCAAAAATCAATTAAAATTCGCCATTAAACAGATCTCAATTTTACACATTTTTAGAAATTTGAATCACTCAAATCCGAGTTAAGATGCAAAAGATATAGCCTTTTGAAGTTTTGAATAAATACTAAAATTACAGAAATTAGAAAACCGAATTTAGCAGAATTATTTTTAAACTGAAAAACCGATTTATGATGTCAGCGTGACCTCATGATGATGTCAACATCGCAGAATTTTCAATTGAATTATTTTCCAATTGAAAACGCAATTATGACGTCAGCCTTGATCTGGAACCAATCCGACGCTGACACGTGTTGCGGTGCATGAACTCGGTCCACGGCGCAGCGCTGAACCACGGTGGACTCGGTCCACGACGCCTCGGCACCCGTTCCCGACACGCGGCAGCGTCCGATTGGCCCATCCCTGCGGCGGAAAACCCACCGCATGGATCGCATCTAACGACTCGATCTCAACCTTCGTGGCACGATCCCGATCCTTCATTGGAGATCCGGCCGGTCGTTACCTCTCGAGTCTAGCGATGGCGGCACGACAGCGCTTCTTCGTCGGACTTGGAGACGAAGACCACAGCGACGGCGGAAGGAGGGCTCTCCGGTGACACTTCTACCCCTCACGGATGCGAGTCGTCACGGCGAACAAGTTGGCGGCCTCGGCGACGGCGGAGACTCCACGGACGGCGAAATCCAAGCGAAAAACCACGGCGAAGACCTCGGCTTGCTCGGCGAGCTCTGAGGGCGCTCTCAGTGCGCGGCGCACACTGCTAACCTCGGGGCGCTACCCTCCTCTTATAGCCTAAGCGTTGAGCCCTACACGCGGAGAAGGCCGGGCGTTACGGCGGACTCGAGTCTGAGCGAGCGATGGCGCTTGGCCGTACAGCGTCGCAATCCAACGGCCACGACCCGCTCCTCGCGCGCGATCCGATCCGGAGAGATGCGATTGGGCGAGCTGCGAGGATTAGGGTTTATGAGACAAAGCGGGCCGCAGCGGTGACTTGGGCCGCCGCGGCTTGCGTCTTGCGGCCGAAACACTTCACATAATTTTTAAAAGATTTCTCATTTAAAATAATTACAGAAATTCATTTTATTTGTTTTAGGTAATAAAACTATTAGGGAAAATCCAAGAAAAATCTCAAAAATATTTTGAGACATTCTGGACTCAAATAAAATATTTTTAGCAAAACTTTATATTAACTTTGCAATAATTTAAATAGATTTCAATAAAAGGCCAAAACACTTAATTTGCAATTAATTTAAATAAATCCAGAAAAATCCAAATAAATTCCAGAAAAATCATAAAATGCACAAATGTTAATAAAATACTATTTAGGCAAATTTTGGGATGTTACAAGTTCCTGTCAATTCTGGAGTTACTCATCGCATTTACATTATGTCTTTAAATTCTGCAATTTACATTGATGAAATTTACTTTCATGCAAGTTGGATTTTCCTCCCCTCCTTTTAAATGCTTTTGGATCTTTTGCTGAGGATGTATGATTGATGGATGAGTCTTCTTCGGACCATATCCCAATCATCTAGGCAAATCTTGTGTTCTTCCTTGCAAGAAACCAATCTTTTGCTCTTTAGATGATCATTCTTGGAAGATTGGGTTTTGGGTGTTCTTGTCTTGTATTCTAGTTTGCTATGACATGTGGGAAGCCATCTAGGATCATCTTGATCATCAAGAACCCACGAGTTAGCTTAGAGCCAAGATTTCGTTCTTGAACCGTTCTTGTGCACCCTTTTGTAAATTTGAAAAAGGTCAGAACTTTGACGTTGATTCTTGAAATCGACGATTGGAATAGGTTTTTGACATCCATAGGAAGGTGTCCACAAAGTTTTATTGAGTTTGGATCAATGGATCAAAAGATTCCTCGATTTTTTTTTTTGAACTCGTGTTGAATTCACTGTTCATATGCCTGTTTTTACCATAGATACAGTAACTCAGGTAGTACCGCCCCTACATGGGCGGTGTGCTGGCCTCAGGCTGAAATTTGTGAAAACTCATTCTTGCGCCTCTATTTGATGCCGAAGTATTTTGGCTTGGTTTCTTTGGGTGAAAAATTGCATTTATGATCTTCTTTGGGGGATAAAATTTAAATTGGGATCATTAATCCCCCTTCTAATCGCCATCTCGTTCCTTCAATGGGCTAGCCTCATTAAAGGTCACCACATTGGTCTCTATGATCCTATTCGCATCACAACGCTAGACCCTATATCTACGAGAAGAAGTCGAGTAATCCAGAAAAATACCATCAGAAGAGCGAGACTCAAATTTATCCAGGTTACTAGACTTCAAAATGAAATACTTGCAACCAAACACACGAAAATGAGAAACACTGGGCTTTCGCCCATACCTCAACTCGTAAGAAGTGCGGTGCAAATATGCTATCGAGAATAAGCGATTAGAAACATGGTAGGTAGTAGCTATAGCCTCAGCCCAAAACTTTCTAGGAGTACTGTACTCGTCTAGCATTGTCCTGGCCATCTCAACCAAGGTCCTATTCTTCCTTTCCACTACCCCATTTTGCCAAGGAATGTAGGGAGAGGAGAACTGATGCTCTAAACCAGACTCCACACAGAAACTCTCAAAGTAGGAGTTCTTGAAGTCCGTGCCATTATCACTACGTATAGCTCGTAAGGCACCTGGGAGCTCGATAGACAACCTACTGACCAAACCCCTGAAATGAGAAAAAGTCTCATCCTTCGAGGGCATTAAAAACACCCAAGAATACCTCGAAAAATCATCAACAATGAAGGAACGAAATGACGATCAGGGGGTGAATGATCCAATATAAAAATTTTCCATTCAAAATGATCCAACCAAGCCCATAGAAAATTCAATCAAAAGGAGCAAAAGAAATAGAGGAAGTTTTCCTGCAAGTCCGGTATGACCGGATTGAATCCGATAGCACCGGAATCTTGTATGACCGAATGAAGGGCGGTATGACCAGGCTCAAAAACAGCAGGAAGAACAGAGCTAAGAACAGCACGAACTCAAAAGCTAATTTGAGAAATCTTTTGATCGGCTGGACAAAAACTCACGAAACTTGGTAGATGTGATCCTAAGGATGTCAGGAACTTATTCTAACCTTCAATCACAAGGGTTGATGTCAAAGTTCTAACCTTTTTCACTTTGAAGGAAGAACACACCAAGTTTGAGCAAAACTTGAGAACTTGATCTTGAACTTGCTCATGGGGTTTTGATGATCAAGATGATCTTGGATAACCTCCCACATGTCACAGCAAGCAAGAACTCAAGTCCAAAAACCACTCAAACATGATCTGGAAGAATGAATCACTTAAGCATATAAGATCGGTTTCTTGCAAGAAGAACACAAGATTTGCCTAGATGATTGAGATATGGTCTGAAGAAGACTCATCCATCAATCACACATCCTCAGCACAAGATCCACAAGCATTTAGAAGGAGGGGAGGCAAATCCAAATGAGCAAGACACAAATTGCAAGAATGTAAATTGTGGAATTTAATTGCTGAATTTAAATGCGTAAAGAATTCAAGCATAAGAGAAAATGATTTGCATTCCTGGAAGGGAGGTTTACAAAGCCGCACAACAAAGTGGGCAAAAAGCTCAAAAGAGCCAAAACCTCTAAAAACCTTCAAGAGGAGGAAGGCTACCCCTTCCCCTCTATTTATACTACTCTGGAGTCACCCTCTACCCTTGGATGAGTTCCTTCTACCCTAAAGATCACCTTCAAGGGCTAAGAATAACTCCCACACACAGCTATACTAACTAGGCTTGCTACTTTATCACCTAGACCGCGATTTGATGGTCGTCCTTGATCCAAGCAACTCCTAGCTAGCATCTCAGCCATTTCTTGTCTTCTAGGCTCACAGCGACTCCGTCTCCGATCATCTCCCGGCGATCCTCGACTGTCTGGACCTCCGACGCACCTCGTCTAGTCCCGGTCCTCCTCCACCTCACCATGATCTAGCACCGTCATCCTGCAACCATTAAAAACAAGGAAAATCCATCACATAGCAATGTCCAACAAAGATATGCAATCATCACCCAATTGCATCGCTCAACAAATCGACAATACTAACCACTGAATCGTCTTCTTCGAGTTGCCACTATCGAGTAGGTTCCTCGCTCGAGTAGGCACTTGACCATCGTATCGACCACATCAAGTTGCTACCATCGAGTAGATTCCTCACTTGAGTAGTAACTCAACTATTGATAAAATGCTCGACTTGCTTCACACAAAAGCATCAGCTCTATCAATCACTATGCTGAGTCTATTGACCACATGTCTAACTCTATCGATTATGGCACTAAGTTGATAAAATGTATCAAGTAACAATTGGTTATACTAAGAACTCGACCCAGCAACATTTCTACTCGATACTTAGGTACTACCAATCTACTCGAATAATTCGATCACAAGCCTGTAGGACGATACTCGAACCGCTCGAGATAGACACAACTCAAATTATTTTAATTTAAAATCCAATTCAAATCAAACTCAAACCAGAGCATACCAACCTCAAATTTAGTCAAATACTCATCACAAAACATAGGTAGACCTACACATGGTATTTCAAACAATGACAAGAACATACCACTTCCCACCCGCTTACTGCACTCTAGCTAGACCAACAGTGTCCATATGTAAAAGTTGTCCTGGTGCATCAGTCATCACAACGGTGACTAGAGGATGAGAAGCAGTAACCATCTTGCCATGTCGGTAAGGAGAGCAAACTAAATCTTTGACCATCTTGAGTTTAGGCAAACCACGAATGAGATCGTGGTTGCGAACTCTGGTCAAGTGGTCGAAGCCAATATGACCTAATCAACTATGCCAGAAGGAGAGATCACGGGACTCTGAAGCAATCAAACACCGAAGAGTGTTTCCTGAAGAAACAGAAAAATCAGCTCGAAAGACTCTCCTAAATCTAGAATTCCTTCAAACTAACTCCCCTGATGATCAAGGATTCTGCAGGCACTACTCTTAAAACTTACCTCGAAAGAGTCATCAATAAGCTGAGAAACATAAAGCAAATTATATTGCAGCTTACTCACTAAGGCAACGTCCTTAAGAATGAAATTATCATTAATACAGATGGTACCTTTGGCAATAACTCTACATGAAGAAGCATCCTCAAAAGTGATCAACTAATCATCAGGAGCTCGGACTAGGGAAGAGAACCATCAAGAGTCTCCGGTCATATGGCGAGAACAACTGGAGTCAACAATCCAAACCTCTCCCATCCCCATTTGACAAACCTGATCAAGACATAAGAGAAAGAGATGACTCAGTACTGGGATAAAGTGAAGACTTGAGAACCCAATACTGAACTACATGACGCCTCAGAGTACCAGCCACAAAAGAAGAAGACTGGACTCTAGTGTCTATCTGACGCTCAACTCTCACAAGATCAGGAATAGCACTAATAGAAAATCTGGGAGCTGAAACTGGGTTGGCCCGTCGTCGTGCAAAGGCCGAACCATCCCTGTGAGGCTATCCAAATCTCCTACTAGGAAACACCTCACGCCGCTGATATCTACCTCGATGGGAAAAACGAGAAATATCAAGAGGACGGCGGAAAGATTGACCACGAGCAGCTCCAGGACCAAAAGTCGACTGAACAACATGAAAACCGAGTCCTGGACGCTGCCCAAAAACAGGTGATTCTCTAACCTGTCTAGCAGCAGTGTGTGCCTTAGGAGCACTCAGAGTCTGAGGATGACCCTGAATACCCCTAAGAGCAGCAACACGCTCACGCCTTGTAATCTTGGCGTGCTTGAAGCAGAAATATACCAAATGTCTATCCTTCTGACAGAAGGTGCATGTATACTTCGCCTTACTAGAGGCAGAAGTAGCAGGAGGAGCAACCTTTTGATCAGAGATCCCATGGACAACCCTGGTAGATCTAAACACAGTGGTACTCACCCTGGGAGCTACCACGATCTCACCACTCTTGGAGCCATGCACAATGGTGGGAGGATGCGCCCGAGCGTGCTCCAAGTAGTCAAATCCTAGACCCTGGTTGAATCGGCTAATCTTGGATTGGTCTAGAATGAGATTGAGCTTCTTTTTGCCTCCTACAAACTTCTCAAGAGTGCTCATGAGATACTCACACTCCTGGAAGAGACAGGCATAGGAAGAACAAGGAAGAGAGGAGGAAGAAGAACCAGGAAGAGAAGAACTACCAGCACATGCATTTTTCTTCCTCAGCACAACTGCTTCAATTTTGAGGGCCTCACACAAAACACAAGGAGCATTTCTAATCCTAAGGGTCTGGGTCTCAAGCTTCTTCTTAAGTTCGACTTGGATTTCATCCAAGCCCTCCTTAATCACAGCACATCGCAAGTAACTTTCTTGTGACTTAACAAGTACACTTGACATTTAAGGATTTATTGTCAAGTTTTAGTTGCTTACAACCCTCACATGAGCTGTCCGGGTCCTTAGAAGCTTGCATTTCGAGTTTATCATTTCTAGTTGAGAGCTTCCTAAGGTGAGTGCTCATGGCACCAATCTCAGCAAGTAATTTAGGGCAATTTTCACATGAGGGAGTAGAGTGAGCATGAAGAAAACTAGCATATAAAGACATAGCATTAACAGGTTCATTGCTAGCATTCTTCAACCTAAGACTATCTAGCACAAACAATACACTATCATGCATAATCCTTAGGTTCTCTAGCTCCACAAGCAAAGCATCACACAATGAACAGCCATTAGTGACTCGGGAGGGAGAAGATCTAAGAGAAGCTAACTCCCGAGTCAAGGTACCTACTTCCTTCTCAAGATCCGTACACCTAGCTCTAGCTCTAGCATTAGATTTGCCTAGTTTGCAGAAAGCTTAATTGAGCTGATTATAGGAGGGTATCTCGTCCGTGTCGCTGTAGAGCTCGAAGTCGCTGATGTCGATGGCTTCTGCCATGAAGCACATGTCGGTGTAGTCGTCGCCCCCTTTCTTCTCTTGCGGATCATCCTCGCCTTCGTCACTCCAGGTCTCCGTGTCAGAGAGGTTGATATCGTCGAGTGAAGCGAGGACACGTGGAAGAGCTTCTTGTTCTTTGAGAAGTTGCGGTACTTCTTCTCACGCGCCGGGTCGTGAGCTGGAGGCTTCTTGTTGCAGTTCTTGTTGGTGGTCGTTCTTTCCTAAACCGCTGGCGTTGTTCTTGCCCTTCTCCAGCTTTGGACAGTTTGCTCAAATGTGGTTTGGGCCACCACACTCGAAGTAGGAGATCATGCCACCTCCCTTCCTCTCTCTCACCCTCTTATATGTATGAGTGAATTTGCGAGCCAAAAGAGCAAAATCATTTTTTAGAAATTTTTCCAGTTGGTCATCGCTTAGCTCGCAAAGGGCGGAGAGGGAGAAACCAGTAGAAGAATCAGAAATGGACCCAATGGGATCGGTGACCAAGGCCATTGACTGAGATTTCATCTTGCGAGAGACGACGTCAATCTCATAAGTTTTGAGTCGGGAATAGAGCCCGTCAAGAGTCAGAGTCGACAAGTCGGTAGTGTCCTTGATGGTGGTCACATTCATCTCCCAAACACGAAGATCGAGCGCAGTCAAGAAATGTCAAGCATTATCTGAGTCAGGGTATATGCAACCGATTGCTCGAAGGTCGCTCAAAATCTTCATAAAACGATCAAAGCACTCATCAAGACTCTCACCAGCGTGTTATTCAAATTTGTTGTCCTAACACTTATACTGATCCTGTCTCACCGTCTTGATTTGGGTAGTGCCCTTATGGTAAGCATCGCGGGTCACCCAAATTTGGTGAGCGGTCGAAGGTGAGAGATCCTGTCGTACTCTCTGCAGCTAAGGCCCTGTTTGAGGATGTTCCTTACCTTGCATTCGCCTCGACGTCAGCCATATTGCCGACCGTGACCTTCTCATCAGCAGGAACCTCATATAGGAGCTTCACCTTCTGCCAAATCAGGAAGCCCTGGGCAGTGATGTATGACTCCATTAGCGACTTCCAGAAAGGAAAATCAACTCCAGAAAAGATGAGAGCCTTGGTGGAATATTTGTCTATCGACATGGCTCTCGAGATCGATCAAGATCTATGAAAGAGCAAAACTGGCTCTGATACCAATTGAAGAATCGAGATGGCGATCAGAGGGGGGATAGCAAAATAAAATTTCCCCCAGTAAAAATAGTCCAACCAACAGCCTCATATCATCAAAGAAGAGCGGAGATAGCAAAAACCCGAAAATCTCAGCCAGAGGCTTGCACTACCGCTCATAGACTCAGTAGTGCTAGATGAACAGTAGCCTAGCACTACTGAGGTACTGTAGCAGTACTGCCGGAGTTACTGTAGTTACCGTAAATTAGAACAGAAGCAGTAAAAATCATCCCGACTCAAAAGGAAAATTGATGAATCTTTTGATCGGTTGATCCAAACAGCATGAAACTTTGTGGACACCTTCCTAAGGATGTCAAGAACCTATTCCAACCTTCAATTGCAAGAATCGACCTCAAAGTTCTGACCTTTTTCAAATTTACGGAAGGGTGCACAAGAATGGGTTCAAGAACAAAAACTTGGCCCTTAGCTAGGTCATGGGTTCTTGATGTTCAAGATGATTCTAGATGGCTTCCCACATGTCATAGCAAGCTAAAACAGAAGACAGGAACAACCAAAAACCCAGTCTTCCAAGAATGATCATCTAAAGAGCAAAAGATTGGTTTACATATACATATCATATACATATCATCCATACAGGAAGTAGGGTGTTACTCCGCTAGGGGCCTGAACCTGTCTACATCGTGTGCTTTCGATTTTGTGTTTGACTTTGCTAACCTGAAGGTACCCGAAAGTATAAATTTATTGTCGATTTCTAACCTTCGACAAGATGCCAAGGAAAGCTTCGTAATGATGTGATAAAAAACTCAACATCAAAATAGAATTTGGGGAAAGATGACAGAACTCAATCTGATAATGATTAAGCATATCAGCAAGGAATTCGCTCTTAGGGAGGCAAAAACCTAGCTTTACAAAGGAGGCGAAGAGAACGAGTCGCCCCTCTTGGTGAACTAGCTTCGTGTCCTCTCCGTTGGGATCCCACCTCATCATCTCACATGAGGGGATCAAACCCCTGATCCTTGAGCTCTTGAATTAGCTCTTCGATGAGAATTGATTTATGCATGGCAGATGAGATTGGGGAAAGTTGGCAAAGGAGAGGTTTGAAGACGAAGGGGTTCAGGAGTTCTTTGCATTCAAAAGTGTAATGCTTAAAGTGTATAAGGGAAGTCTCATCCCCTTATATATCTTTACCATGTCAGTTTCAGCATCGATTCAGTTACCGAGGGGAGCACAAAGATCTCCCTTCAATCCACATTAAAATGACAAGATGATTGGCACATGACCCTATAAGGAAGATAAGAATCCTTGAATAAAATTCTTATTCACCTAAGCCTTGATGGGCTAGTCAACGAGTATTAAAGAACCATACTCTATTTTAGCCCATACCTTTATAAGAAGAAGCCTATAGAGAAAGTCAAGGCTTGTGGTCAGTTACCTGGTTATGGCTCCGACCATTTTGCTGATGTGTACTCTATTAGTTTACAATGCTCTGTTAGGACTAGTGATTTGATTGTCCAACCATATTAATCGGTCGGGATTGGTAGTTACTTCTGCACAAAAATAACGTGTGGATAGTTTTCTTAACAAAAACAAATTACTGATTGGAAGTTACTCCAAAAAGACACCTCCCGTGAAGAGACATCTTTTGGTGAGAAGACACCTTTTACTAGGAGACACCTTTCGAAGAATAACCGCCACCCCTTGGTTATGTATAAGTAGGGAGGCCTTTGTGCTATTTGGGAGAGAATTGAATAGATTATGAGGATTCACGATTCTAATCGTCATCATCATCATCATTCATTATGCTGATCATCTCCATTATTGCTTGCAAATGCACAAGACTCTATAATACTTGTACTCTGTTGAGCCACTAAGCTAATAGAAGTAATCCTTTGTTCCACCTTTTGCACTCTTTGGTCTTAGAGGCTTACAACCATTTTTATCCATAAGCTCGATCTAGAGACCCCATGTCTTGAACATCGATAGTTTGGATTCATTGAGCTTGAGCTTAAACAGAGGAGGGGCGGGGTAAGCATGACGGTGGGCGGCAGCGATGGTAGCGCATCGAGGTTGCGGCGGTGCCGTCGGAGCCGTAGCTAGGCAGAGGGTGGTGAGCGGTGGTGATCGATGTGGGCTACGAGGATGAGAGCATTAGGAGGTGGCGGGAGGCAGGGGTGGCTTGCTGGAGAGAAGGAAGACGAGTAGCGACGGTGGGGGGGTGTTGGCGTAGAGATTGGGAAGCGGTTGAGGGAGGGACTAACCGGAGGGCCTCGCTAGTGCCTATGGTGACACCAACAAGGTGGTGGGAGGGGTGCACGGGGATGGATGGGTCTGGCGGCATCAGGGGGGTGTGGTAGGAGTAGAGGTAGTGTTACGGTTATGGAAGGAGTTTGTTTATATATGAAGTAAGAGAGTAATATGTAGGTGGTTCGATCTAGATACAATATCTAGAAAATTGACTGGAACTTAAAAATTTTCAAACAACTATGCAATAGACTCCTGTAATACGCATGAAATTGATTTGTTGCGCGGAAGAGTAATGGCACAATGGCACGTTCATAGTGATACTCCGCAAATAAAAAAAGGATTACGTCGAAGGTGAAAATATGTTGAGATAATTGTGATAAAGACGCACTCCACCTAGAAAATGTCATATTTACCACTTTTTTAGCAGGATCAAGATAGCCAAGAAAGTTCAACCATGACAAGATTTAATTCACATGATTTGCAAGCATGATCATCAAAGAGTGCAAAAGGTGGAACAAAGGATAAAAATGAAATTTATCAAAATCTAGATCGAGCTTATGGATAAAAATGGTTGCATGCCTCTAAGGCCAAAGAGTGCAAAAGGTGGAACAAAGGATAAAAATGAAATTTATCAAAATCTAGATCGAGCTTATGGATAAAAATGGTTGTATGCCTCTAAGACCAAAGAGTGCAAAAGGTGGAACAAAGGATTACTTCTATTAGCTTAGTGGCTCAACAGAGTACAAGTATTATAGAGTCTTGTGCATTTGCAAGCAATAATGGAGATGATCAGAATAATGAATGATGATGACGATTAGAATCGTGAATCCTCATAATCTATTCAATTCTCTCCCAAATAGCACAAAGGCCTCCCTACTTATACAGAACGAAGGGGTGGCAGCTATTCTTCAAAAGGTGTCTCCTTGTAAAAGGTGTCTTCTCACCAAAAGATGTCTCTTCACGGGAGGTGTCTTTTTGGAGTAACTTCCAATCAGTAATTTGTTTTTGTTAAGAAAACTATCCACACGCTATTTTTGTGCAGAAGTAACTGCCAATCCCGACTGATTAATATGGTCAGACAGTCGAATCACTAGTCCTGACAAAGCAGTGTAAACTAATAGAGTACACATCAGCAAAATGGTCGAAGCCATAACCAGGTAACTGACCACAAGCCTTGTCTTTCTCTATGGGCTTCTTCTTATAAAGGTATGGGCTAAAATAGAGTATGGTTCTTTAATCCTCGTTGGCTAGCCCATCAAGGCTTAGGTGAATAAGAATTTTATCCAAGGATTCTTATCTTCCTTATAGGGTCATATACCAATCATCTTGTCATTTTAATGTGGTTCGAAGGGAGATCTTTGTGCTCCCCTCGGTAACTGAATCGATGCCGAAACTGACATGGTAAAGATATATAAGGGGATGAGACTTCCCTTATACACTTTATGCATTACACTTTTGAATGCAAAGAACTCCTGAACCCCTTCGTCTTCAAACCTCTCCTTTGCCAAATTTCCCCAATCTCATCTGCCATGGATAAATCAATTCTCATCGAAGAGCGAATTCAAGAGCTCAAGGATCAGGGGTTTTATCCCCTCATGTGAGATGATGAGGTGGTATCCCAACGGAGAGGATACGAAGCTAGTTCCCCAAGATGGGCGACTCGTTCTCTTCGCCTCCTTTGTAAAGCTAGGTTTTTGCCTCCCTAAGAGCGAATTCCTTGCTGATGTGCTTGATCATTATCAGATTGAGTTCTGTCATCTTTCCCCAAATTCTATTTTGATGTTGAGTTTTTTATCACATCATTATGAAGCTTTCCTTGGCATCTAGTCGAAGGTTAGAAATCGACAATAAACTTATACTTTCGGGTACCTTCAGGTTAGCAAAGTCAAGCATATAATCGGAAGCACACGATGTAGACAGGTTGGGCCTCTAGCGGAGTAACACCTTACTTCCTGTATGGATGATATTTATATGGTGGATGGAATTTTTCAAAATCTAGATCGAGCTTATGCAAAAGTGCAAAAGTCACATGATTTGCAAGCATCATTATCAGGAATAAAAAATTTAAGTCTAGCAATTTCAGCATTAAGAGATTCAATCAAAATATCATGTTTCTTAATTTTCTTGTTTCTTTTCTCTAAAAGCGTACCAAGACGTACAACAACATTTGAAAGCTCATCGTAAGAAGGATTTACCTCGTTTCCCTCACTATCAAGTTCATCTTCGATTGAGCTGTCCATACTTGCCATGAGACACAAGCCCGTCAAGTCTTGTCTCGTCTTACCTTTGGATACTGTATCTTCATCACTGCTTTCGGAGTGTACATCACTCAAGTTGACTTGTTCATGTGCTGAAAGAACTCGATGCGCAACTTTTCTATTTAGGAAGCTCCTTTTCTTCTTGTCATTGAACGGACGCTTGTACTTTGTCTCTTTCTCCTCTTTCGATGATTTACCTGCAAGTTTAGGACAATTTGAACAAATGTGGTTGAGATCACCACACTCATAGCATCTTGGAGGGTCACCACCAACTCTCTTCCTCATTCTCACATTCTGCAAAGCTTTATTAAAACGAGATGAGAGTGATGCCAAGTCTTCTTCCGAAAATTCCTCAATCTGTTCATTGGTTAGTGAAGACAAGAAAGACAAAGCAAAACTTGAAGAAGTATTATTATGAGACATGCTAAATTGGGAGGTCAAAGCAATTGATTTAGAATTACCCTTCTTAGCAAGAATATCTAATTCATGAGTCTTCAACTTAGAATAAAGAACATCTAATGTGAGTGTGCTCATGATAGTAGATTCTTGTATAGATGTTACTTTCATCTCCCACACCAACATGTCCGAAGCACTAAGCATTTGTCTAGCATTAGCAGTATCTGAAAAGCTAACACCAACAGCACGCAAATTGCAAAGAATTTTATTGAAGCGAGCACAAAAGTCATCTACAGACTCACCTGGTTTTATCTTAAATCGCATGTATTCTTTCTTATATATATCTTGGCGAACCTCTTTGACGGTGATTGATCCTTCATGATAGTCACAAAGAGATTTCCATACCTCATATGCGGATCGAAGATGAACCACTCGATCGAAGTCGCTGCGTCCCAAGTCCTAGATGATCAAGTTGCGCGTCTTGCTGTTTGCTTCAACATGTGCGCGATTGGTGTCGTTGACGTTGTCGTTCTCAGGGATTTCGTACGGCTTGTAAATCTTCTCCCAAATTGTGAAGCCCTGCGTTTGGATGTACGCCTCCATCTTGGCTTTTCAAAATTGAAAATTAACACCATCGAAAATACATGGTTTTGTCGAATAACGATCCATTGATATGAATTCTAATCACCGGCTAAGAATAATTAGAAAAACATTTGCTCTGATACCACTTGTAGGATCGATATGCACTAAAATAGCAATCAGAGGGGGGTGAATGATTACGCAGAAGCTAAAATTAAATTTTTGATCTACTAAAAATTCACCCTAATTCGGACTCAAATAATTGCTTCGTATTCAACAAAACAGAGTAGATACATTCGGTAAATAGCGAATTCCGGGAGATCCAACCGTTGGATTGACCTGAAATTTTAACTGTAGAAATTAGATTCCAATATGAATCTAATTAAAGAATAATCAGATCGATCGGACCAACGGATCAAAAGTTATTAACCTCGCAAAATTACTATGACAGATTATAACGAGAACTGATCAAACCCTAATTTTGTGATTAATCAAAACCTACAAAAGATTAACCAATGAAACTTTCAGTAACTCTATATTGATACATTGGAAAGGTTTTAGATGGATGAAATCAAGATTAAACTTGTTGAATCAAGAGAGACAATGAATTAATCTACTTCCCTTGATGACGCCAATCTGTCAGTCACTCGCCGAGACGAGGACCTCAGCCGCAAGAACTCAATGCACCAGGGAAGTCTCAAGTCACAGAAAAACTCCCAGCCGCCAGGGACTCTCCAGCGCAAGAAGCCTCGAAGCACACCAGCCGCAAGGACACCCAGCCAGAAAACAGCGCAAGGACTTTCCAGGCACAAAAACCTCTCGCCGCCAAGAACTCACCACGGAAGGAAAAACAACCCTGCCGCGAGGAAGCTGGCTAAACAAATTGATTTTTATTTCTTTTTATCTAGTCTGATTACAGTACTCTAAATAAAAGAGTATAAACTCTAATACCTAACTCTCTCACCTAAACAGGAGACATCCCTCTTCTATTTATAATGAGCAACTGTTCGCATGTATGTCCACCTGGCCCAACATGATCCAATACATGCAAACTACCCCAAACGATTACAATTGCACGCGTATGGTATACCTGCCGCACTCACGTAACTAACCAGCCTCTATGTACACCGTTCTCTAGCCCGAACGTCACGCATGACATCCTTGACCACTAAGACCTCAATTCCTCCTTGAACCTAGTCCCGAACCTCAGTTCCTTAATGAACCTAATTCCGGTCCCGTCATCGACCACGTTCGCCCTCAAGCAACATCTGCATATGAATAAACAAGAAACAATTTCGAGCACAAATCCACAACTTGAATCAACATCAGTCTATGCAACCACTCACACGAGCGCATTGTATTAAGCAAAACTATTACCGTGCTATCACAAGCATATCAAGTAAACATATAAAACAACACATGCAAAAGCACCACACATGCCATTAGCACAACCATTTTGCAATGTCAATTTCATCACTAAATCAATTTTTCAGCACATGACTTCACAACTATGCAATAGACTCCTGTAATACGCATGAAATTGATTTGTTGCGCGGAAGAGTAATGGCACAATGGCGCGTTCATAATGATACTCCGCAAATAAAAAAAAGGATTACGTCGAAGGTGAGAATATGTTGAGATAATTGTGATAAAGACGCACTCCACCTAGAAAATGTTTTGGAGCACGTACAGATTTGTTTCGCGTCTGATTGTCAGTCGATACCGTGCCGCATATCTGATGTTTAGCAGTACTGTAAAGAAAAAGAACAAGTAAAAGCTCAAGCAAACAACGTATAGTTCAAGTACAGTGAAACATGTTAGTCAGGTTGGCGCTTACTCCAAAATGCTCTGGCTTTCATGCTGTTCGTAAACACCCCCAGCCCCCAAACAAAATGCCAATAATACTAAATAGCGCCTGTGCGAATTTTTGTTCGGAGTTCTTTTTGCAAGAAACCAGTGGGAGGATTTCAACGTAATTTCTTTTTTCTCGAGGATTTTATAAAATGAGTTGGCTAGGAGATGGAATGACCTAAACGTAATTTCGGTTTTCTCGGAGGGTTTTTATAAAATGGACCGACTAGGAGGAGTCGGGAATTTGTAGAACCACAGGGTTCTTTTTGCAAAAAACTAGTGGGAGGAGCTGTCCACAATTTTGGAATTTTCAAGGGGCTTTTTCGAAAAAAAAGGTGATGTGGCATGGCTCCCCTCGTGCGAAATATTCCGGGTATAAGAGAGAGAATATACGTGTGGATGGAATGCAGTGAATGAAGTTTGGCCCCTACCGCTGGATAGTCCAAAATATGTTCTCCCATTGATTCCTCCACAATGCAGACCATAGTAGTATATATACGTAGTATTATATATAGTGGACCATGGTATGTACTAATACAACACACTGATGTTGGCTTTGCTAATTTGCTATAATCTATCATCCTAGCGGCTAAAAAAAAGAATACCCATATCACAAATAATCAAGCTCGCACTGCACTACAGAATAGAACAACAGAATATGAACCATGATTGCCATCGATGACAACTCAAATTTGGTGGAGTCTGGCACAAAAGCACACTTCGCCAAGTCACCCACGGCACTACAAAAACTTGGTAGAAGGAAAAGTGCTTCACCAAGCCCTAAACGCGTAGAGAGATGAAACGTAGACGGTGCAGCGCATTTACCATGGATAGTTCCGAAATATTCTTGGTGCCATCTTGGAAGTTTGAATCATAATAGAATTTGGAATTATGAATTAATTCCAGTTATTTTGGCTCCATCGAACATGCTGATGATCACCTAAGTTAATTGGTAGGAGCCAATGTAAGTTAATTATTAATCCTTGCTAAAGGTCACCTTAAATCGGTGGCCAGCCTCTGCCTGCCTCCCTTTCCCTCCGCCCCTGCAGGCACTTAGCGTAAAAGAGTGAGTCTATTACAGTTTTTTTTAGGATCATAATTTGTAAGTCTTGACACTACGGGTGCAAATTTCAGAATTTTTCAAGAAACAGTTTTTTTTGCATGCCAACCGTTTCAAGGTCCGCATCAATGTTTGATGAATAACCCATAGAAAAGATGGAAAAAGTAGCAGTATTATAGTATCCGCTAATTGAATGGAACATACTTATAGTTTTCAACATGGATTGTAGACATGAATTGAATGGTCTTACCATCAAAGTTGAGTTCCGATAGCATGGACCTTGTAGAGTTGGCATGGTATTTATCTTCTGAAAGATCATGTGCAGGTCTATCCTTATTGGTGATGAGTAGTTGACTCTGTTTGAGCATGTAGTGCTCAAGTTTGAGCTTGATTTGAATTCTATTTTGAATTTAAAGAAATTTGAAGTGCTGTCAGTGTTGGACGGCACTACCGGTGAGTGGCGGTAGTGTCGGCCTGCGGTAGTACCAGCCATAAGAGCGGTAGATTTTTTACAGAGAGGTGTTCCTCTGGGGTTTAGCACAGCGGCACTACTAGCATGCATGCTAGGTGTGGTAGTGCCGAGAAGCGGCATTATCGGCCCAAAGGAGTGGTAGTTATTTTCTAGAGAGGGTGCTCTCAGGGATTTCAGGGTGAGCGGCACTACCGACTATCTGGGAGTGGTAGTACCGGTGGTGCGGTAATACTGGCCCTCCTAGGTGGCGGTAGTACCAGGTTTCTAGCGATTTTGAGCTTAATGTTTACATTATGTCTTAATTAATGCATATATTTGTGAACAGTGCTATTTGATGTGTTTCTTGTCTGTGTGGTTGCAGGATTCCGAGGCTAGGTCATGGTGAGGCAAAAGCGAGACCGGGAGTAGGCCAGAAGAGCTGAGATCCAGAACAGTTGAGGGACACCGGAAGATGATCAAGGCCGGGCGGTGGTTGCATGCAGGGAAGATAAGGAACTGGAGCGTGAAACACTAGTGATGAACATGATGGGCAACGGCATGGACCGGGACTAGTCTCAGGGAAGAGTTGAATTCCAGACTGGTCAAGGAAGTGGTGCTTCAAGTGATTTGGGTCAGCATACAAGCGAGGATGGCTCAGGGGAGTCCGAACGTGTGAGGCTTGGCAGCAAGTCATTGGGGCCACGTGGAAAGCACGAAGCATCGTGATACTTCCAGGAGAAGGAAAATCGATCATTGGGACAAATTGGTAATTTGTCCAATACCAGCGATCGAGATGGTTTGAAAAACTGGGGCGGAGACCTAAGTGGTTTAGGTTACGCCAAAATCAAATTTGATGCAAATTTGGGCTCGTGGAGCGGATTTGGCGTCAATGTAATAGTCGCTTTGAGAAGTGTGCTTCTGTGAGTGAAAAACCCGTTAAGAGTATTGGGTTTCAGGTTAGCCCATGTATATGTGGATGGTATCCACTTGTAGTGTCCAGGTTTAGGGTTAAGGTCCACTATATAAGAAGATGTAGTGGGAGGAGATACTTGAGACCTTAGACTTAGTCACCAGAGAGGTTTAGGTTTCCCACAAGATTTTGGTGTTTTTGTGTAGGTGTGCGAGTGCTCATTCGGAGCATTGCCTTTAGGTGAGAGGCTTTGTAATCATCTATTTTGCTCTGAAATAAAAATCAAATTCGTGCACAAGTTTTTGCCTCAAGTTTTGATTTTCGTCTTGCTTTACTCTTGATCTTTTCTTGTGGTTTCTTTCTTGCTTGATCTTGTACTGCCAATGATGAACGATTGATGGATGTATCCTCTGTAGATCATCTCCTAATCATCTAGGCATGCCTCTTCTTGATCATCTGATGAGGACATCACTAATACGGATACGACCACACCTGATTGGAGGAACTCCAACGCGTCATCCATGGGCCAAGAAGAGAGAGATATCAAATCCATCACGTTTTGAAATCTAATTAGGCCTCCGGATACCAGCCTGAAGTAAAATGAGCATAACTTTTGTATACAGCATCCGATTGGCGAGTTCTTGCACCTGATGAATTTGACCCCACCTAACAATTCCTTTGGAGCACTCCGCAATCACCAAAACAAGTTGGGTCAACTTTTCAGTCCGAGTCAAACTTGGGCCTTAGGCTTTGTACGAGTCCTATTCGACCACTTCTTTGTGTTGGCCGAATCCCACTTCTCTTTTACCTATATATAGCTAGGGAGTCCCCTAAAACTAATTGGGTTTTGTTTAGTAGTAATTTTCCTTGGTGAAACTATTAGGTATTCTCTTGTTTGGCTAGATCAACAGCAATACCGTGCTTCGAAACTCCACATCAATACTTCAGTTATATTTGCAATTTCATATTGCTTTTGCTTTGTTCTTGCTTGTTCTTCGATTGCTTGCAGGAATTGATCTTCGTGATCAGGTCAATCGGGTTTTGGCATGCTGATGACAATTCAGAGTTTGGCTCAGCGATTGCTTGGCGTCGATCATATTTTGGTTGGTAGCCTGGATCATGAGGGTCGTCTCCACTAATCGAGAGTATCCATCTCACCGAAAGATCACGCCTCATCAGGTGGTATCAGAGATTTCGTTGATCGATGAGATTTCAGTATCTTAGATTATATTTTGTTTTTTATCCTAAATTGAAAATTACTCCACAAAAATTCAACCTTTAGATTCAATCTGGTATTTTAGTGTAGTTAGGTTTTGATCCATTAGAGTCCTTGTTTTAGTTGATGATCGTTTTTCCTTCGTGTAGCTTTAATTTCAATTTGTCTAGTACATTGTTTTGTTCATAACTTTTGCATACTATATGGGATTCTAGTGTCCTTGCACTTTCTTGAATCCTTGGAACATTCTCTATAGAAATCTAGTTGGGCACGGACACTAATTCCATATCCAAGTCAGTTTAATCTGGACGTCAAAGTTGGTGAAGCAAGTTGTACTTCCAATCCAAATCAGTCCGGTATTGTGATCATAATTCTTATGTCTGGATTCCGATTGAGAAGTTTTTGTACTTTCCTGAATCCTTGAAGAGTCCTCTACAAAAATGTTTTTGGGTGTCCTTTGTGATTCAGACTTTTTCAAACTAAAATTTGATTCAGATTCAAATTTGGTCAGATTGGCTAAATTTAGGTCAAATATGTGCACCTCGGTGTTTTGGCTATAACTTATATATATGAGCTCCAAATTGTGTATTCGTATACTAGTTTTAAAGCATAGAATATTACCTTCAATTTATTACGTTGTGAGCAAACTAGATTTGATCATTTTCATACTTTAATTGTGGCGACAAGTTTGTTGCACTGTTCTGGCCAAATTTGGGTTTCTTGCGTCAATTTAAGTTCTAGCTTGTTCCTTTGAGTTGGTTGAGTCTAGTAGCATCCACAAACCATAAAACCCCAAAAATATCAGTACACATACCTTTGGGAACCATCCCAAGAGAATACTTTGATCGCAATTGAGACTAGCTATTTGATATTACTTAGGGCTGCTCTATTTGATACATTGCATAATCTTGAATTATCATATTATACTATATTGTGGCATCAAGTTAGGGATTCGAAAACTTTGTTCATACTAATATTGGCCGAAAGTCACCCAAAGAAAGAAAAGAGAAAGAAAGAGCCAAAAGGCAAAAAAGAAGAAAAAAAGAAAATAGTGTCCAATCGCACTACATTGAGCAAAACCCTAATTTGTGTTTGTTATTTTTAGATTGTGCAATTGTATTAATTAGCGGGCAATCTTGTGCCCTTTTTACATTCTTGAAGCAATAAGTTAGCGTCTCTCTACGACTTGTGCAATAGAGCTTTTGGTGCCTCACTTATATTTTATAGCTCATTCCTCGATTGCATAAGTACCATTATCTTTGCGTTGTATTGTCTTGATATTCGCTTATATCCATGTGATTGGCAACTAGGGCTTGTGAATTCTAGTTTGGGTCATTACTTATCATTACAATAACTAGAATTATCAGATTGCATAGGAAATAAATATTGCATGTCCAAGCTCCACCTTCTACTAGCCAAATAGGTATCATTCTCCTTGCAATTGCTTTGCCAAGCTTGAGTGTATTTATCACGAATCAGCCGCCGGTTAGCACCTGTTCGCATGGTAAGAACTTGATATTGGCTTTAGTGTGAGCGACTTTTGAACCACCACATCCTAGTGATTGGTAGGGACATATACTTGTGATTTGTTTCTTGTCTTTACTAACAATGACGGGTTCTCAACATCATAGTGCTTGGGCCAACATCATCCTAGGAGAAGAGGTAGTTTACACTTTGAGATACGAAGAACATACGAGCACAGCTTCACCACCATCGGGGGTACGACGGCATAGCACATGTACCAAAAATAAGTTCACCGTACCCATTTTTAGTGTTAATATGATCCTGAAGGTTATCTTACTTAGGAATTAGTTGTAGTACAATCATTTGATAAACATGGAATTCCTGAGCATGATAAGGTTAGGATTGTTTCTAGTGGATTGACTAATTTTGCTACTCTTTTGTGGATTGATTATATGCGTAAAAATCAGGACATCCGTAGCACATGGATTAAATTAAAGAAAATTATGACAGCTAGATTTGTTTCTTCTTATGTTGCTCGCCAATTACGGAATGAATTGCAACATTTAGAACAAGGTTGTAAAACTGTGGATGAGTACTACCAAGAATTTCAGATTATATTTTTTCGTTGTGGGTTAGAAGAGACCGAAAAGACTCGGATGAAAAACTTTTATTGATATTCAAATCATGATATCTTGTAAATAATACAATTCTATGTCATGTTTGCTTAATCTTTCATGTGAAGCTGAAAGAAAAATACAGAGAAGATAATCAACCACAGTTCAAGTTCCTACAGAGTTAAATGCTACTCCTATTGCATGCACTACACGAAACCTTAATGAGAGCATACACCCAGAGCATGCAAAAAAATACCAGAAAATTCAAGTGAAGTAGAGGATAACACATGTGAGGATGATTCTACTAACGTAATTCAATCTACTTCTGTTACTTCTGTTGTTGCCTTTCCATGTGATATGCAGGTTACTTCTGAAGAAGGGGAGCTACAAGCTGAAAACCTGCATTACCAATTGAAAGTTTTGAGGTGCCTACTTTTTCTGAGGAGGATGCTAATGACCATGGTACAGATCTGATTTTACAGCAAGAAAGGGAAAAAATTTGTGAGTATATTCCTGCTATACTTAATTCTAGTGAGTTACCACCTTGTGCCACAATTGTAGAACCATGTGATGAATTGCATGCTTATAATTTTGATCATGTGGTGCTGATTACGCATAAAGAAGTGATAGCTAGAATATCCCCTGCCACTATTTTGTGCTATATCGTATTGAATGAGCCTGTTAGCTTGAATTGTGATATGGATAAGATTTCTAAAATTTTATCTCTTGTCTTTATCTAGCACATATGCCTACTGTTTTAAATTCAATTTAATTGGTGATTATGGCATAGATGGTAAGTTTCTTGTTTACAGAATATGCATAACTTGTGATAAACTTGCTGAATTGAAGCTTGCTGCTTGGGAAATCCTAGTTGTATACAACAACTTGTTTCATGTGAGGCACCATCAAATTTTCCTGATATGTGTGATTCCTATAGCTTGCTACCTTATTGTTCAAATTTTAGTACATTGACTTGTATTACAAATCAGCATGTCGTAGTTGATGAGTGGAAGTCTAGTAAAATTGTGTCACCATTGTTGGTATGGTTTGATATTGTTAGTTTACAATCTGATCATATGAATGAGCTATGTTTGTTGCCAAAACTTGTAGTTTTGCCCATATAGGTCATTTTTGACATGGGAATCGATATAGTAGGTTCTTTACTAATAGCAACTAACGGATTCAAATTCCTATTTGTTGCAATAGATACATTCACAAAATGGATTGAAGCTGAACCTGTGGTTTCTATTACGGACCAAACTGCGAAGAAATTCTTTGTGAAAAATATAGTCACTAGATTTGGTGTACCTAGTAGACTAATTACCGATAATGGATCACAATTTGTGAATAGTCTGTTTCAAGATTACTGTGATGAAATAGGCGCAAAGATTTGTTACGCTTCAGTTGCTCATCCTCAGCGTAATGGAGCAGTTGAAAGAGCTAATGGCCAAATTATGCAAAGCATCGTCTTACAAAATGCTTAGGGACTTGGGTAGATGACCTCTACTCTATGCTCTAGGCCATCAGAACAACAACCAGTAGAGCAACAGGAGAAACTCCTTTTCAATTGGTTTACGGAGCGGAAGCCATGTTACCAAATGAAATTCATTTAGGCTCTACACGGACCTCTCTCTATGAACAGGTCAATCAAGAAGACCAGCGTGAAGATGACATCAATCTCTTGGAAGAAAAGTGAGATCGAGCACTTATTAGGTCCGTAGCCTATTGACAAGGCTTAAGAAGATATTACAACAAAAGAGTTCAACCACGAACGTTAAGCGTGGGAGACTTGGTTCTAAGGCGTATCCAGAATCAGTCTAATTTGCATAAGTTATCTCCTAAATGGGAAGGTCCCTTTACTGTAATATCAATTACGCGACCAAGTTCTGTTCGGCTTGCAATGGAAGATGGAAGAGGTCTATCCAATGCCTGGAATATCGAACATCTTTGCAGGTTCTATGTGTAAATAAGTTCTTTTTTCATTTACATATAATATTACTTTAATTGTTATGTTTCTAAATTGTGTCTATTCTGATAATCCTCTGGGAATTCACAAAAGTCATCATTTGACCGACTTCTCTATAAGTAGTGTACAAGGTTGCTGGTCGGATTATGAGATAACATCTAATAGAGACTTCTCTTGTAAGCCAGTTCTTACTGCATTGAAACTCATTAGCATGACTTTATCTTCGATCTGCTGGCGGTTAATACCATGTACTACGTGAAAAGAGCTAGTAGTCACTAATTTAACTGTGTGTGTTCTGAACACATTGCCGCTAGTACACAAACAGTTGGGGGCTAGTGGTAAACTCAGTAATATATGCACAGAAGAAACACAAGGAGGAATATGACACAAAAAGAGATTATTTTTCATTAATTTCAATAAGATTATACATTTTCTTTATATGTAATCTTTACATTGCTCGTGTATGTCTCAACGACACAAGCTACTTCTGCATGTTTTCTATTAATCTCTTCTCGGGTGCTAAGCTTCAGATCGGACGCCAGTCTCTCCAGTTCCACCACATCCTTGTAGAAGTGCCTCAACTTGACGAAGAGGGTACCTACTTGGGAAGCAATAGAAGCTCGAAGCGCTACCTTGATGGTCTGCGCCATGATGGGGATCTGGTTCTGGACAATCTTCATCTGCTCATTCACCCCCTCGACCAATTCATCAACCAATGGATTTGTATGTTCTACCTTTTTTCCTTTTAAATCTGTGGTAATCTTTTGAAGCTGTTCAAGAATGAAGTTCCAAGTAGATTTCCTACTTCTCTGAACGGTAGCCAAGTCTTTTGTAAAAATCTTCAGTTGGTCGGTTAGTTTGTCAATTTCATCCTTCATGACTGACCTTTGCTCTTTAGTATTTTCTTCCCACTCGAAAAGTTGAAAGTCATTGGCCTTTATTATATGCTCCAAGTCTGAAAAGATTGATTTTATATTTGCTTTAATTTTTTCCCAAATAAAATTGAGTTCAAAATAAGTAGGTCCGAATCTTATTCTTACCTACTATCTCAGACTCCTTTGCTTGAAGAGTATTTTTATACTCGTCGGAGAGCTTTTGGAGCTTGTCCTCATTTATTTTGAAAACTTCATGGAGTCTGGCAGTTTTATCCTCATAGTGGCTCTTTGCAGCTATGAGGTCAAATTTGTATCCTTTGGCGGTATTTCGGGTCACCAGGAGTTGCTTCTCTAATTCTTTTATTTGTTCTTTTCGTCTGTGTCAAAACAGTTATGTTAGAACTAAAAGGATAAGAGAAAGAAACAAAATAACAGTAAAGCTTATACTTACTTTTTTTGTTTTTTCCTGTTTCGGCTTTGGCCAAATTCCTTGCCTGCTGGCTCAGCAGGTTAAACATTTCTTGTGAATGCTGGAAAGCAGCAAAGGGAAAATGAATTAAAAGTTACCGTTTCTTAAAAAAAAGGAGAGAAAAGATGAATACCTTCGCTTGCAAGTTATCAAAAACTTGCTTGAAGTCTCTCTGGTCGGATTGACTAGAGGAAGAGACCAGCGGTAAAACCACTGGTTGGATGATCACCCTTTCAGGTGCTACCTCCTCACTGGTCGAAATGACCAGTGTCTCCTTCTCTGTAGCAGGGAGGTCTTCAATCTCCCCATCGGTAGAAGACTCCTTAGCAACGGTGGTCGTCCCGACCACCTCGATTATCGCCACAAAAGGATGATCAATTTCCTCAGGGATTAGCGGATCTTCACCGATTAGTGTCCCACCACCAGCGGCCGAAGAGTTTTCACCGTCGGCGCTGAGTGGGTTACTTGCCCATTGGTCGGAGCAGCTTATTTGATTGGAACAAGACATGTTCCACACTAGTCGTCGCCAGGGAGACCAGTGGATTAACCTTAGCACCGATCTGTGCAGCCGCATCCAGATCCTCAGAAGGACCAAGAACAGTTGCCTCGGGGCTAAGAGCAAATAACACGAAGTTAAAAAAATTGAAAACAAATACTCAGAAATAAAGATATATACAAAATTACAAACCTACATTGGAGTCTCGAGTCAATTTCCAGAACAATATGCGTGAAGATGCTCCAGTATCTAGATTGGAGGTCTTTTTCTTCCTCTTTATGATCAAAGCAACATTGTTCTCTGAATCTTCACTCTCACCCTGAACAAACGGGAAGCTTGGTAGATGTCCATATGGAAGATCCCAATTATGGTTGAACCATTTTTTGAGGTGCACCTAGGATGAGGTCCTTGTTTGCGTCCCCGCAACAAATATAACCCTCTTGTCCTACGCCTGGGACTGGTCATGTGCATGCTTAGAGCGTACAGCACTCGCTGGTACTTGGGCAAGACTAGTGCTGGTTGGATCAGTACTAGTCTCAGCGGTGGCAGGGTCTACCACCTTTGAAGTACCCCTGGTCTTCATTTTCTTGACCGAAGGGGCTGAGGCTGAAACCTCAGGTTGTTCAACAGTTCTCTTCTGACCATGCATCTAAGCAAATAATTTCAATTGTCTAGTATAAAATACAATTAGATTAAAAAAAGGACCAAAGAACTCATCGCTTTGCCCAATCAGGCTGGATGGCTGCTTATCCAAGGCAGCCAGGTCAGACCCATTAGCAGAGATGCGTAACATAGACACAACTCTCGACTAGGCCTTTTTGGTGGTCAGCACTGATATGGGTAGCATAAAAAAACATCAATAAATTCTTTAATCAAAAAGGAATGAGGTCGATACCTGAGAATGTCTTCACCTCTAGGTTCGTCCTTGGTGGAATCCCGGTCGCCTTCCATCCTCCAGGCAAATATACACCGCCTCTTCAGAGGACTTATCTTATGGAGTAGAAAATCATGAACAATTCTCTACCCCATCAGACCTCCTTTCAACAGTTTTTTGAAGATTTTTTCAATATCCTTCTCCTCGGTGAGGACCAGCAAATCCTTCTCTCTGTTCACCTCGGTCTTAGTCCAGCTTTGGGCCATCTTCCCGGTAAATCGGAGACAGCTGCCCCCGGGAATCTCCAAGTAAATCCACTCCTTCCAGTAATCGTGCCATGTATCTTTGGTCGAGAGTGGGGGGTATTGGGAGACAATTTTATCTTGGAGCTTAAAATAAGCGCTCCCGAAGAGATCTTGGCTTTTGCTATTTTTAGTATATTGATAGAAGAAGCGAAAAAGGTGAACTGGAGGAGGAATTCCCAAAAAAGCTTCGCAAATATGCGAGAAAACACTCAGAATAAGAATATAGTTTGGGAGAAGATGATGCAGCTCAATCTCATAGTGATCAAGCACATAGATTAAAAATTCGCTCTCTGGGAGACGAAACCCTAACCTCACCAAAGCTACGAACAACACGAGACGCCCCTCTTGAGGCACCGGCTTCGTATCCTCCCCACTAGGATCCCATCGCAGCATTGCGTGAGGGGGATCAAACCTTGGTTAGGATTGACTTATCCATGGCCATTTGGTTCGGGAAGAAGAAAAGGATTGAAGATGAAGGCTTAAGGTCACAAATGGCTTAAGAAATTTCTACGCTTGAATGCAGTAAAGGCGTGAGAAATCCGAAAGGATTTACCCCCTTTTTTATACAGCCTAATGAGTGACAGTTCCGGACACCATTTCAGTTTCAAGAAAAAGTAAACTGTTTTTCAATAAATAGTAATTGACACCTGATAGATGTTCTGGAACTTCCTTTTAGATCTTCAAGCTTTTCACCTCCTTTCCTTGATCATACTCTCTATCATATTTGATGGGAGAAGAAAAAAGGACAGAAGATGAAAAGCCTGAAGAACTAAGAGAAGGCTTGAAATTTAAAGACACAAAAGAATCAAATGTTATCTTTAAAACTCATTCAGATATTTCAACCTCCCATCATCTTCCCTTAATCATACCCCTCATCATATTTGATGAAGGAGAAATAAAAGAGGAGGAGGATGGAGAAGCTGAAACAACTAAAGAGTTTTGAAAACCATCTTTTCTTGATTCGGAAGGAGGTCTTCATTCCCTTTATATACCTGAGCATTAAAAAATGACCAAGCGATGGCTCAGTTACCAAGAGAATCACAAGGATCTCCTAATTACCAGCGCTTAGTTTGGTCAAATAATTGGCGCATAAACCCATAAGTTCACAGAAGACGAAAAACCTTGAGTAATAAACTTTTATCACTCAAGACTTGGGGGCTAGCTAAAAAGGATTAAAAGCCTGCCTTTTATTTAGGCCCTTTAAGACAATTCGTGACTACACGCATGTAATGGGCCTGTGAAGTATAAAGCCCATAATACATTAAACAAAGCCTATCCTTATCCAAGCGGTTAGATTTCCAACCAGTTTAGCCAAAGATGGTCAAAACCTTGCTTCACACTGGTCGTCACTGACCAGTGAAATGGTCTTCCCGACTAGCAAACTGGTCAGGGACAAGCGGTTCTCCCTGCACATGTGTCAGTGCGAACAGTTGTCTGACAAGTACACATAACAACCCAGAAGTTACACTAGAAAAGACACCCTTCGTTGAGAAGACACTGTTTGACGAGAAGACGTCTCTCGGTAGTTTTAGTAATCAAATCTGTAATTTGTGTACCTGGTCAAAGCCGCTTGGCTAATAAAGAAGCATTCCCCATTGTTTCCATTTTGATCTCTAGGAGCCCACAATTTATATTTCCGAAAGTTTGATTAAAGGACCCAAGGTCTTGGACATCGATAATAGTACTATTGGGTTTGATAGATATACTATTCTGCGCCTAAGTGTAGAATAGTTGTTCTACACGTTGGTCGGACGAGTGCACATATGCCCACTTCGTGTGTCCTGACTAAGCCAATCAGTTACGTAGCCAACCAACTAATAAATATGGTTCCTTGTTTGTACTATAATATTTTTTTTATTTAGCCATACTTTTTAGTGGCAGCTCTGATTCACGAATGATTTTTGCTAGTAGGTTTCTAACGATGAGAGGAACATAATGATATAACTCTCGCTAATAAATACCATATGAATCAGATTTACTACTAGATGAATATCAATTTACTGAATATGTTGTTAGATTTGACCGTTATATAGACTTCATAGGGTATTGAACCCTCTTGGAATATTACCAGAGAACTAGCTGTAGCATAACAGTAAAATCCAATAGCCATAACTTTGCAAAATGAAGGCCATGCATAAGAATATGCATCTATGCATGATCCATGCAAGCACGTATCCATGTACATATCCTCCAGATGGAAACAAGAAGATGCCGAGCTGCCCAAGACCACCCGAGATTCGCTGTGGACACGTACGACTATGATACTGGAGCCACATCTGGTCTTCGCCAAGCAATGCTGCAATGGCATCTGTGACCACGACATTGGAGTTGCTTCGCCTATGTATGTCACTACAACAAAAGCACTTATATTAGACCTCTCATCACTGATGGTTTTCAAAATCCGTCTGTGATGATTGATATCACTAAAGATTTTTTTCAAGCGCAACATCCAAGTTCTTAACCATATCATGAACATTTGTCTCTCTTAAAGGTTTTGAAGCTGAACCATATTCGTTCATTCCGTCGAATTGTTTCTTCATCATGCGGTATGGGTGATTCCTACAAAGGAACCTACGGTGAGCATGTACACAGTTGTGCGCGAGTGATTCAGCCACACACTATCGACATCATCTAAGTATTAAGTACAGGCTTTAGCTCCTTTTGTACTCTGGCCCGACAAGTTAGTAAGGGCAGGATAATCATTTATAGTGCAGAACAACAGGCAGTGCAAAGTGAAGTTTTCTCGTTTGTGAGCATCCCATACTTGTACCCCAGGAGCCCACAGTGTTTTTAGATCTTCCACCAATGGTGCTAGGTACACATCAATATCGTTCCTAGATTGCTTCGAGCGTTGGATAAGTATAGACAATAAAATGTACTTCCGCTTCATAGATAACAAAGGAGGAAGGTTGTAGATACAGATTCACGGGCCAAGTACTATGACAGTTGCTCAAGTTACCGAAATGATTCATTCTGTCTGTATTCAATCCAAACCTTATATTCCTCGGATCTGCAGTGAATTATTGAAACCTCCTATCGATGTTTCTCCACTGGGTGGAATCAACAGAGTGCCTTAGTATTCCATCGTTCTTACACTCATTCAAGTGCCAACGCAGTAGTTTTGCCTCCTTTGGATTTGCAAATAAATGTTTCAAACGGGGAATTAAAAGCAGATACCATACCACCTTAGCAGGAGGTTCTTTCTTCATCTCGATGCCCTTGTCGTCATCATTTGATTGATCTTTACACTTGTACAGGGATGCGTTGCACACTGAACATACATGCAAGTTTGCGTACTCTTTACAGTAGAGGATTCAGTCGTTCGGACATGCATGTATTCTTTCTACTTCCATTCCAAGGGACAAAGAACCTTCTTAGCTTTGTAGGTGGTTGTCGGCAACTCGTTTCTCTCCACAAGCATGTCTGCTAATAGACCTAACAGCGCCGTGAAACTCTTGTTAGACCAACCGTTGCTTGTCTTTAATTTCAATAGTTCAAACACAAATGACAACCTTGCGTATTTGGACTTGCAGCCTCAGAACAAAGGTTTCTTTGAGTAGTCCATCAAGACCTAGAATTTTTCAAACTCTCGCTCATCACGGTTCCCTTCTACATCGCGCAGCATCTGATTCAGATTGTCATCGTGAAACCTATCATCATCGAAAGCACAATTGATATCATCCGACATATCATTGACTTCGTTAACGATGTTAATACTACTTGCTTCCTGTATAATCTGTTGTTCACCTTAACTAGTCCAACATGTATACCCCCTTTTGAAACCCCATAAAATCAATTGTGCTTCAATTTGCGCTGAGTTTCGAAACATCGTCAGATTCTCGCAGTCAATGCATGGACAAGGCATAAATTGCACCCCTTTGTTCAACATATCCTCCTCTGCAGCTCTTCTAAAATCAGAGACGCTATTAATGTACTAGGGCACTCACATGGTTCTCAACATACATCTAGCTTCGATCCATCTATGCTACGTATATAACAATAAGTGTTAAATAATGAATTAAGTACACTAGGAGTGCACATGCACATATTCTTAAATTGGAGCACAAATTAACTAGCTAAAATCTTACCCTAACATAAACCATGCTAGATCTAAAGAACAAATAGATCTACAATATTTTACATATAAGCGAACATACCTCTAGAGGGAAACGAGTTGCCAACAACCACCTACAAAGCCAAGAAGGTTCTTTGTCCTTTGGGAATAGAAGTAGAAAGAATACATACATATCCGAACGACTGTATCCTCTACCGCAAAGAGTACGCAAACTTGCATGTATGTCCGGTGTGCAATGCATCCCGGTACAAGTGTAAAGATCAATCATATGATGATGATGACGGCATTGAGGTGAAAAAAGGACCTCTTGCTAAGGTAGCGTGGTATCTGCCTGTAATTCCCTGTTTGAAGCGTTTATTTGCGAACCCAAAGGATGCAAAACTGCTGTGTTGGCACTCGGATGAGCGTAAGAATGATGGAATGCTAAGACACCCTGCTGATTCCACCCAGTGGAGAAACATCGATAGGAGGTTTCAAGAATTCACTACGGATCGGAGGAATATAAGGTTTGGATTGAGTACATACGGAATGAATCCTTTCGGTAACATGAGCAGTCGTCATAACACTTGGCCCATGGATCTCTGTAGCTACAACCTTCATCCTTGGTTTTCTATGAAGTGGAAGTATATTTTGTTGTCTATACTTATCCAAGGCTCAAAGCAACCTGAGAACGATATTGATGTGTACCTAGCACCATTGATGAAAGATCTGAAAATACTGTGGGCTCCTGGGGTACAGGTATGGGATTCTCATAAATGAGAGAACTTCACTTTGAACTGTCTGTTATTCTGCACTCTAAATAATTATCCTATTCTTTCTAACCTATCAGGCTAGAGTACAAAAGGAGATAAAGCCTGTACTCACTGCTTAGATAATACCGAGTGTGTGTGGCTAAATCGCTCGCGCACAACCATGTACATGCGTCACCGTAGGTTCCTTCGGAGGAATCACCCATACCACAAGATGAAGAAACAATTCGACGGAATGAATGAAGACTATTCAGCTCCAAAGCTTTTAAGAGGGACAGATGTTCATGATATAATTAAGAACTTGGATGTTGCGCTTGGAAAGAAACGTAAATCGAGGACCCGTGAGAAGAGCATGTGAAACAAGAGATCAATATTTTGGGACCTACCTTATTAAGGACCTAGAAGTTCGGCACTGCATCGATATCATGCATGTAGAGAAGAATATCTGTGATAGATTGATTGGTCTCTTACTGAACATTAAGGTAAAAATAAAGGACGGTATCAATGCACGGCTTGACTTGATCGATATGGGTATCAGACTTGAGTTAGCACCAAAAGAAACCGATAAAGGCCAAACATACTACGAACTTGCTTGTTACACTTTGTCCATGGCCGAGAGAACTGAACTATGCCAGTGCTTGTATGGTGTGCAAGTTTCATCCGGTTACTCCTATAACATGAAGAGACTTGTTTCGATGCAAGATTCAATCTTAACTGGTATAAAGTCTCATGATTGCCATATGCTTATGACATAGATGCTCCCTATCACAATTCGTAGTACTTTACCAATCAAGGTCCGGGAGACATTCACAAGTCTGTGTTATTTCTTTAACACAATTGCTCAGAAGGTCATCGATCCCGAAGGACTAGATGCTCTGTAGGCTGAGGTGATGATGACTCTATGTAATCTTGAGATGTATTTCCCTCCATCGTTTTTTGATATCATAGTCCATCTCATTGTTCACCTTGTGAGGGAGATAAAGATGTGCGAGCCCGTGTTCCTACATAGCATGTAGCCATTCGAGAGGTACATGGGAATTCTCAAGTCCTACGTACGGAATCAATCTCGATCGGAGGGTAGCATTGTCGAAGGTTATGCAACCGAAGAGTTCGTTGAATTCTGCGTGGATTACATGGCTCAGGTGGAACCGATAGGTGTGCCTCGATCCCGCCATGAAGGGAGGCTCCAGGGTATCGGGACCAACGGAAGGAAAAGCAATCACGTCTGATCCAGCTGTGTGCACTAAAGCTCATTTCACGGTTTTGCAACACATGGATGTAGTGTCCCCATATATCGACGAGCACAAGAACTAGCTATAGCAAGAGAATCTATCGCGACAGGAGTCTTGGATCATCATACAACATAACCTTCAGTTCAATAGATGGTTGAAGGAGCAATAACCCATCACTGAAAACTTGTTAGGTGATACGGTGACATGGTTGGCAAAAGGGCTAACATTTACAATAACATGGAAAGAATACGACTTAAATGAGTACACATTTTACACAAGAGATCAGGATATGAAGAGCACAAACCAGAACACCGGTGTTTGTATAGATGCACTCAATACCCCTGGGTCGATGAGGAGCTCCAACTATGGGTTCATTGAGAAAATTTGGGAGTTCGACTACATACTATTCAAGATCCCCTTATTTCAGTGCCGTTGGGTACACCTGCAGCACATGAAGGTTGAAAAGTACGACATCACTACTGTGGACCTCGAATGGGTCAGATACCAAGATGAACCATTTGTACTTGCTAACCAAGTTGTTCAAGCCTTCTATGTAACCCACCCGTCCAACAAGAAGCGCAACGTGGTTCTTCAGGGAAAAAGGAGGATTGTCAGAGTTGAGAATATAATAGATGAGGAAGAATACAATCAGTTTGACGAGTTGCCTCTTATAAAAATTGGCATCACGGTCTAGGAAGAACAACCTGAGGAAGCTAGCTACACACGCGTCGATCATCGTGAAGGGCTAATTTTTATTCAAAAGAATAAGCAAGTTGAGTTATGACCGACATGAATCCCAACAACCCCACACATGTTGTAGAAGGTATATAACTGCACTAATTTACCCTTTCTAGCAACATAATTGATTTTATTAATTACCTCCCTTAGAATTATTTGCTTGCTTGTTTCGTCATGCAGATGGATTGATCCCCAGTTTTGGCAATGGTAGTTACGTTTTATGGACCTTTTGGACAACTGAAAGCAAGTGGAATTGTACAAAGCTTCATGTTGTATAGTTATATGAAATTTAAGTTTTCTGTCGGAACACTTCAAGTGAATTTGTGTCTAATGTATATGTTTAAGTTAGCGGTGTTGTAATAAGCTAGATTGAACTTGTGTCTAATGTATATGTTTATGTTAGAGTGGCAACATGTGAATAGAAACAAGAAAGTAAATGACACTTGTCTAGACTCTAGAGTTGCAACATGTGAATATAAACCAGAAAGTATGGCCAAGAAATAGGAACTTTGATAAATCCTCAAAGGCTTTTAGCTCCCAAATGAGTACTTATATGGCTACGAATGCTTCTTCTGATGACCAGCTGTGACAAAAAAATAAAAAAGAGAGAGACCATCACAGACGGTTCTAAACTTAAATTCATCACAGACGGTTTAGGCCCAGAACGGTATGTGATGGTCTCGCAAAGCATTTAGCCCCAAGCCGGCTTGTCTCCTTCCCTCAATCACCAGCATCCAAGTCTTTTTCGCTTACCCCCTCGGTGGCGACCTCCCCCGCGCCCTCGGTGGCGCCCTCCACCTTGGCGGCAACCTCCCCCTCGATGGCGCCTCCCCACCCTAACCCCGCCTCACCTCCCCTGCCCTAACCCTAACCCTAGTCGGCCCCACCGGGCGGCGTCGCCGCTGCCGCTTCAAGGCAAGGCCTCCGCCTCCGGCCATGCGTGAGTCGTCCCACAACGTCCACCCGCGCCTGGCTGGCTTCTTCATGTACGCGCGGCCGCCTCGTCCCGCTCCACCTCGTCCCGCTTACGCTTAGTAAGTTCAATTGCTAGTGTGTATATTGCTTGTTTGGATTATTTTTGTTTATTTGGTGATAAGAGAACTTGTTTATTCTAAATTGCTAGTAATTGACACATGAACTAAAGTTTGCTGAAAAATAACAGACTTTTTCACCGGTTGGTTTCTTTTGCCTGAGATGTACTTCGCCCTGATAATTAGCATCTTTGATGTCTGCAATTGATATCCGATGCACACCAGTTACTTTCTTATAATCTTATTGCAACATTGTTTTCAGTACTTGATGTAATTTTGCTTTAGCAAAAGTACATTTACTGGGAATAAATGTTACCACATGGCTCCTAATTGTCAGTTGATTTAAAAGTCTGCTAGTTTTCTATGCATTCTTTTTACTTAGTTATATTAGGCTAGACCACATCAAAAGTAAAGTTTGACATGCTAGCTAGATGAATATTATAGGAAGATGAATCAGTAGCAGTGCTGCAATCGTGCACTAGTTATTGGAGTTGGCCAATGTTTTTTTAGAAGACTTGTTTGACCCCAGGTCCCCAGCTCAATCAATTTGTACCTAAACACATGTGGCTTGTCTGAAGTTCGTTTCAATGTATATAGCATGTTGTTGGGATTCTGGAACAAATAGTTATGCCTCTAATGGCAGAGGCTCTAACCGGGAGTTTCTCGTTTGTTCTATTGTTTACTGCTAATACTTGGATTTAAAAACTACTGCTTATCAGGTAGCCGTCGCATTTATTAATTTTACCAGTAAGGACCAGTGTTTGGTGAATTGGTTGGTCTAATATCTGAATTTAGGTTTGATTACTTAATCTAGTTGTATATATTGAAAATGATTCCAGCCAAGTCTCATTCGTAAGTATAATTTTACATTTTCATTTGAAAAATTGGAAAAAAATTACTTCTCAGGAAGTGCAAGTTTGCTAGAATCTTGACAAGATTGGGTGAGCCACACATTGTCCTCGATTATTAGCGTACTGTTCCATTCAGAAAAACGGCCCAATGTCGCCTTGAAGCTTGGAAACAAATACAGATTTTGAAAATCCTGCTTGAAAGCCTGTTTGGAATGCAGGAATTTCACATGAATTTTGCTGGAAGCAGTTCAATTACTACGTTCCAAATGGGCCTAAGACAACTTGGACATCTTTGGAAGCAGTCATGACTCATTTTTTTCTTGATAAACAAAGCTTTCGGTATCTTTAAGTCCAAACTCTTGTATGTTCATCACAGTCAAATGTACTTTTCAATTTAACTGTGTGAACAATGGCTGGGCTATCCTTTGTTGTAAAAGGTCAGGTTTACCTAAATCGTTAAGAGGTTGAAACAGTAGTTCAATCAAACATTGTGTGAGTTTTAATTTCACATCACCATGAAGGCAACAACAGAGTAAAAAAAAACCTATTTCACACAAAAAAAAAAAAGGAGAAAAGGCATAGTGGTTAAACTGTCAAAATGTTCTCCTGTTCAATTTAGCAAATTAAGTGAGCAAACTAGTTCCTTGTTATTTATTTTGTCATGTGCTAATATTCCTACATACTCTTTACTATCTTGCATGTGAAGGGGCCAGACAATGTAATTGTCTTGGGGACCTTCTCACTGTTTGCTGCCTTTTTAATTGCTCTTTGATGCGATGGGTCCTTGATGAACTAAAATAATTAAAGCTGTAAATATGACCTTGATTAATTTATTCAGTACTCTTTGTGATGCAAATTTGATTACTGCTAAGTATATTGATAGAAATATAATCTCTTTAGAAATATAATTTCCCTAGCAGACAGAAATATTTCTCATCCCACAACTATGAACAAATACTCTTCTTACAAAGATAGTGGAGCGATCTAATCTCTTTCCTTGTTCTAAAGAATAAATAAACCCTTTTTTATTTTTGATTTCCTTGTTATAAACAATACTGTTATATTTACTTTATTTCCTCTTCTACGACCGTATGTGAATTGTTGATTTACCAACTTGCTTGATCTTTTAAGACCTAACACAATCTGGTTAAAAAGAATATAACGTCCCCTCATTCCTCATCGCCGAATGGATCCGATGAGCCGAACAAAGAAAAACTGAGGTGCGGTCCAAGAGGGCTAAATAAAAGGCCCCATAGTTGATATATCATCACGGCGATCGATCTGTAGGATGGGGCCCCTACCACACCTCCTAAGGCAGTGGCAGCATTCTGGACATTGTGTAGGATAGTTGGACAGAAAGGGTCCCCATCACCAATCCATCCTGGAAGTCACTAACAGGTGAGGAGCACGACAGCCTGGTGACAGAAATTTTTGCATCGTTCAAGCTCCCAGAAGTTGCCATGCACCCACTATGACGGTATGCGTTGCTAATGGCAAGAAAGACGTGGAAGAACTTCAAGAGCACCCTTGTCAGTAATTACATGAATAAGAAAAACAACTCTGTTCCAGAAGTACGGGTTCATCACTGAAGACATGTGGGAACGATTTGTTGAGCTGAAGACGACGGAAGAATTCGTGTGTCAAAGTGAAGCGCACAAGATCACCTAGGCAAAACACACCCACCCGCACAGACTCGGCACCACTAGGTACGCGGGTAAGATCGCGCAATGGAGGAGGGAGGATGATGAGGCAATCCAAAAGGAGGCCTCCTCGCCCTTTACCTCGATCTTAGACCCACGCGCCTGAAACTGGGTAAGAGCGAGGTCTGTCTCACGTCTTCGGGCGGCGTGTCCATTGCCAACCCTGCAGATGAGGAAGTATCCTAACACATGGTAAGATATCGAATTACATAGTTTGTAATTGGTCCATATATAACTTCATAAGTGAAATAATATGTTGGGATCTTGGATGTAGATAGCGTTGAGTACAGAATCTTCCTAGGGCTCTTTTTAGGCAGATAGAGAGAAAGATATACTCTCCACGGCCTTGGGAACACAAGGAGCACCCAGGTCGCACATGAGGTAAAGGTGTTTTTGTTCCATGGAAAATGAGATTCCTACAAGACTCCGACACGTACCAGAGTAGGAAGAGAAGCAAAGCTGAGTGTGAGGAATGGCTAGTAGTACTCATTGAGGAAAGGGTTGAGGAAACGGTGAGAGCACAATTTGATGATTAGCTAAGAAGTCTTGAGAAAAGGATGGAGCAAATGGTGGCTACGGAGAGGCATGTACGGAACGTGCAAGCCCCAGATGCACAGAAGCAATTCAGCCTAACTAAACGTCGGAGTAGCTACGTGTCCGCCCCTGAGACAGACGTGGACGATGCCAAATTTCCTATTGATGACATCCGGGTAATATATATGTCTGCAATGCTCCTTAGAGAGACATGTTGAACGTGTTAGCTAATTGTGTACCTTTATGTAGATGGCTACGCCGTGTAATCTCCAAGTGAGGCTTGCCAACGGCTCCATTCTCCTGCAGGCTGCTTGGGGGCACACGAATCTATCCGGTCAAAGGGCGATTGTGCACGGTCACTGTAACACCCTAATTTTTGCTCTAATTTAAATTTTGGAGTATTTTTGATTTTTTTTTGAATTTTTGGGAATTTATTTAAGTTTATTTGGATTTATTAAAATAGGACTTTTCTTGAAAACAATTAAATAATGGAAAAGTTTTTGCAAAGTTTTATTGCAAATATTTTAATGGAATTCCAAACATCTCAAAGTAATTTCTGGAATTTTTTTGAAATTTTTCTGCTATTTTAAAAGCTCCAAAAGATTTAATTGAATTTCCAGAATTATTTTAAATGTGAAATGTTTTAAAAATCAGATGAACGATAATGGGCCGAGCCCATTATTGTGCGTGTCGCCGCCCAACCGCATCAAACCCTAGCGCCGCTTCACCCCAAGTCGTCCGTCCGGATCGAACGCCTGTGAGTGCGCCACGTCGCCTGCATACGTGAGCCTTCGGATCGTCGCCGCACGGACGCGCAGGATTGCGCCACGTCACTTCGTCCCCGCGAGATCGCCGGAGAGACGTGGGCTTTGATGGCCGTGATTTCCGCGGCGATTTCGCGCGCCGAGGCAGCCCTTAAGTCCCGTTGATGGCGTCGTGCGAGAGACCTTCACGCGCGTCTTTTGACTCTCGCGACGCACGCCGAGACCCTCTCTAGCGCCTAAGCGAGCTCGCCGTAGTTGCGTCTTTGTGCCGCCGCGGTTTTTCGTCGTTTACTTCGCCGCCGGTTTCTCTCCGCCGTCGCCAAGGTCACCGGAGTAATCCTTCCGCAAGCCGCGTCGAACGAGCCACTTCATCACGCCGGAGAAGCCTCGTGGCGCCGTGGGCGCGTCATCTTCCTCAACTCCGGCACCTTTTCTTCGCGCGCCGCCGCTTTCACCGAAGCTTCGTCGTCGTCCGATCTTCATCGCACGCTCGGTTCGTCCACGCCACTTTTCTTTGTGTTCTTCTAGAGTAGATCTGCATGCAGTAGATCTGGTTTGAACGGTAGAGATTAGATCTAGTCTCTGTAACTTGGTTACATCTCAGCCGTTGGATCGTTAGTGTACGCGTAGGATTGAGCCACGTCGCGCCATGTATAGTAAACAGCTCCGGTAACCTGAGCCGTTGGATCGGATCCAACGGTTGAGTTCGGATCTGGTTTTGCCTAGGATCCGCGCCGTTCAAATTTGAACTCGGCGGTGATAGCGCCGCACCTCCAACCAATCGCGTGCGGCCGCGTGTTTCCTTTGACCGAAGCGTGACCAATCTCGGCCGTTGATTTCAAACGAGCCGTTGCGATTGCGCCGCGTGTCGCTGCGTATCCGAAGCGTCGCCGAGTCCGCGCGTGCGTTGGCCGTTGGATCCGAGGGGACCGTTCGATGCGTGACGCGTGGCCGTGCGGAAATCGAGGCGTCGCCGAGCCGCGCAGGCATAGGATCTGATCGTCGATTTTAGCGAACGGTTTGGATTTTGCCGCGTGGCTGCATTGCTTCAGGAACCAAGTCCACGGTGGACGAGCCAACCGTGGACCCAGTCCATAGACCAGAACGACGTGGCAGTCTCTGGGCGTGCCACGTGTCGAGCTGACGTCAGCGATGACGTCATAAATATTTTTTATATATAAAAATATTTCGACCGAATTTCATTTCTGTGCTGACGTCATCATGACGTCGTGCTGACGTCATAAAAGCGAATTTCCAGTATAAAAATAATTCAGAAAAATCGGATTTTCTTAATTTCTGTATTTTCAGATTTTATTCAAACTTCAAATGACTATAACTTTGGCATTTTAACTCGGATTTGGGTGATTCCAATTTCTAAAAATTCATAAAATTGTGAGCTATTTAATGGTGAATTGTATTTGAATTTTTGAGGTCATTTATGCTTCTGTATTAGCTATTTATTGCATATTTTGTTTGTACGCGTAGACGCAAATTTGCCGGAAAGTTTCGAGGAAGAATTTGTCGCTCAAGACCAAGTTTCGGAACAAGACCAGCAATTCTTTGAAGGCAAGTGATGCTTTGATCATTTTGATCCCAGGTTTTTAAAATGTAGTTTATGCTTTGAAACTATGCATGCTTATTTATTTAAAATGAATTTAAATTGATTTGGGATAATGTAGTTAATCAACCCATTTTGTTATGCCACCTTGAATTATTAATTGTATGCCCTAAATCATTGTCACCCTAAGTTTGATTATATTAGTTGGATGTTAATATTGTGCCAACACGGGAGGCTAGACCGTGAGTAGATGCTTAGCCTTGCAACGAATCATGAGTGATCTTTCGAAAAATGCTACAATCTTGATTAAAGACATTGAATGTATTTTGAAAAGTGGTGTGATGATGCCACATGATGAGATTGAGGTACAATGACTGTGTGGTTCCGTCGATGTTGAGTTATTCTTGGCATGTGTTGCACAATAATCAACTGGGTGGGAAATGATTTAGACTGGGGCAAGTGGCAAGAGGTCAGTGCTGGTGGGCTGTGTGGCTTTGGGTTGATGAGTGATGTGAGTCTGTGTGCCACATTGGGCCGTGTGCATCGTTGAGTGTTGGAAGTCTTGCCTTGGTCGCTTAAGGACTTCACCTTGCAAGCCTTTGATCCGAGTCACCGTACAACCACATGTCCGATATGGGATGACCTAGTTGACTAGGGTTACGATATCTTTCCTCCGATACCTCGGGGTGACATACACAGGGGTGTATCTGTATGGGGAGCGTGCACTGCTACGGCTTGGTGCCCATCCAACGGTGATTGGTCGGTCCTATACTTGGCTCTGTGAGGGAAGTGATAGTGAAGGCAATCTGGGAGAGGTTCTTTGGTTAAGGTAGAAGTTCTGAAAAGCTTTGTTGCGCACAATCACTGTGTGGTGAGCGGTCAGATCTTGTGGGTAAAGTGTACAACCTCTGCAGAGTGTCAAACTATTGAATAGCCGTACTCACGGTATTGAGCATTGCTCGGGGATTACAGTCAAGGGGTAGATTTTCATAAACAAAATATGGGAAGGGTGGCTGTGTGCCAAGTGTTAAAAATGAACTATTAAGGTCAGTGCCGAGAATCTTGAAGAAAACCATTTGAAGAAATTAGTATTACTTATAACTGTTCCAATGCTTTAATCTAATTAAGATATTGGTTTAAAATTGCTGTTTGATGCAAAAGAACCATTTAAGCCAACCCTTTGGAATAAGCTTTGCATGTAGTAATAGCACTGCATTCTGTGCATTACTTGTTGAGTGCCTTGTGTACTCACCCCACCTTGCTTATCAACCCCAACATCAGTGGAGGAGACTACACCAGCTTGGGAGGAGGAGTACATCGAGGATACGAACAACTAGGGGGCAAGCCCAGTCGGTTGCCTGTGGCAAGATGAAGGCTTCCACGACCTTTACTTATGTTCCTCTGCTATTTCTTTACTTTGAATAATGTAAGCCCTGTGTGGCTGACTTATCTGTAAGGAGACCATAAGGTCGTACAACTCGATTTATATACATGTTTGCACTATTTATTCTTATATCTTTGTGAATGTCTCAGAATGTGCAACCTCAGATGACTGTGTGTGCTAAGCGTGATCTGGATAGCACAGAATACACAGAGGGTCGGATTGCGGTTCGGTCCCGGCAGAGGTGGTATCGAGCAGCCGATGTAGGCCTTGACCCTAGTTTGGTCGTGCCTAGGAGGATAAAACTATTTTCTAAAGACCTAATCAACTTGAGCAAGAATATCAATGAAATCTTGATTTATCTCTTCTCTCTTGTTTCATACCTATCTTTGAATTTTCATTATTCTCTGTTTAATTTAAACAAGGTTTATTTTGTCAGATGAGGATGATCCACACCTATGGAGAGCGCACCGGAGGATACGCTGCGGAGTTATGGCGTATGATGCAGTTGCTCGGAGGTTTTGATGAGACCAGCATGTCGAGGACTTGGTGGTGCAGGCAGGACTTGACGTCGCCTGGGATGTCAAGATCACAGTGTATGCTCGGGAGAGAACGAGGGAGAGCCGTCCTATCTACATCACGGTCAGGAGGTCTTCTTTTGAGGCCGAATCCGAGTCGCGCGTCGAAGCGATCACGTGCGATTGCCCGCACTTACTCCGCAGAGTTGGAGGGCACCGTCTTTCGTCACCATCCGTGTCGAGACAATTGTTTGGAGAGGATGGAGCTTGTAGAGGAGGACGCCACTATCACCCACCTGGCGAGGTACGTCATCGCCCAGGAGGACGCCTTGGACGAGACAGTCCGGGAGTTGCAGAGGACTCGCGCCAGAGGTCGCAGAGGCAAAGATCCACCGCGGAGGGCTTAGCTCACTCCATGCGTAAGATCCAAGAGTTGGAGATGGCTTTGTATGGACCCGAGCCCGAGCGGCTTTGGAGTTACACGATCCAGATCCGGAGGAGCAGGCGCAGAGGCACCGGTCAGGGAGCGAGCAGCCGGGACCAGTAGTCGATGGGGTCATTTGCACCAACCGCAGAGGTCACGGGACCGGTTGCCCGATTCGGAGCACCCACCGGTGTATGCTCCGAGGGAGCCGCAGCCGGGTTGGCTCGATGAGTGATCGAGTCTAGTAGAGTGTAGTGTCGAGACTCGAATGTCTGAGTCGCGTCTTTTTCTTCAGAGTCACCATTAGGTGTGAGTCGTCATGGATTCCTATGTTTGCTTACTTGTTTTTGGTTGTGAGTGTCTCAGTATGTGTTGCATTGCCCTTAGGCACTTGTGAGCAACCGTACTGCTTTATATTATATCAATAAAGTGGCTAAATAATTTAAGTTACACCTGTTTCCCCACATGAATTCTTCTACTTGTCTATGCTTTCTTCTTCTCTTAACCTTGGAAGCCGCAGCAGATAGTGAGGACTCGTGGAAATGTTGGAGCCAGTGAAGTGGAGCTAACCAGCAGACAACTGAATGAAGAGCCGATCCCTCAACCGCCATGCAGTCGATATGCGAACACAGGAGCTTTCTTGATCGCCTGACTCAACTTATGAACACGATGGTTCAAACCATGCGGCAGATATCCAATCAAGCTCTGTGAATGTTCAACACAGGGGTAACCATGGACCACACTTACTCGGGTTGTCGGAGTTTATGAGGACTCATCCACCCACTTTCTCGTAACGCCAATCCACTAGAAGCGGACGATTGGCTAAGGACAATTGAAAGGAAGCTGCACATTACCCGTGTGTAGGACATGAGAGGGTACTCTATGCCTCTCATCAACTCAAAGGACTGCCGCAGAATGGTGGGAAAACCTGCTGCGACTCATGAGGACCCACAGAGTATCACGTGGGAGGAATTCACCTCGACCTTCCGCCCGCACCATGTACACGAGGGTATCATGGATCTTAAAAGGAGGAATTTCGAGCCTCAAGCAAGGCGGCGATCGGTGGCCGATTACCTAAACAAGTTCACCCAACTGGCACGCTACGCACCGGAGGACGTGGCTACGGATAAGGCCAGACAATCCCGCTTCATGAAGGGATTGAATGCGAGGAGTTGCAGTGGGGTGATCACCCACACATTCCACGACTTCCAAGAGCTAGTTAACAAAGCTCTTATCTTAGAGGACAAGCGCCGAGAGTTGGATGACAACAGAGCGCGAGAATGGCGCAACAAGGAGGTCGCTGGCAAGAGAGGCGAGGACGGCACCTCAGCAGTTCATCCGGTACCACCCGGAGGCAATGATAGGGCACCACCGCCGCAAATCGCCCGATGGGTCGAATGTTCGATCTCGGCCAATCGTAGCACGATCGGAGGAACCTCTCGAGCGGTGGGAAGACGTTGCTATCATTGCAATGAAATGGGGCATTTGCCAACAAGCGCCCTAAGAAGGAGGTGTCACCCGGTCCGCTTTAACCTAGGGAACACACCGGCAAGGACTCCCGCGCCAATCGTGAACCGTGGGGCATCAATAGCAGCAACTCCATCCCAAGGAACTGCACGAGGCCGAGTCAACCACATTACAACGGATGAAGTTCAGAACGCCACGGACGTTATCTTCGGATAAGTTCCTAGTAAACTCAGTACCAGCTACCGTTTTATTTGATTCCGGAGCTTCGCATTCTTTTATTTCCCGAGATTTTGCTATTCAAAATGATATGGAAATAGTGAATCTTAAATGTGTGCTCATAGTCCAATCCTCTGGATCAGAACTCCGATCTAAAGTAGGATGTTCTGGGGTAAGACTAATAATTAATGGAGTTGAGTTCCTAGCGAACTTAATCGTCCTTAATACCCAAACCTTGGATGTTATCCTGGGAATGGATTGGTTAACCAATCACAAGGCAGTATTGGACTGCGGAAAAAGAGTCATATCGGTCGAGAGCCCGGATGGAAAGAAGATTGAGTTTGAAGCAAAACCAATCAAGGGATGGACAATTAATGGTCAACGAAGATGAAGATCACCGACTTAGAGGAAGTTTCCATAGTCAATGAATATCCGGATGTTTTCCTAAGATTTACGGAATGTCGCGGATAGAGATATCGAGTTTGTGATAGAGTGGTTCGAGGACAGCTCCATAGCTAAGAGACCTTACAGGATGTCCACAGAGGAATTGGTGGAAATGAAGAAGCAAATCAAAGAATCTGCTGGAAAAAGGATTTATAAGACCTAGTTCATCGCCATGGGGAGCACTGCCTTATTCGTCAAGAAGAAAGACTAAGTTTCAGGATGTGTATAGACTATCGTGCACTCAATGATGTGACGATAAAGAATAAGTATCCGCTACCGGGATCGATGATTTGTTTGACCGCTTGAGAGGAGCAGAGTCTTCTCAAAATTGATCTTCGATCGTGATACCATCAATTGAAGATCCGATCGAGGATATTCAAGAGGCGCATTTTCGTCAAGATATGGACACTACGAGTTTACAGTGATGTCTTTTGGTTTGACAAATGCACCAGCATATTTCATGAACTTAATGAATAAGGTTTTTATGGAATATTTGGATAAGTTCGTCATCGTATTCATAGATGATATCCTTATCTATTCCAAGACGAGAGAAGAGCACGCCGAGCATTTGAGGCTAGTCCTTGAAAAGTTGAGAGAGCAACAGTTGTTTGCAAAATTTAGCAAATGTGATTTCTGGAAGAATAAGGTTGAATTTCTTGGACACATAATGACTGCAGCAGGAGTTGCGGTAGATCCAAAGAAAGTAGAGACAGTTCTACATTGGGAACAACCCAAGTCGGTAACCCAAATCCGTAGTTTCCTTGGAATGGTGGGGTATTACCGTCGATTCATCGAAGGATTCTCTACGATTGCGAGACCTCTTACGCAATTGTTGAAAAAGGAAAGGAAATTCCTATGGACACCTGAGTGTGAGAAGAGTTTTCAGGAGTTGAAGAGAAGATTAACATCGGCACCTGTACTAGTTTTACCTGACGTTCATCAAGACTTTGACATCTATTGTGATGCATCGCGTCAGGGATTGGGATGCGTGTTGATGCAAAATAGGAAGGTAATTGCCTATGCATCAAGGCAATTGAGACCACATGAGGAGAACTATCCGACTCATGATTTGGAATTAGCTGCCGTAGTGCATGCACTAAAGATATGGCGTCATCATCTCATCGGAAATAGATGTGAAGTGTATACTGATCATAAAAGTCTTAAGTATATATTCACATAAGCTGACCTAAATATGAGGCAAAGAAGATGGTTAGAGTTAATCAAGGATTATAATGTGGGAATTCACTACCATCCGGGTAAAGCCAACGTGGTGGCAGACGCCTTGAGCAGAAAGAACCACAGTGTAAATATGCTGTTGGAAACAAGTCAGGCAGAATTGTGTAAGGATTTCCAGAAATTAGAACTGGAAATGGTACCAGAAGGATTCCTAGCAACTTTGGAAGTAAGACCTACCCTGGAAGATCAGATCAGGGAAGGGCAGAAAGATGATGATAAGATCAAAAGAAGTAAGGGTAAAATGGATGAAGGCAAAGCAAAAAATTTCAAACTGGATGAACAAGGTACTATGTGGTTTAAAGAGCGCATTTGTGTGCCGAACAAAAAGGAGTTGAAGCGATTAATGCAGGGAGGCCCATGACTCAAGTACTCAATTCATCCAGAAGTGTGAAAATGTATCAAGATTTAAAGGAGAGATTTTGGTGGCCAAGCATGAAACGAGAAGTCGCGAATACGTTGCAATATGTGACATATGCCAAAGAGTCAAAGCTATGCACCAAAGACCAGTGAGGCTATTACAACCCCTAAAGATACCGAATGGAAATGGAAGAAATTGGTATGGATTTCATAACCGGATTGCCTAGAACGCAAAGTGGATATGATTCCATATGGGTCATAGTAGATCGTTTAACTAAAGTGGCACATTTCATACCCGTGAAGACCACTTATTCCGGAGACCGGTTAGCAGAACTTTATATATCAAGAATTGTTTGTTTGCATGGAGTACCAAAAAAATAGTGTCAGACAGAGGTACCCAATTTACCTCCAGATTTTGGGGTAAGCTACATGAAGCGATGGGAACTCGTTTGAACTTCAGTACAGCATACCATCCGCAGACAGATGGACAAACTGAGAGAGTCAATCAGATATTAGAGGATATGTTGAGGGCATGTGCCTTAGCATATTCCACCTCATGGGACAAGTGTTTGCCTTATGCTGAGTTTAGTTACAACAACAGTTATCAGGCGAGTTTACAAATGTCTCCATTTGAAGCTTTGTATGGTCGGTCCTGTCGAACACCATTGAATTGGAATGAGACAAAGACGACATGTTTTTGGACCGACATTCTTCAGAAGCGGAAGAACAGATCATCGATCGGGAAAGATTGAAGATTGCACAATCAAGGCAGAAGAGTTATGCTGACAACCGTCGCAAGGAACTGAGCTTTGAACCCGAAGATTTTGTGTACCTTAGAGTCACGCCTCTCAAAGGAGTTAGAAGGTTCCATGCAAAAGGAAAGCTCGCACCCAGATATGTTGGACCATTCAAGATCTTGAGCCGCAGAGGTGAAGTTGCTTATCAGTTGGAGTTACCGCCGTCTTTGGCAGGAGTGCATGATGTATTCCATGTATCACAACTGAAGAAGTGTCTTCGAGTACCTAAGAGCAAACACCTTTGGAGGCAATTGAGCTGCAAGAAGATCGACTTACAAAGAACATCCGATGAAGATTCGGGCGAATGGACAGAGAGACAAGGAACAAGTCAACACGTTTCGCAGAATTCAATGGAGCAACCATTCGGAAAGTGAAGCAACGTGGGAACGTGAAGAAGATCTCAAGAAGGAGTTCCTAACCTATTTCGTAGATACCCACGAATCTCGGGGCGAGATTCATTAAGGGGAGGTTTGTAACACCCTAATTTTTGCTCTAATTTAAATTTTGGAGTATTTTTGATTTTTTTGAATTTTGGGAATTTATTTAAGTTTATTTGGATTTATTCAAATAGGACTTTTCTTGAAAACAATTAAATAATGGAAAAGTTTTTGCAAAGTTTTATTGCAAATATTTTAATGGAATTCCAAACATCTCAAAGTAATTTCGAATTTTTCTCGCTATTTTAAAAGCTCCAAATGATTTAATTGAATTTCTAGAATTATTTTAAATGTGAAATATTTTAAAATCGATGAACAGAATGGGCCGAGCCCATTCTTTGTCGTCGTGTCGCCGCCCAACCGCTGCTTGAAACCCTAGCGCCGCTTGACCCAAGTCGTCCGATCCGGATCGAACGCCTGTGAGTGCGCCACGTCGCATGCATGCGTGAGCCTTCGGATCGTCGCCGCACGGACGCGCAGGATTGCGCCACGTCACTTCGCCCCCGCGAGATCGCCGGAGAGACGTGGGCTTTGATGGCCGTGATTTCCGCCGGCAGTTTCGCGCACGTCGAGGCAGCCCTTAAGTCCCCGTTGATGGCGTCGTGCAGAGACCTTCACGCCGCGTCTTTTGACTCCTCGCACGCACGCCGAGACCCTCTCTAGCGCCTGAGCGAGCTCGCCGTAGTTGCGTCTTTGTGCCGCCGCGGTTTTTCGTCGTTTACTTCGCCGCCGGTTTCTCTCCGCCGTCGCCAAGGTCACCGGAGTAATCCTTCCGCCAAGCCGCGTCGAACGAGCCACTTCATCACGCCGGAGAAGCCCCGTAGCGCCGTGGGCTGCGTCATCTTCCTCAACTCCGGCAGCCTTTTCTTCTGCGCCGCCGTCGCCTTCACCGAGCTTCGTCGTCCGTCCGATCTTCATCGCACGCTTCTGGTTCGTCCACGTCACTTTTCTTTGTGTTCTTCTAGAGTAGATCTGTACCGTTAGATCTGGTTTGAACGGTAGAGATTAGATCTAGTCTCTGTAACTTGGTTACATCTCAGCCGTTGGATCGTTAGTGTACGCGTAGGATTGAGCCACGTCGCACCATGTATAGTAAACAGCTCCAGTAACCTGAGCCGTTGGATCGGATCTGAACGGTTGAGTTCAGATCTGGTTTTGCCCTAGGATCCGCGCCGTTCAAATTTGAACGTGCGGCGGTGATAGCGCCGCACCTCCAACCAATCGCGTGCGGCCGCGTGTTTCCTTTGACCGAAGCGTGACCAATCTCGGCCGTTGATTTCAAACGAGCCGTTGCGATTGCGCCGCGTGTCGCTGCGTATCCGAAGCGTCGCCGAGTCCGCGCGTGCGTTGGCCGTTGGATCCGAGGGGACCGTTCGATGCGTGACGCATGGCCGTGCGGAAATCGAGGCGTCGCCGAGCCGCGCAGGCATAGGATCTGACCGTCGATTTTAGCGAACGGTCTGGATTTTGCCGCGTGGCTGCACTGTTCTGTGAACCAAGTCCACGGTGGACCAGAGCCGAACCGTGGACCCAGTCCATAGACCAGAACGACGTGGCAGCCTCTGGGCGTGCCACGTGTCGAGCTGACGTCAGCGATGACGTCATAAATATTTTTATATATAAAAATATTTCGACCGAATTTCATTTCTGTCGCTGACGTCATAAAAGCGAATTTCAAAGATAAAAATAATTCGGAAAAATCGGATTTTCTTAATTTCAGTATTTTGATTTTATTCAAACTTCAAATGACTATAACTTTGGCATTTTAACTCGGATTTGGGTGATTCAAATTTCTAAAAATTCATAAAATTGTGAGCTATTTAATGGTGAATTTTATTTGAATTTTTGAGGTCATTTAGTCTTCTGTATTAGCTATTTATTGCATATTTTGTTTGTATGCCAGAGACGCAAATTTGCCGGAAAGTTTCGAGGAAGAATTAGTCGCCAAGACCAAGTTTCGGAACAAGACCAGCAACTCTTTGAAGGCAAGTGATGCTTTGATCATTTTGATCCCAGGTTTTTAAAATGTAGTTTATGCTTTGAAACTGAGAGGAGCCGCCCAGACCGTCCTCGATTATTTGAATGCTCTGTCGCCCTCATCGGATTTGGAGGCTAGGAACGGATCGCCGATGGCTCTCGCAATGCTAGCACCCAAGCCCAAGTGAGACAACAGTGAGGCCACTCAAATAATCGACAACAATCCCGGTATTCCCCCAGTATGCGACCCGAAACTCGCCCAGGATCCCCTAATACTGGTTTCCAATGCCACATCAATTCAATTTGCACAAAGGGGGCAACGAACTCAAACCCCACATCCAGACACGCAAACGGAAGCACAACAAAACGACTAAAAAAACAAGGCACAAAGACAAAACCCGGCAAAACAAGAGATACTACCTAGACTCAGGAAATCTACAAAATTTCGGCATGATGCCTCTAAAAGAGAGGACATCCACTCAGCAGACAGGAGAAACAAATAACAATAAATGATAAAAAGCATGAACATATCATAACCATCATGACACAACCACAATATAACCAAAAGGAAAGCAACATACTAAGCATGGGATGAGCACCATAATACAATAAGGTTCAACAATAGAAGTAGCCAAATTTTGAAGACTAGACATAACATAACTTAAGGATAACTATACAACAAAACGAATACACAACCACCAAATTAAACCAAAAGCATGCTATCTCCGGAAGTGTCCCGCCTCAACACTTTGGCGTTTATATCGTTAAGCATAGCTCTATTCGGGCCCCGCCCACCACCGAGAGGCAATAAGGACAGAACTCGCAACCTGCATCGCCTCACCAAAAACCACAAAGCGAAGCATGAGTACTGAAGGTACTGCAAGACTTACCCGTGGTCCATATATGACCGACTCAAGGCATATGCATTTGGATGTAGCAAGGAAAAAGCTTAAGGTAACAAGTGCCTAAAAGCTTAACTTTGATTCATATTCACATTCAACTACTCAAATTACAAATTTTATAGCAGTTATGAACAGCATCTACTACTAGATTGAATTTTGAAGTTTAAACACTTAAAGTAAAGCAAGAATACATATGAACCAAGCATAACCATCATTGTACCAACAAGTTCCAAGTTTAAGTTATTACTACGCTGAATGTGCGATGATACAAGCGTGCTCATATCCGGGAGCGTGGCAATTCGAATCGTTTACTCACCCTGCAGGGGATCATCAATCACACAACAGGAATCCCACGAAGGAACTCATATCAACCCTCCTCCCATCCATACCTACTCGTCGAACCATCTTCATGCGGTCCGAGCACCTAGCAACCCTCGAGCGCCCAAGCCTCACTTGGCCCTCGAGGAGCCTAAGCCTCGCCTCAACCACGTCCAACCGCATGAGGGCATGACCCATCAAGTAGTATGCCGTGAAAGGGTGGCTTACCTTACCATGATCGGCATGCGATCAACAAAGTGTGCTCGATCAAAGGGCAAACAACGGATCGGTCCTCAACCGACACAAAGTAGACTACACATTTGAGTCTCCACACTCAATTATTCCAACCTTCTCGCCCGGTCTCATTTTCACATTTCATTTTCTAACCACAACCGTTATAGCCCAATAGTGTGAAGTAAACAATCCTCAAGCGATGGAACCATCCACCACTTGGCCCATAACCGACATTTAAGCAAGCTAAGCATGGACACAATATAATTACCCATAGACTAGCTCCAAAGCAGTTGTTCAACAAGTATCAATGAGTGTATGTGCAACAATTAGGTTCTAATACCAATCCCGTAATTCAATTCCTAATGCATAACTTAAATCATCCCATAAGCAATTTATTCTCAAAAATACAATTACATAAGGAGGAAATATGCTTAGGTGCTTGCCTTGTGGTTCTGCCGGAGTTTCCACCACAAACTGCCCCTCAACGTCCCCCCCGACCACAGCCACGTCAACCGCCGCGGTTTCGTTCTCTACACGTTTATAATGAATGCAAATGAGTGAGATGCATGCTATGCATATGGAATGGAAATGCAAAATTAAAGATTCATCACAATTCCAAAATGCAAGCATTCTACAGCAAAACGGAAGGCAAAAATTGCTAACAATACGCATTAATAGCTAAACAATACTTTGATATGCTTTACACCATTCCAATCTAGCTCCTAACTTTCACTAATACATTTTTGGACAGATTTCGGCCCTTCCAACGAGACTTCACCATTTTAGGCACAACTTCCACATGGTTTCATGAAATTGAGTGATTCCAATTTATAAACGAACATAAGAACAAAACCTAAACATACATCTACCCCTCACTGATTTCCCAATTCATTAACTTGCCCAAAAACTCACAAAAACAACACTCCGAATATTTGCAACATTCCCGGACAGAGCTGCACTAATTTGCTCACAACTTCCTAACCACTAAACCAAATTGAATTGAGTGATTCCAAGCCCTAATAAAACTTAAGAGACATATCTACAACTTGGTTTTGGCCGATTTCTCATTCACTACTCGAGGAATTCCCAGTTTGCCCGCAAACCGAGAGCAATTGCAAAGTCAAAAAATTTCAGAACTTCTGAACAGCATGCACTAAGTTCGTCATAACAAATGCTATACTTAATGGAATTGAGCAATTGATAATAGTTTTGCAATCTACACGGAATTTCCTACAACTTCTCAGGCAAAACTTATGTCCAATTCGGCCTCTAACTAATTTTAATCCACAGCTCAAGTTCCAACTTTCACAGTTTCAGCATTTCAGTGCAGCATGTACCAAAATCATCATAACTTTCGGTTGGATGAATGGAATAAAGTGATTCCAGTTGAAAATGAGAGGTAACTCATTTATATACATTTTCTTCTTCATCCAACCTAGCAGGAGATGCTCGGAACTTGCTCTAAAATACGAAACACAGCAGCTACAGTTTTCTGCTCGAAAATTCAGAACAATGCACAAACCCTAAACTGATTTTTTTCCCAACCAAAACCCAAATCCCTACTTTCCTAAGCCCCCAAATGGATCATCAAGCTCATGGGGAGTCTTACCCACACTTACCTCAAACCCAAATGTTGGAACCCTAGGAATGGAGGAGTAGAGGGGAGCTTGGGGAGAGGAGGGAGGAGTTAGGGCTTGCAGCCATGGGGAGGAAGAGGAGCTGCAGGAGGGAGGAAGGGAGGGCGCAGCTGCCGTGGAGGAGGAGGGAGGGCGCCGGCCTCTTGCTTGCCTCCTGGTTGCTCCCTTGCTTGCTTTGGGTTGGAAGCAAGAAAATGGGGAGGAAATGAGGAATGGGGAAAGTGGTTGTGGCTAGATATTTGTTAGCTTGTGGTTGCTTGACCATTTTACCCCTAAGTGTGGGCATGAGGAAGGGCATTGGTTGGCAATATGGCTAGGAGAAACTATTTGTTGGCTTGAATGGATTCAATCTTTGAGCTTTATGCAAATGTATACAACGATGATTGTAATTATATTCTTTTCCTTCCTCCTTTGTAATACCATTCAAATATACTGCTTAACGTATTGAGACTGATGCAATTAAAGTTGTAATACGAGATCAATTTACATAAGAAAATTTTTAAATTTCTGTTTTTGAGCACTTCGTTATTTACCAATCTGTGATTAACTGCAAGATTAAGCTAATGTTAGCCGAATGGGTCAAAGTCGAATTTGGGACCTGACAAATCCTCCCCCCCATAAAAGAATCTCGCCCCGAGATTCAAAAATGAGAGCATGGATGGATAGAGTCCATACGAACAACGCAGCCACATACAATTGACATGACTTTAATTGCGAAGAGATTGGATGTTAGCACTTACATGTTATGGAAGAATTCGGGATACTCGGTTTTCAAACAGTCTTCCCGCTCCCATGTAGCTTCATCTTCAGTGTGATTGCTCCACTGAACTTTATAGAATTTTAGGGTTTTACTTCGGGTCTTGCGTTCAGCTTCATCCAAAACTCGAATAGGATACTCTTGGTAAGACAGATCTGGCAGAACTTCGAGTTCATCCACATCGAGTTGTTCAAAGGGAATACAAAGGCACTTCTTCAATTGTGATATATGGAAGACGTTGTGGACCATCGCTAGAGAGGGAGGAAGCTCCAATTGATATGCCACTTGACCACGTCTTGCAAGGATCCGAAAAGGTCCTATGTATCGAGGTGCTAACTTTCCCTTAACCCCAAAACGACGGGTGCCCGAAGAGAGATACCTTCGATAGACATAATCACCAACATTGAAAGAGAGAGGTCTTCACGACGATCAAAGATAGCTCTTTTGTCGTGATTGTGCTACCCGCATGATTTTCTTGAATGGTCTTCACCTTCTCTTACGCCTTTGTGACCAAATCGGGCCCAAAGAATGATCGTTCCCCACTTTCGGACCAGTTCAGGGGGGTCCGACAGCTACGACCATAGAGTGCTTCGAAAGGAGACATTTTGATGCTGGTTTGGTAGCTGTTGTTGTAAGCAAACTCGGCATATGGAAGACATTCATCCCATTTCTTTCCATAAGATAGAACACAAGCCCTCAACATATCCTCAAGGATCTGATTGACCCACTCGGTTTGGCCGTCCGTTTGCGGATGATATGCTGAGCTGTGAAGTAGCTTAGTGCCCAATGCCTCATGTAAACTTTTCCAGAATCGAGAGACAAACTGAGAGCCTCGATCTGAAACTATCCGCTTTGGCACTCCATGAAGACATACAATTCGAGATATGTACAACTCCGCATACCTCATGGCTCGATAGGTGGTGCGAACAGGTAGGAAATGTGCGGACTTTGTCAACCGATCGACTATAACCCATATCGAGTCATGACCCGAAGAAGTCGTTGGTAGTCCGGTGATGAAATCCATGCCAATGTCTTCCCACTTCCAACTTGGAATGGGTAGCGGCTGAAGAGTGCCAGCCGGCCTAAGGTGTTCGGCCTTCACCCTTTTGCAAACATCACATTCGGACACATAGCGAGCAATCTCACGCTTCTTGCGAGTCCACCAAAACCGTTGCTTCAAGTCTTGATACATTTTGTTGCTGCCAGGATGGATTGTGAGTAAAGAGTTGTGGGCTTCATCGAGAATCTTTCTTCTCAATTCTTGGTCCTTTGGGACGACTAGGCGCTCGCCAAACCATAAAGTTCCACGGTCATCAAGATGGAAACTAGTAGTCGGGCGGCATTCGCTTGTCGCAAATTCGGCAACGCCCTTGTCCCTCTTTGTACCTCTCTAATCTGATCCAAAGAATGGAATTCAACTCTAGATTAGCCAAGAAACCTTCTTCAACCATCTCTATGCTGAGCTTCTATAATTCTGCACAGAGAGTGGCACTTCGGGGTTGAAGAGTAAGGCAATTGCATTGGGCCTTGCGACTCAATGCATCAGCCACCACATTGGCTTTTCCCGGGTGATAGTGCACTTCTAAATTGTAATCTTTGATTAGTTCAAGCCACCTTCTTTGCCTCATATTCAAATCTGCCTGAGTGAAGATGTACTTGAGACTCTTGTGATCGGTATAAATGTTGCACTTGTTCCCAAGAAGATAGTGGCGCCAAATTTTTAAAGCATGGACCACCGCAGCAAGCTCTAAATCATGAGTTGGGTAGTGCTCTTCATGGCGTTTCAATTGCCGAGATGCATAGGCGACAACCCGGCTTTCTTGCATAAGCACACAGCCAAGGCCGATACCTGATGCATCGCAATAGACATCGAATGGCTTGTGAATATCGGGTTGCGTGAGGACAGGAGCGGTAGTAAGGCGTTGTTTCAAGGTCTGAAATGCTTGCTCACAGCCCACTGACCATTTGAATTCAGCACCCTTCTTCAGTAGCTCGGTCATGGGTTTGGCAATCTTTGAGAAGTCTTGAATGAATCGGCGATAATAGCCTGCAAGCCCAAGAAAACTGCGGATCTCTGTGACAGTTTTGGGCTGCTCCCACTGGAGGACATCTTGCACTTTACTTGGGTCGACAGCAACACCTTGCTTGGAGAGGACATGTCCTAAGAATGATACCTCCTTCAGCCAAAACTCGCACTTACTGAATTTGGCATAAAGGTGATGTTCCCGAAGTCTCTCGAGAATGATGTGAAGATGCTTTGCATGCTCTTCTTCATTTTTTGAGTAGATGAGGATGTCGTCAATGAAGATGACCACGAAAGAGTCAAGTTCCTCCATGAAGATGGAATTCATAAGGTACATGAAGTATGCCGGTGCATTCGTCAATCCGAACGACATGACGGTATACTCATACAAGCCATAACGAGTGGAGAATGCTGTCTTCGGGATATCTTCTGCTCGAATCTTGATCTGATGATACCCGAGCCTCAAATCAATCTTGGAGAATACCCGTGCACCAGCAAGTTGATCAAAGAGGATGTCTATCCGAGGAAGGGGGTACTTGTTCTTTATGGTGACTGCGTTCAAGGGACGATAATCAACACACAAACGAAGAGAACCGTCCTTCTTGGTCACAAAGAGAGCCGAGCAGCCCCAAGGTGAGGAGCTCGGGCGAATGAATCCCTTGTCCATCAGTTCCTTTAATTGCTTCTTCAATTCTGCCAACTCATTTGGCGGCATTCGATAGGGTTGCTTGGAAACTGGAGCAGTCCCGGGCTGAAGCTCAACTACGAACTCAATATCCCGATCGGGCGGCATCCCCGGCAATTCCGCTGGGAACACATCCGGGTATTCAGAAACCACGGGAATGGACTCTAACTCCACAATTTCAGCACCATTCAAGGAGCAAAGAGTGGCCTTGCCATCATCGAGAAGTAGAGTTAACCGGCCGCCCTTCGGTTCCTTGAGCGAGATGGAGCGATGAGAACAATTTAGAATGGCCTTCTGCCTTGTTAGCCAATTCATGCCCAAGATAACATCCATCCCACGAAGATCGAGGAGCAGCAAGTTGACAAAGAATGGAATCCCTTGGATTAGCATAGATGCTTCTCGAACTACTTGATTAGCGACAATTTTTGAACCCGGTGCTTCAATGAGGAAAGAGGTGTTGCTGCAACTCACTCTCATTTTATGATGCATAGCAAAATCATTGTGAATAAAAGAATGTGAAGCCCCTGAGTCAAAAAAAACCCTAGCAGCATGCCCATCAATGCATAACATACCCGTCAACACCTGGTCACCCTCCGGAATCTCCTCGGCGTTGGTGTAGTTGACTCGACCATGCTTCGACACCTGAGGCGCATTCCCGATGGGACGTGGAGGTGGTGCGGTAGCGCCTTGAGGCCTGGGAGCACTAGAGTTGTTGCCTCGCCTTGGAAAAGGGCAATCCCTGATGAAGTGTCCCGCGCGCTCACAATTGTAGCACGGGCCTGGACCCGAATTGGCCCCCACTCTCACTCCCGGTTTGTGGTCAGGGGCGAGGAACAACGAGGGAGGACAGGCCATCCCAGCCTATAGGGAAAGTGCAGGAGCAGGTGCCCTAGGTGGAGGAAGGAGGACAGCTCGAGCACGCTGTGAACTACCACCTGCTGAAAACTGTGCACCCCGCTTTCACTTCTTTTCTTCCTGATGGTTCTTCATCTTGTGCTACACTGTGATCACCCGACTCACCAAAGCATTGAAATCGGGGAAATCGCACACGGAGAGCTTGTCTTGCATCTTAGCTGACAGTCCATTCATGAAGCGACCTTGCTTCTTTTGTCAGTGTCCACCTCTTCTGGTGCATACTGGGCCAAATAGTTGAACTCGCGAGAGTAGTCTATCACTGACTTGTTCAACTGCTTAAGGGAGAGGAACTCCTGCCTCTTGATGTCCATGAGCCCCTTCGGGATATGATAGGCCCGGAAGGCCTCACGGAACTCCGCCCATGACACCTGGTGACCGGCGGGTTGCATGACCAGAAAGTTGGCCCACCAAGCACCAGCGGAACCCTAAAGTTGTTGAGCCGCGAAGAGTGCCTTCTCATGGTCTTCGCAGCGAATGAGAGCAAACTTCTGCTCAATAGTCCGCAACCAATCGTCGGCCTCTAGTGGCTCGCTGGCGCGAGAGAAGGTAGGTGGCTGTGTATGCAAGAAATCCAAATAACCGTTGGGTCGGTCTCGCCTTTCGTGACCACCTCGAGGAGCCTGGTTCTGAACAAGCATCTCCAGGATTCTGTTGGTTGCCTGCTGATTCTGCTCAGACCTCAGCAACACATCCAAGAGGTTGGGTGGAGGAGGCGGATCACCATCGTGGGCTTGCGATCGCCCCACACCATCATCACCTCCCGTACTACCGCGGGTCCTCATCCTGTCGTCAACCAAGGTCAAAACAACAAGAATTCGACTCCACAAAGAAAGGATAGGTTCTTAGACTTGACTAAAAGAATTCAAATCAAAACATGATCTAAACAACAACACAATACAAAGGAACTTCTACAAAACCAACATACGTAAAAGCATAGATCATGATGCAATATGACATGGCAAGGCATATGCATGCATGGTATGACATGGATCTTACATGCATGGTATGACATGCACAGTTCCAACGCGGTCGCTTCTCCTACACTCACCATTCAGCCTACACAACCCAAGCTATAGACATAGGGCGGGTAATATAGCACTAATCACTACTAGGAGGTTAAGTAAACCACACCCAATCACCTAAGTGGTTGTCAAGTTTAGGGTTCGTCTTTATGCACCTTGCTCTGATACCAGCTTTGAGAGGAGCCGCCCAGACCGTCCTCGATTATTTGAATGCTCTGTCGCCCTCATCGGACTTGGAGGCTAGCAACGGATCGCCGATGGCTCTCGCAATGCTAGCACCCAAGCCCAAGTGAGACAACAGTGAGGCCACTCAAATAATCGACAACAATCCCAGTATTCCCCCAGTATGCGACCCGAAACTCGCCCAGGATCCCCGCATACTGGTTTCCAATGCCACATCAATTCAATTTGCACAAAGGGGGCAACGAACTCAAACCCCACATCCAGACACGCAAGCGGAAGCACAACAAAACGACTAAAAACAAGGCACAAAGACAAAACCCAAAAAACAAGAGATACTACCTAGACTCGGAAATCTACAAAATTTGGCATGATGCCTCTAAAGAGAGGACATCCACTCAGCAGACAGGAGAAACAAATAACAATAAATGATAAAAAGCATGAACATATCATAACCATCATGACACAACCACAATATAACCAAAAGGAAAGCAACATACTAAGCATGGGATGAGCACCATAATACAATAAGGTTCAACAATAGAAGTAGCCAAATTTTGAAGACTAGACATAACATAACTTAAGGATAACTATACAACAAAACGAATACACAACCACCAAATTAAACCAAAAGCATGCTATCTCCTAAGTGTCCTCCTTTGAACACTTTGGGCGTTTGTATCGTTAAGCATAGCTCTATTCGGGCCCCGCCCACCACCGAGAGGCAATAAGGACAGAACTCGCAACCTGCATCGCCTCACCAAAACCACAAAGCGAAGCATGAGTACGTAAGGTACTGCAAGACTTACCCGTGGTCCATATATGACCGACTCGAAGGCATATGCATTTGGATGTAGCAAGGAAAAGCTTAAGGTAACAAGTGCCTAAAAGCTTAACTTTGATTCATATTCACATTCAACTACTCAAATTACAAATTTTATAGCAGTTATGAACAGCATCTACTACTAGATTGAATTTTGAAGTTTAAACACTTAAAGTAAAGCAAGAATACATATGAACCAAGCATAACCATCATTGTACCAACAAGTTCCAAGTTTAAGTTATTACTACGCTGAATGTGCGATGATACAAGCGTGCTCATATCCGAGAGCGCGGCAATTCGAATCGTTTACTCACCCTGCAGGGGATCATCAATCACACAACAGGAATCCCACGAAGGAACTCATATCAACCCTCCTCCCATCCATACCTACTCGTCGAACCATCTTCATGCGGTCCGAGCACCTAGCAACCCCTCGAGCGGCCCAAGCCTCACTTGGCCCTCGAGGAGCCTAAGCCTCGCCCTCAACCACGTCCAACCGCATGAGGGCATGACCCATCAAGTAGTATGCCGTGAAAGGGTGGCTTACCTTACCATGATCTGGCATGCGATCAACAAAGTGTGCTCGATCAAAGGGCAAACAACGGATCGGTCCTCAACCGACACAGGCGAGACTACACATTTGAGTCTCCACCTCAATTATTCCAACCTTCTCGCCCGGTCTCATTTTCACATTTCATTTTCTAACCACAACCGTTATAGCCCAATAGTGTGAAGTAAACAATCCTCAAGCGATGGAACCATCCACCACTTGGCCCATAACCGACATTTAAGCAAGCTAAGCATGGACACAATATAATTACCCATAGACTAGCTCCAAAGGAGTTGTTCAACAAGTATCAATGAGTGTATGTACAACAATTAGGTTCTAATACCAATCTTGTAATTCAACTCCTAATGCATAACTTAAATCATCCCATAAGCAATTTATTCTCAAAAATACAATTACATAAGGAGAAAATATGCTTAGTTGCTTGCCTTGTGCTTCTGCCGAAGTTTCCACCACAAACTGCTCCTCAACATCCCCCCCCCCCCGACCACGGCCATGTCAACCGCCGCGGTTTCGTTCTCTACACGTTTATAATGGATGCAAATGAGTGAGATGCATGCTATGCATATGGAATGAAAATGCAAAATTAAAGATTCATCACAATTCCAAAATGCAAGCATTCTACAGCAAAACGGAAAGCAAAAATTGCTAACAAAACGCATTAATAGCTAAACAATACTTTGATATGCTTTACACCATTCCAATCTAGCTCCTAACTTTCACTAATACATTTTTGGACAGATTTCGACCCTTCCAACGAGACTTCACCATTTTAGGCACAACTTCCACATGGTTTCATGAAATTGAGTGATTCCAATTTATAAACGAACATAAGAACAAAACCTAAACATACATCTACCCCTCACTGATTTCCCAATTCATTAAATTGCCCAAAAACTCACAAAAACAACACTCTGAATATTTGCAACATTCCCGGACAGAGCTGCACTAATTTGCTCACAACTTCCTAACCACTAAACCAAATTGAATTGAGTGATTCCAAGCCCTAATAAAACTTAAGAGACATATCTACAACTTGGTTTTGGCCGATTTCTCATTCACTACTCGAGGAATTCCCAGTTTGCCCGCAAACCGAGAGCAATTGCAAAGTCAAAAAATTTCAGAACTTCTGAACAGCATGCACTAAGTTCCTCATAACAAATGCTATACTTAATGGAATTGAGCAATTGATAATAGTTTTGCAATCTACACGGAATTTTCTACAACTTCTCAGGCAAAACTTATGTCCAATTCGGCCTCTAACTAATTTTAATCCACTGCTCAAGTTCCAACTTTCACAGTTTCAGCATTTCAGTGCAGCATGTACCAAAATCATCATAACTTTCGGTTGGATGAATGGAATAAAGTGATTCCAGTTGGAAATGAGAGGTAACTCATTTATATACATTTTCTTCTTCATCCAACCTAGCAGGAGATGCTCGGAACTTGCTCTAAAATATGAAACACAGCAGCTACAGTTTTCTGCTCGAAAATTCAGAACAATGCACAAACCCTAAACTGATTTTTTTCCCAACCAAAACCCAAATCCCTACTTTCCTAAGCCCCCAAATGGATCATCAAGCTCATGGGGAGTCTTACCCACACTTACCTCAAACCCAAATGTTGGAACCCTAGGAATGGAGGAGTAGAGGGGAGCTTAGGGAGAGGAGGGAGGAGTTAGGGCTTGCAGCCATGGGGAGGAAGAGGAGCTGCAGGAGGGAGGAAGGGAGGGCGCAGCTGCCGTGGAGGAGGAGGGAGGGCGCCGGCCTCTTGCTTGCCTCCTGGTTGCTCCCTTGCTTGCTTTGGGTTGGAAGCAAGAAAATGGGGAGGAAATGAGGAATGGGGAAAGTGGTTGTGGCCAGATATTTGTTAGCTTGTGGTTGCTTGACCATTTTACCCCTAAGTGTGAGCATGAGGAAGGGCATTGGTTGGCAATATGGCTAGGAGAAATTATTTGTTGGCTTGAATGGATTCAATCTTTGAGCTTTATGCAAATGTATACAACGATGATTGTAATTATATTCTTTTCCTTCCTCCTTTGTAATACCATTCAAATATACTGCTTAACGTATTGAGACTGATGCAATTAAAATTGTAATACGAGATCAATTTACATAAGAAAATTTTTAAATTTCTGTTTTTGAGCACTTTGTTATTTACCAATCTGTGATTAACTGCAAGATTAGCTAATGTTAGCCGAATGGGTCAAACTCGAATTTGGGGCCTGACAGAAACTATGCATGCTTATTTATTTAAAATGAATTTAAATTGATTCGGGATAATGTAGTTAATCAACCCATTTTGTTATGCCACCTTGTATTATTAATTGTATGCCCTAAATCATTGTCACCCTAAGTTTGATTATATTAGTTGGATGTTAATATTGTGCCAACACGGGAGGCTAGACCGTGAGTAGATGCTTAGCATTGCAACGAATCATGAGTGATCTTTCGGAAAAATGCTACAATACTGATTAAAGACATTGAATGTATTTTGAAAAGTGGTGTGATGATGCCATATGATGAGATTGAGGTACAGCGACCTGTGTGGTTCCGTACCGATGTTGAGTTATTGCTGGCATGTGTTGCACAATAATCAACTGGGTGAGAAATGATTTAGACTGGGGCAAGTGGCAAGAGGTGTGTGCACGTGGGCTGTGTGTCTTTGGGTTGATGAGTGATGTGAGTCTGTGTGCCACATTGGGCCGTGTGCCATCGTTGAGTGTTGGAAGTCTTGCCTTGGTCGCTTAAGGACTTCACCTTGCAAGCCTTTGATCCGAGTCACCCGTACAACCACATGTCCGATATGGGATGCACCTAGTTGACTAGGGTTCGATATCTTTCCTCCGATACCTCGGGGTGACAAGACACGGGGTGTATCTGTATGGGGAGCGTACACGTGCTACGGCTTGGTGCCCATCCAACGGTGATTGGCGGTCCTATACTTGGCTCTGTGAGGGAAGTGATAGTGAAGGCAATACCGGAGAGGTTCTTGGTTAAGGTAGAAGTTCTGAAAAGCTTTGTTGCGCACAATCACCGTGTGGTGGCGGTGTATCTTGTGGGTAAAGTGTACAACCTCTGCAGAGTGTCAAACTATTGAATAGCCGTGCTCACGGTATTGAGCATTGCTCGGGGATTACAGTCAAGGGGTAGATTTTCATAAACAAAATATGGGAAGGGTGGCTGTGTGCCAAGTGTTAAAAATGAACTGTTAAGGCTGTGTGCCGAGAATCTTCGAAGAAAAACCATTTAAAGAAATTAGTATTACTTATAACTGTTCCAATGCTTTAATCTAATTAAGATATTGGTTTAAAATTGCTGTTTGATGCAAAAGAACCATTTAAGCCAACCCTTTGGAATAAGCTTTGCATGTAGTAATAGCAATCGCATTCGCATGCATTACTTGTTGAGTGCCTTGTGTACTCACCCCACCTTGCCTATCAACCCCAACATCAGTGGAGGAGACTACACCAGTTTGGGAGGAGGAGTACATCGAGGATACGAACAACTAGGGGGCAAGCCCGATCGGTTGCTGTGGCAAGATGAAGGCTTCCACGACCTTTACTTATGTTCATTGCTATTTCTTTACTTTGAATAATGTAAGCCTGTGTGGCTGACTTATCTGTAAGGAGACCATAAGGTCGTACAACTCGATTTATATACATGTTTGCACTATTTATTCTTATATATTTGTGAATGTCTGTAATGTGCAACTCTGTATGACTGTGTGTGCTAGCGTGATCCTGGACTGGCACAGAATACACAGAGGGTCCGGATTTGCAGATTCGGGTCCCGACAGTCACACAGTAGCTCCTGGCTACACGAAGATCCATGTTGACGGTGTATATGAAATTTGTAAGGCCATTATGCTGGAGATGCCCCCAAACGACGAGATCGTGATACTAGGGGATGCCATTGACACATTCATCCAGTGGCCCAAAAGGGACATCTCCTTCGACGACCGTCCTACAGCACCGAAGCTAAAAGCACAACAGGAGCCACCTGCTACGCCAGAGCTACTAGCACTATCGAAGCGACGTGCTGCACCGAAGCAAGCCACCAAATTGGCTACCGTATCTCGTACGGCATAGGCCGGTACTTCACTTCAGGCCTAGTAGTCTCCCGTGAAGATGACCTATGAAAGACGACGAGGCGGCAATAAGGTCAAATCTAAACGGACCACGGAGGCCCCTGACTTTCCGTTGGCCCCGTTGGAGTGGCAATTCAAGCTAGGACAGCCATTCGTATCGGTAGAGCGCTAGGAGATGCTTACAATAGCTTGCGTTAGATTGCAAAATCAGTGCATGAAATAAGCCAACAAGCAGGTGGCACAATGCGTATCGAATATCTCGTTCAGCTTCAAGCAGAAGCATTTGTTGCACTAGTTTTCGGGGGGCTTCTTTGTGGTCAGCTTCAATGACTTGTTCGATCACTACAACCTTGATGTCTCACTCATTAGATGCTGGATATTGTAAGTGTGTGCAATCATGGTCTACATTCGTGTATATATATATATATATATATATATATATATATATATATATATATATATATATATATATATATAATCCTTGTTTTTGTATATATAGATACATGCTCATTAAAGAACCGGTGGGTTTCCTCGACCCACACATGGTGTCCAAGAAAACTATAACTGAAAGTTTATAAGTCGTCCAGGAGTACGTTAAAAACGCATTGCTAGCTCAACGGGGAAAAGACTTCATACTATTACCCCACAACACAGGGTAAGTACTACATCCGGTTGTTATACTTGTTGATTTGAACTTTATACGCAGCTCGAAGTTAGGTTGAATGATCATAGTGACATACCTGTGTAGGTTTCATTGGGTTCTCCATGTAATTATACCAAGACAGAACCGGGTATTTTACCTTGATTCCAAAAAAGACGGCACCTACGACTGACGCCTATCGCAAAATTACTCGAGACATCGTTCAATGTCTACAGAGCTCGTGGAGGGCCGCACAAGGACTCGTCGCAGCTGAAGCACATTCATAAGTTTTCGATATCTGCTAGTACATAATAATCCTACACACTCCAAAATAATACATCTAGAACTAACCAATTATATTTTGGTAGCGCCACCAGCAGCCAAAAGCCACTAACCAATGTGGATTCTATGTTTGCTACAACATGCAAATCCTCATTGGTGCAAAGAAGATCAATGTCATGGAGGTTAGTCAATCTTGCAATAATTGTTTCTACTTATCAATTTATATACATGCAAGACTTTACTCTTGGAACAGGCTGACCTGTTACGAATTCGATGACAACTCTGTGCCTTCTTGATGCGTAAAGGCATAAATCCAAAAGACGAATGCCACTTAGCCTCACATGATGAGTTGTGAATTTGTTAGTTACCACTTGGGTTAATTTGTGAATCTTGTGCTGTGAATTTGTGAATTGTAGTTATGGAGTCAATTGGTTAATATATCTAAGTTGATTTCTAATATGGATGCGCTGTATGTAGTGTGTAATATGTAATCTGAGTTGATTTCTGAAATGTATGTCATAATAATATGCTTATGATGTAAATTATGTAATCTATTTTGTTTCAAAGGGCCGGCATGGCTACCATTTCCTGATGCTAGCCAATAAAATAAAAAATCTTCAATAATACAAACCATCATCACAACGATTCTTAGCTAGAACCGTCTAAGATGATGCAATGATAAGGGAATATCACAGACAGTTCGTAGCTAGAATCGAACTGTTTGTAATGATGTGTTATTAGAGACAATTTTAGTTTAGAAATCGTCTGTGATATTTTTGAACCGTGTGTAACGCGTGGCTCACAATGACCAGCCTTCACAATCTACCAGGGACGTCGTCTGCGCTCTTGATCCATCATGTCCTTCGCCGGGAGCCACGCGTTCCAGAGAAGGGTATATAGAAGCACGTATGCATGCATATTGTGAAGGGGCGCTGGTCATTGTGAGACTGGTTGATAGGAAAAATAGCTGTTGAGTCTAACGTACATATAATATTGGCATGACTGTAGAAGCTTGTTAATTCACCGTAGATCCTGCCTGTATGTATGCCAAATGTACTCTAGTTTTAAACTGAACGTGACGTTAGATTTTACTTTTATGCTGCAACTAGTTTTTTTTTGTGATATTGTAGGAGGGTTCAGTAACCGATAGAGTCTATGCAGTAGTAAAATCTAATAACACATTCAGTGAACTGATATTCGTTTAGCAGTAAAATCTGATTATGTGGTATTTATTGGTGAGACTTATATCATTCTGGTATTCTCGTTGTCTATAAGCTATTAGCAAAAATCGTTCATGAATTATAACCGCTAATAAAAAGTTATGGCTATATCAAAAAAAATATTCTAGTACAAACAAGGAAACATATTTATTAGTTGATTGGTCATGTAACTGATTAGATTAGTCAACACACGAAACAGATGTACGTGGCATGATCTGGATATGCTCATCCGATCGATCGACTCGTAAAATAACTATTCTACATTTGGTGCAGAATAGTGCTTCCGTTGAGTTTGACCTATATATTACAACATAAATCGGTGATCAAATTTATGCTTTGGATACTACGTCTATACGATGACAGTTAATTTGTGACCATAGTAGAGTAAAAAAGAATATGGATAAGCGTGCGCTCGTCAGGTCAGATCGAACTTCGATCCAAATCGCAAGCAAATGGAGCTATCAGAATCCAGACAGGATCGAACGGGGATTTAATAATTAAGTCCATATACGGTGGAGATTACAATACAAGATAACTTCAGGACCAAATGAATCCAAATCCAGCTGGTACATATTGGAGTTGGGTTTGGTGCCATCGAAAGCTAAGCTCTGGTGCCTTATGGCAGGTATAGCAAGAGCAGTTGCACACGAGACCAATCAAATCCCCATTCGATTTCCTCGCAAAAAACAAAGAAAATCCCCATTCGATCACAAGAGTGGAGGCCGGATCGATGTAGCCGTCTGCCTTGCACGCACGGGCGCCCTTTGAATTCTCCGAAGCAAAACAACGCAGTATGCTACTCCTTATTTTGTTCACGAAGTATTCAGAGCTAGACGTAGCATATATTTATCTGTGCCGAGGCCCGAGACAACGACGAACTATACTTGCCATTTACGATGAAGACGGCCAAGCATAACAAGAGAAGGAAGCAGCAGCAGCAGTCCGGGAGCGGGAGGGCCGTGCTGGTGACGTTCTATGTGGCAAGGCCGAGAAGGAACGGCGGCGGCGCGGCGGCAGCCTCGTCGCGTGACGTTCATCACCACCACCACCATCATCATCATTTACATGGTGGTAGTAATGAGGCGCGGCGGCGGGGATCGAACGATGGCGGATGCTACGACCGACGGGCGGATCTTCTGGAGTACTCGCGGCAGCTGAGGGCCACAGCAGCAACGACGCTGCCGCCGCCGCCTCCTCCTCGTCGTCGTGACATCAACACGGTTCGTACCTATCCGCTGTATAGATTCAAGTTCAACTGCACTGTTAAAATTTTTCGTCATATACGCAGGAATATATGTATGCTCATTTTGTGCAGGTTGGTACAGTTCGTGATGACGAGCCTGCAGCTGATGATCATAAGTTGGGACGACGGCGACTTGAGCGCGTGAGGAGCAGGCAGCAGATCAGGCAGAGCTGCTTCGGCGGCGCCTGGAACTGGAAGAGGATTATCATGCTTGTCTTTCCCTTCCATAACAACAAAGAATCCAGGAGATCAAGAAGGAACTACAACGACAGCAAGAACAATGGCAAGGCATGGTCGGCAACACAATTTGCCAGCAAGTTGAAGGTACTTTTGTCAATCAGCACGATAGCTCTCTCTATTTTGGTTGGTCAGTGTTACAGTGTACATATACATATACGTACACGTATACATGTACATATACATATACTTACATGAAGATCTGATGCATGCGGCGGCAGATAGGCAGGAGTAGCAGGAGGACAAGCAATGACGACAAGGGATTGATGAAGAAGCTCTTGTGCATGTTTCGGCAACAATCGCGATTAAGTCGTTGACATTCGGATGGCCATGTCAGATTAATAAATGGCTGCTGATCGAGTCAACGTTCTGACTACCAAATGTCATGGGCGAGCCAACAGAAGAGAGATCCATGCGACGGACGATAGACTTGTTATGGGTCAGGCCAACAGGATTAATAGATGACATACCCTTCTCTGACCAGGGATTGAAGCACAAAATAGTTGCCCGCCGTTATCCCCTCCCCTGTCTTCTGCATCATCCTCGATTGATGACATTGACTGGATGAGGCACCCATTCATGTCCAATTCTTGCTAGTTTTTCTTTAATTTCTTTCGTGTTTTGTTGTAATCTATTCCCTTCTCGGCGAATCTTCCGTTCGATTTGCTTCACTCACGACAAAAAAGAAACAACATGACCCACAGAACAAAGTATAACGCCCCAGGTTGTGTTTGATTTTGGGATTAAGAAATGGGCCAGGGGTTCAACCCGCAAAGCACCCTTGGGTTTGGGGGATTAACTTAATCTGGTCGATCAAGGCCTTTTTAGCCCGGTAAACCATAATTAAGTTAACACACCAAATGCTGAAACCCCATTCTTATACGCAGCAGCCCTCCGCATCGGATCAGAGTTTTACGAGATAAAGTACGAGCGTACACGGTTTTAAGAACGAAGTAGATGAATCTCGTAGTCAGAATCAAAAAAACAACGTTGAAGCAACTATAACGAGAGATTTGACGAAGCCGACCGCAAATTCTTTAAACACAACCTCAAAAGAGTACAAGAGATTGTTACTCTCTAACAACCTCTCGAACCTTTTAAAACCCTCCGATACTTGCCCTTTATAGGAATCTTGTGCTAAAAAATAACCTAGCCTTTAATCGTCTTGTGCATCTTTTACTCTAGATGAGTTAACTTATGCCTTCTTGGTTGCTTGGGTTTTCCATGACCATCTCCTATATTTATGTAGCCTCTCTAGGTCTCTTTTAAAGAAAATAGAAATCCTACTCCTAAGATTAGAAATCCCTTTTATATTAGAATTCATCTGGTATAGTATTTATAAACGGCTGACACTTCTAGATTTGTTTTTTTTTTAATGCTAACCCTGTAACACCTGTGGATAAATTTCCTGGCGTCAACAATTGGAATTTCCATTCAATACATTAAGCCTTGAACTGGCTGAAACAGAGGGAGCGAGGGGCGAGATGCTACAGTGCTATGTGACGACGACAGGGCAAGCACGGCGCCTTCACAGCACTATTGACCCTTTTGCAACAGCTTGAGAGGATGGGGAGGTCGGTGGTGGCTGGAATGGGGAAAGCAAAGGAGGCAATAGCGGGGAAAGGATCTGACCGGTGGCGAACTCTGGTGGTATCCGGCCACAAATAGCGAGCCCATGAGTATGCTGCGGCCTTAGGGATCCCTCATGTGGTAGAGGCTTATTCCATGGTGGAACATGTGTGGCAAGCGACGGCGAGGTCCATGGTGCCATGGTTGTTGCTCGACGTTGGCGAGCTCTGATAGTGGTCTGATATGGGCGAGCTCTGATAGTGGTCAAGAAGTGGAGGCGGCGGTGATGTAGCGGACTGTGCAGGTAGGGGAGGCCTGGAATGGCAAGAGCGGGTGTGAGGCCATGTGGAGAGAACATGGCCATGGTGCGGTAGGCCTCTCGTTGAAGAAGACGAAGAAGGGATGACTTGGTGTGGTCGCAAGTTGTGGTATGCATATTTACGAATCTCAAACCCTCTGTATATATACTACATTAGTTTAGATTTACGCTACTGCACACAGTAGTAATATAAATAAAATATCATTCCATACAGCAAATTAACTAAGAAAATAAAAATTATTATTAAATAGAATAACAGATCTTATGGTCGAAGTTTACACAACTATGCCTTAAGAGCTTAAGAAACAAATAAACTATTATAGTGAAAATTGTCGAATGTCTAAATATGAGATATAAGTACATACCAAAAACATGAAGACTATACCATATATGCTCAAGCAAGCATTTAGAAGCTTCGGATATCTCGGACCCGACCTTACAGGATAAGGTATAAACGAAGGGGATATCTCCATGCCATAAAGGACTCGATCGCTTTTCTGATACAAGGAAACCGACTCGAGTACGCTTGGTACTCAGGGAAGTTTGGATATGCTGTGAAGATCGACGCGACGATGAACTCCTCATCAGCTACGATCTGGTATCCCAAGCCGACTACAACTCAACTTGAGGCATGGCTACCTCGACTATATATGGCCGGAGGTATGTATCCTCAGGAGGGAAGACGCAAAGCAACCAGGAGCTGACGAACCATGCTTCATCAACCTCAAGCCATAGTTTAGCCATTGTTTGGATCCAATCTTCATTGTAACTAAGGCTAGACAACTCGCTCTATACTCGATACACAAAATACAAACATCATCCGCACAGGACGTAGGGTATTACTCCATCCGGGGGCCCGAACCTGTATACATCGTGTGCCGCTGTCTTCGTGCTTGACTCTGACACCGAAGGTACCCGTGATCATAAGTTTATTATCGAATTTTGACCTTCGACAGAAATAAAATAATTTAAGTCATTCGATATGCCACAGGCAATCATCTAAGGAACGCCTTCCTAGTTCACGTAGTCCTTTTAGTACTCCTCATAGAACTCTGTACTTCCTGGTCCTTCCTCAGCAACTAATCAGGAAAGATGTATAGCCGTGAGTACAAAAAGTACTCAGCAAGCCGTAGGGAATGATGCAAATATATTCATGCAAGGTTTGATAAAGAATAATCATATGGTTCTTTTATAGAAAACAATAACTTGAGTTTAAATACAATAAATAGATTTAAAGCATATTTATGAAAAGATAATAAATAACTAATAAATCAATGGTAGACAACATGAACAGAATGGTGAGACTTTACCTAACACCATCTAAAACAATTATCAAACCACTAAACTTATCGGTGTTAACTTTGGACATCAAAATCAACAGTGAAGTTCACATCCCAATAATTCCACCTTCCAATCTTTTATAAAACACTCTATACCTCATATGAAATCCTCAGGCATGTCCATGACCACCAACAAGGCTATTCAAATAGTTTTACACTCTACAAAGATTATACACTTTACCCATAAGATACAATCCACTCACCATGTCTGTCGTGACTGGCCATACAAAATTATATGATTGAGCGATCATAACAAAGCCTTTACAATGCTTTGTCTAAACTCAGTACTGCCTGCTAAGATTTTACCCCTCAGGGCCCCCTCTTGCGCCATGTGAATCTACCCATACATCCCGGAATCCACACCACTAACTAGCAGTATTCAAATTTAAACATTGCAAATTAATGAGTCAGGTCTATCCCATACTAGACATGTGGTTGTACAATTAAGCCCAGTTCAATGGCGCACAAGATTAAGTCCATAAGTTGTCTCAGACAAGACATTCACATCTCAAATGCGCTATCAGCACTCCCTTTACTGCACGATCATTTGCCTAAGGGAAAGCTATTTTGTTCAACCAAGACCAATGGCACACCCTGCCATGGTACAACAAATTTTACATCAGTGGCTACTCGCCACAATTCCATATCTCATTAAGTCAAGATTAACAATATTTAACATGTGATATGAATCCCATCGTACACTAAGCATGTCTAATCATAGCTACAATAACCCAATGTTGGTAATGCCATCATGTCCAACTAATAATATCGCATCCTAGAATGATAATGGATACATGACATTCCAATAATCAAGGTGGCAAAATGACAATTAGGTATTTAACTATTCCCAGCAAATAATCATTGATACATAAATAGTATGTAATTGCATAAAACAAAGTACTTTTGTAAATATAGGTTCAACATGATCGAAGGTTATGACTTGCCTTGTTGATCTATGGCTGTTGCTGAGTCTTGTCTTCAAATCCTTCGTTTGCTCCCTCGGAATTAGCGTCTACCGAAAAAGAAAGCAACGAACACAACTAAACAACAAATAGAAACTCAACAAACTCCAAATTGAAATTAAATATCTCTGGAATGTACATATTGATTTTAGAAAAATTTAGAAATTTGAATCGCCTCAATCGGAGCTCGCACGAAGGAGAACGGGATTTTAGAAGAATTAAATTCAAGAAAATAGAAAAAGAATATTTTCTAGAATTTTTGGAATTATTTTTCTAAAGAAAAATCCATTTGTTGCATCATGCTGACGTTAGGTTGATTTTTGGAAAATAAAAACAAATCTGGAAAATAGTTTAGAGTCTGACACGTGGGCCCATGGTCATAGACCATGTCCAGAGAGAGGCTACGGTCTACGGTGGACTAGGTTCTCATAATAGGACTAGGGTTGACATCATTGCTAATGTGGTGGCTGACGAGGCGACACGATGACTGATGTCTCCCCTCTGGTGATGACATGGCATGGTTATGTAGCGGTTGACTGGGCGACATGTGAGCGACTAAGGTGACGGGGCAGCACACGCGGTGTTGACATGGGCGCCACATCAACGGACACGTCAGCTCGGGTTTGATCTCGTCCTTCGGCGAGACACGGTGGCGAACCCACCGGCGCTGAAGAAGACAATGTCCCTGATGGCGAAGGAGCGATGGATCGGGTGCGGGACAAGGAGGATCTAGACGTGGGTGTAATTCAAATTTAAATTTGAAAAAATTGCAAAAATTTGTCCTAAATTTCCCTAAAATTAGTATTAATATATATTTGTGAAGTCTGACATGAAAACAAGTTGAAAAAACAAAATTTTGAGACATTTGACGTAAAATCAAATTGATTTAATTGAAAAGGATTAAAAAGAAAGAAAACAGTACCAGGCCCATTAGGCCCGGTCCGGCCCACTTAAAATGAAGAAGCTATACAACCTATTGGGAGCAGCTTCGGACACATTCAATCCACTTTCGACACTCCTCGCGCTGAGCTCTCGCAGTCATCGGCTTCTTCGCCCAGATCCACACACCGTCGACTGTCTTACCGCGATAATCGACTGACAAGCTCCGATAATCAATTTTCCCCAACCAAAAATCGACATGCGCTGGGAAGACCTAAGCCATGTCGATTTTCAACCAAACCCAAGCGATAATCGAGCTGCTTCGAGCGATAATCGGTTGAAATCGGCCGATAATCGATGTTGTTGTTCATGTGATGTTAAGTTACGTGGATTGTGGAGTTTGACAAGTTTACATTATATGTGATGTTGATCTTGGTCTGATGGGCAATACACCATGCTTGTTCTTGATTATTTAGAGCGTGTTTGTTGCTGATCTTGGTCCGATGGCAGTAGAAGATGTGAATGAGTGGCAGTAGATTACGTATTTTAATTTTTTATTTGGTTGTCTGTTTGCAACCTTGCACAATACAGTAGGATGTGGTTAGGGTTAGTGTGATTGAGGATTAGGATTAGTTTGGTTGAGGGTTAGATGAATGGTAGATGAATGTATAGATGAATGGGTAGATGCATGTATGGATGAATCGATAGATGCATGTATGGATTAATGCATGATGTTGGGAGTTTTTATTAGTAGCATTTACTGATGTAATGCCTGTTATAAGTTGTTAGCAAGCACATACATTAACTTGATGTTTTGTATTAGCATTCAATGATGTAATACCTTTTATTGCTATCACATACATATAGTCCTTAGCATTCATTGATGTAATGGGGGTTTTCACTTTATTTGTTCATGCAGAAAATTGCCTTAGTGGTTGACGAGGTAGGTTCGGCGAATGTTGTACAGATTGTAACAGACAATGGTGCCAACAACAAGAAGGCATGCAGGCTATTGCACGGGAGCACCGCAACATCGTGTGGCAGCCTTGTGTGGCCCACATGATTAATTTGATGCTAAAGCAGATTGGAGAGTTCCCTGACAACATCTTTGTCATTAAGAGTGCAAAAAAAATCTCTGGATAGTTGTACAACTATTCGAAGCTTCATGCCGTGATGAAGAAGCATATTGGGGGCGAGTTGGTCAAATGGAATGCTACTCGCTTCAGAAAAAACTACATATTTTTGGATAGTTTCCTTCGTCGCAAGGACAAGTTCTTGCAATGGATGGCCTCAGAGGAATTTCTATTGTCGCACTTTGTTGATACCACGGAGGGGAGGTTCGTGTACTCGTGCCTCTCAACCTTGGACTGGTGGGACAACCTTCGATCGGTTGTTAAATCTGTCGAACCGTTGTACGCCTTCTTGCGTTTCGTTGATCAAGACAGGGTGCCTACATTGAGCGAGATGATACTACGGTACAACATAATGCAATAGGAATATGATAACTTGTTCCATAACTCTCCAACTGCATACGACTTATACATGAATGTCGTCGAACCAAGAATGGAAAACCTAACGCGAGACACTTACATGAACGCCGGTAATACATTATTCTGTTGCACATAATATTTTGTTCTTCCACATACATTACATGCCTGTACTGACATGTTTCTTTGACTTCGTGCAGCTGCCGCCTTGAACCCTGAACGCACTACTCGTACGAAACCACGAACACCTTTTTGCCAGATCTCCGGGATGCTTTTCAAGTGCTTGCTGATGATACTGAGAGCACCGCAGATGCTCTTCACAAGGCCGATCTGTACAAAATGAGGGTTGGAACGTTCGCAACTGCTCTAGCTGAGCAGATGGCACATGATCTGAAAACAACCCCTGGTACTTTTCTTATGTCGTCTTAAATGTAATGCAACTATTGTATTTTCACCTCGTACTTACTGTTTTCTTTGTTAACTTGCAGCATATTGGTGGGGTGTGTTCGATTCAGATACATCCACGCTCTAGAAGCTTGTTATGCGGATCATTTCGCATTACGCTTCTTGTAGCATATGCGAGCATAATTGGAGCATGTTTGCCATCATCCACACTAAAGTTCGTAACCGCCTATCCTACAAGAAGATCCATAAGTTGGTGTACGTTAACTACAATCTTCGACTTGGAATTCAAGCCGAAGAGAGTCAAAGGTCCATAGCGGAAGACGATCCATTCCAGCATCTTATGAAGTTTACATTATGCGACAGTGAAAATCCAATCCGATAGTGGATGGAGAAAGGGAGGTCCAATGTTAACCGCTTACTTGATGAGGAGGACACTGAGACTGAGAGTGACACCCCACACCCATCACACCTTGTGACAGACCCGGTTAACCCTGCTGCGTTGCGAAAGAATACTGGGGCTGCAAGCATCCCCGAATGGGCAGACAAAACAGTGGGTGACAATCACATGGGAAAGAGGAAGAACCAAACAGTGACCATGAGGGAGCAAGCAAAAAGGAGAGCTCCCTCGAAAGGAAAAGAGAAGCTTCTCAGAGAGGAGGAACATCTTGTATGGAGTAATGACTCGACTAATAGCACTCCTGAGGACCGTAAGAGCCTGCTGTACCAAGAATCTAATGACAGTAGATCCAAGATGAACAGCGATGGTAGTGAGTCCGGTGACGACACCTCCATCCCTCTCACTTCCCGCTCAGAAGGACAATGTCCTATAGAATTTACAGGAGAGTCCCAGTACACTCATGCGACACAGGACAGAGACCATGGAGCTCCACAGTCACAGAGGACGACTACTGTAGGCAAGAAAAGGGATAATCGATATAGCCATAACGCACCGTAAGATAGTTCCGGCTCGTTCAGTGTCCCCGAGACACAAGGGATTTATGGCTATGGCTCATATGGCCACTATGACTACGCCATCCCGAAAGCTCATGCACAACCCCCCACCTAATAGGTCTATGAGTGGCAAGATCTCGAATTTTATGCCATGTTGTACCAACAGTGGCAAATGACAAGCCCATAGACGGGGCAAAGCTAGCATGAATATAAAGCAGAGTTACTAGCTACACGAGGATTGGTGATGATGTCCACAGAGGATTACAACATGGCGAACCAAGTGTACAACCAACAATATTACCCGTAGCCCCAAAGGTAATGTTTCATTTGTATGCTTCATTTTATTGCAACTCGATTTTTTGCTAACATAGCGTTCGTGTAGGTCCAATATGGTACATGCACAACGAAGCTATGCCAGCAGCAAACATTCATTTTTGGTGAGAAATATTGACTGCAAATGTCATATGACATGGTATTGAAATGAATGTTATTGAAATGTGGACTTGTTAGATTGATTTGTGAATGGTATTGAATTGAAATATTATTTATTGATATATTATTGCTAAATGCCTACTTTACACCCTCAGATTGTCTAAAATACAGTAAAGGTCATGCCAAAATTTTTCCAAATTGTTTCATATTTTCCCATACTTGTGTTATTATTGCAACTCGATTTTTACTAACATAACGCTCATATAGGTCCAACATGGCATATGTGTGAGAATAGAAGGACGACAAACCAATGCCAGCTGTGAACATTCACTTTTGATGCGAAATGTTTATTGCAAATGTCATATGCCATAGTATTGAAATTAATGTTATCGACATTTGAACTTGTTCGATTGATTTGTGAATGCTATTCAAATGAAATATTATTTATTGAGATATTATTGCTAAATATGCCAACTTTAAAAATTATGATTGTCCAAAATATAGCAAAGGTCATGCCAAAAATTTTCCATATTGTTTCATATTTTTTCATACTTGTGCTATTATTGCTAAATGCCTACTTTACCTGATTTTTGTGACTTTTTTGGCTTTTTACAAATTTTCCACTATTTTCAGCAATGTGTCCAAATTTATTATATTTTTTTCTATTTTTCATTTAGCTCACTATAGAGTGTACAACATATTCGAATAGCCATGTCTCTAGTTATGGACAATGCTAAAAAAATTACACAATGGTTAGATTTTATAAAAACTAAACTTGGGAAGGGAGGTTGTGTGCCATAGAAATAATGAATTTGGTTTAGGCTATGTGCCATTTTAACTTGAGAAATATATGAGAATCCTATTATTAATGTTAATTTTTACTCTTTTTTAATCTATTAATTGTATTAAATTAAAAATACTACTTTATTGCAAAATAACTATGTCAGCCATTCTTTTGGAATAAGCTTTGCATGAGTTATAATAGATTTGTATTCTGTGCACAACTTGTTGAGTGCTTTATGTACTCACCCTTATGTAACATCACAATTTTTGACTTTATTGGAATTTAACATGTATTTTATGAATTTATTGGATTTTTGTGGAATTTGTTGAATTTATTTAATATTCTTTATTATGGCCTTTTGTGAAAAACTAATAAAATATTGAGAAAGCTAAAATAAATTCTTGTTAAAAATATTTTATTTGAGTTTCAAATGTTTCAAATATTTTTGAAATATTTTCTGGTATTTTTATTGCCTCAACCGAATTAATTTAATTATCAAAATTATTTTAATTAAGAAATTCCTAAAAAATCAGAGAGCAGAGTTGGGCCGAAGCCCATGGGCCTTAGCCTATTTCAACTGGGTCGGCCCGTATTCTAGAAGCACTGGATCGTGGCCGTTGGTCATTGATCTAACGGTTGGAATGTTAGGGTTTGGTGTGAAACCCAAATACCTATGGGCCATTGGATCAAGTTGATGAGTGCGGTCAGGATTGCGCCATGTCTCACGGAGCAGTGGAGGTCTGGATACGTGCCACGTGTATGGCGTCCGTGTGGGGCGCGTTTGCCAGCGCTATTTAAGGGGAGGCAGGTACCCTGAGAATTTCAAGAGGAGGCAGGTACCCTGAGAATCGCTATGTGATTTGGAGAAAAACCATCCAAGCAACGTTGCCCGAGGTGCTTCTGTCGAGAAGATTGAGCTCATCAGAGTTGAGAAGCAAGCCGCCGCCATCTTCCATGTCGTTGCCATCTGCGGTGGGATTTTGCCGTGTCCATTGCCACCTTCGAGTTCGTTGCAACAAGATCCACCAAATTCACACAAACCCGAGTTCGGTCAGTCAAGGTAACGCCATAGATGGGGTCGTCATGTTCATCTTCGGCGGGTCGCACCGTCGTGGGGAGCCGGACATGATGTTGACCGTCCGATCCGCTGGGACCGATGGATGCACGCTATGCGTCTCTGCGTCGTAGACGTGCTCGTCGAGCTATCCACCATCGGATTCCTTGTGAACCGCCATGATTGTGATAGATGTCGAGCGCCGGTATAGCTACGTCAGTTCACTGACGTAAGTGTTTACTGCCGGTCAAGATCCCATGTGCCGGGTCTATGGTAGACCAAGCAAAGCTGTGGATCGTGTCCATAGAACGGAACACGTGTTGGGCCAGGATTGACTGGGTTCAATGTTAACGTCACACTTGCGCAATAAATTGATTTTTCAGTATAAAAATAATTCGGTTAATTTTGATTTTCTAATTTTTGGTATTTTCTTATTTTCAAATCTTTCGAGAGCCCGTTCTCTCTCATACAAGCTTTGATTGAGGCGATTCAAATTTTTAAAAATTTGTAAATTGAGATCTATTTGATGGTGAATTTTTTTTTATTTTTGGAGTTTGTTTGCTCTATATTTTGGTATTTATTTGATATTCTCTCTCGTTACGTGTAGACGTCGAAATGCTTGGAGCGTCTGGGGAGGATTCGTTGACTCAAGACAAGGTTCGAGAGCAAGAACAAGAACTTTTTCAAAACAAGTTGTGCTTTGATCATGTTGAACCCAGTTTATAAAATTGCTATATTGTTTTACTTTGTGAATGTTATTTTATGTGTACAACTGTTTCAAAATAGTTCGAGATTTAGTTAATGTACCTAATTGAATTATACCCTACCTTGTCATTTGCATGCCATGATTAATTGTCACCCTAGATTAGTTCATTACTAGTTGGTTAATATTAGTAATCAACATGGGATAGTTCACCGTGATTAGTAAGCTTAGCCATGCCACGTACAACACATGTCATTTGAGATATCAAAAGTTAATCTTGACTAATGGAATATGGAATATGTTTATAATTGGTGTGTCAGGTGTTGTCACACAATGATGTTGAGTTGTAGTGGCGGGGAGGTCACACAATGATATTGACTTGTTGATGGCACGTGGTGCTTGGTAATCAACTGGGGTGGTAATCATTTAGATTGGGGTAAGTGGCAAGGGGCAGTGTGCAAAGGTGGGCCAAAAAGGCAGAGGGTATGTGGAAGTCTTGCCTTAGTCACCTTAAAGACTTAACCTTGCAAACCTTTGACCTGAATCAAACATCCAACCACATTTTTGGAATGGGACGGACCTAGCTAATTAATTTGCAATGTCTTAACTTTGGTACTACCAGTGGTGGTGTGAGGTTCGACTTTTTTATGAACTCACATGGCGCAAGAGGGGAGTCCTGAGTGTGGTAACCAGTCACATCAGTGTTGAAATCTTAGCGGGCAGTATTTTGTTAAGTCAGAGCATTGTAAAGGCTTTGTCATGATATCTCTGCGACACATCAAAGGAAGCGTGTTAATATCGATTGCACAAAGAGATGTTTATGTCGTGTGGGTAAAGCGCATAACCTCTGCAGAGTAAAATATATTTGGATAGCCGTGCTCGCGGTATTGAACAATGCTCGGGAATTACAGTTAAGGGTTAGATTTTATAAAATGAAAACATGGTTGGGATGGCAGGTTGCTGTTGGAAAGTTAGAAACTTGATATAGAGCTAGATGCCGTGTTTACTTGAGAAATGTTGAAAGTTATTATTATTGTTATTTGTTTTACTGTCTTTTAAATCTACTTACTGTAATTCAATTACAAATATTGCTTTATTACAAAATAGTCATGATAGCCATGCCTTTGGAATAAGCCTTGCATATAGTTATGTTAGTATTGCATTTTGTGCACAACATGTTGAGTGCTTTAAGTACTTATCCTTGCCAAACAACAACATCACCAGCTGAGGAGTCTACACTAGTTTTGGAAGAGGAGTACCAAGAGGAGGCGAATGTTTAGGGTGCGAGCCTTGTCAATTGCCTGTGGTATACTGAAAGGTTATTTACATTTTTAATTCCACTGCAGTGTCTTAGTTTAATATTCTTAGTCTAGCCCTGCGTGTCTTAACCATGTAAGTTGACCATAAGGTTTTTCAACAAGTTTATTTAATATATGGAGTCTTTTATTATGTTTCCGCTGTGTATGATTATGATATTCATCTATGTTAAGGATGTGTGCACTAGCGTGATCATGGACTAGTGTGGTATACACAGAGGGTCCTGATTTGCATATTCGGGTCGCGATATCTTACCACAATAAATTGATCATTTGAAGAAGAGTCTTTTTATTTATTAAATATAGTCGTTTTGTTATGTTTTTGCTATTTATGATTTTGATATTACATCTATGTTGTCACTGTGTGCACTAGGTAATGCTGGACTAGTGCAGTATATACAGAGGGTTCGGTTTTGCATACTCGGGTCCTGATAGATAGGGGCGAGTGAAGGATCGAAATGGCGATCAAAGGGGGGTGAAAGATCCCAAATAAAAATTTTCCACTCAAAATGATCCAATCAAGCCAATAGACAATTCAATCAAAAAGAGCAAATGAAACAAAGGAAGTTTTCCTACAAGTTTGGTATGACGGATTGAATCCGGTAGCACCAGAATCCGGTATGATTGAACGAAGGGCGGTATGACCAGGCTCAAGAACATCAGAAAGAACAGAGCCAAGAACGGCACGAACTCAAAGGCTAATTTGAGGAATCTTTTGATCGGTTGGACAAAAACTCATGAAACTTGGTATATGTGATCCTAAGGATGTCAGGAACTTATTCCAATCTTCAATCGCAAGGATTGACATCAAAGTTCCGACCTTTTTCACTTTGAAGGAAGGACACACTAAGTTTGAGCAAAACTTGAGAATTTGATTTTAGACTTGCTCGTGAGGTTTTGATGATCAAGATGATCTTGGATAACCTCCCACATATCATAGCAAACAAGAACACAAGTCTAAAAATCCCTTAAACACGATCTAGAAGAATGATTCGTTTAAGCATACAAGATCGGTTTCTTGCAAGAAAGAACACAAGATTTGCCTAGATGATTGAGATATGGTCTGAAGAAGACTCATCCATCAACCATACATCCTCAGCACAAGATCCACAAGCATTTAGAAGGAGGGGAGGCAAATCCAAATGTGCAAGAAGTAAATTGCAAGAATGTAAGTGCAGAATTTAAATGCTGAATTTAAATGTGTAAAGTAAATTCAAGCATAAGAGAAAATCATTTGCATTTCTGGAAGGGAGGTTTACAAAGACTCACAATAAGGCCAGTAAAAATCTCAAAGGACCCAAAACCTCTAAAACCTTCAAGAAGAGGAAGGCTACCACTCCCCCTCTATTTATACTACTCTTGAGTCACCCTCCACCCTTGAATGAGTTCCTTCTACCCTAAGGATCACCATCAAAGGCTAGGAATGACTCCCACACACACCCATACTAACTAGACCTGCTACTCTATCACCTAGACCACGATCTGATGGCCCTCCTTGAACCGAGTAGCTCCTAGTTAGTATCTCAACCATTCCTTGTCTTCTAGGTTCGCGGCGACTCCATCTCCAATCATCTTCCGACGATCCTCGATCGTCTGGACCTCCGGCGCACCACGCCTAGTCCCGGTCATCCTCCGTCTCACCATGATCTAGCACCGTCGTCTTGCAACCATCAAAAATAAGGAAAACCCATCACATGGCAATGTCCAACAACGATACGCAATCATCACCCAATTGCATCCCTCAACAAGTCGGCACTACCGACCACTGTATCGACTTCATCGAGTTGCCACCATCAAGTAGGATCCTCGCTCGAGTAGTAACTCCACCACCATTTTGACCACTTCGAGTGATCGACCACATGTCAAACTCGATACCGAGTCTATCGACCTCAACTCGATACCAAGTCTATCAACCACAACTCGGTACCAAGTCTATCGACCTCATCACCAAGTTGATAAAATGATATCGAGTAACAATTGGTTAGACTAAGGACTCGAGTTGAGCTGACGGTAGGGCACTCAACCCAGCAACAATTCTACTCGATACTTAGCAACTACCAATCTACTCGAATCGTTCGACTACAAGTCAGCAGGGCGTTAATCGAGGCCGGTAGAGCCGCTCGTGACAGATACAATTCAAATTGCTTTAATTTGAAAATCTAATTCAAATCAAACTCAAACCAGAGCATACCAAGCTCAAATTTAGTCAAATACTCATCACAAACATGGGTAGACCTCCACATGATCTTTCAGCAAGACAGGTTCATGGAGGGTGATGTTGGTATCAGTGTTATCTAGATTTTTTACTGGTTTTCAATTTAATGTTTTTTAGAGTGGTTTACAACGGGAAGGTGTTGGTGCCGACACAAGAGTGCATGTGGATATGGGTGGGATGATCGTCCAATTGGTGCGAGGTAAACTCAATCTTTTATTTGATAAGAAAACTCAATCTTTTATTAGTTAACATATCTGAGGTTTTTGGGATATAGTGACAACAATTTTGGGATAAAGACAATATAGAATGCGCATTTTTGGGAGTTTGAGAGCGAATGGTGTGATCACCCTCTTTTGAAACTCCGTTGCAATGCACGAGCACCTTATTAATCATCTAGAACAATAAAGTACCTACAATTTTTTCAGACGTTAGCCGTCAAAAATTACAATAATCTACTACAACTCAATCATATCGATACGACATGGGATGGCAAAAATAACAATAATCTACCTTTTCTTTATTGTCAAAGTCAAGCGCGTGGGACAGGAACCTTCCCATAGGTAGACGTGGGCACCTTGCCGTGCCAGGCCAACACGAGACAGGTACGACGGGCCGCGGGCCTAGACCGTGTCATGCCACCATAGCCCAACTAGCTAGTCATGCAGTGTCGTGCTGGTCTAACTCCCCTTCGGTGAGTCTAGGCACGGTCCATTAGCTAGTCATACCAGCTTTTTGCCATGCTGGCCTAGGCCCGGTCCATTTGCACTATTGCGATGAAAGGGAAGGAGCCAGAGATGCACAAGGCTAAGACAGTGGACACAAGTATTGGGAAAAAAGAACTAAATTTTATTTATTCTTAAACAAATGCAGAGTTACTACCTCATTAAAACCTTATACCTAGTGTGTGGTACTCCTAGTTAGGAAAAGAGTATAGTAACTAAATACATGTACATAGACTAGTCGAGGTTGAGGTGGTCAAGGTCAGCTAACACCTCCACAATATTCGGATCGTCGGTCTTATGTGTTCTCTCATCTGCCACTCCTAGTCTTTGAGGCATGTGATTGCCTCAACCATCTCATGTGTGAGAGATGACTTCATTGGCTTAAGTATCATCCCTACCAAACTGAAAGTGACTTCCGATGAGACAGTTGACATCGGAACCACAATTATATCCTATGCAAATTATGATAGTACATGATAAATATGTTGTTGATTCTTCCATCACAAGAGCAAGTTGAGTTCGTTGCCATCCGTGATGCCAAGCTCAGTCTCTACAAAAGGCGTGTTGAGATAACGGGGCGTTGACTCGATTCACACACAAGGTGTCGATAAGCATGTACTCTCTAATCTTCATTCTCGACCTTTTGGCATCTCCGTTGTCTTCCCTTTCTTTGCATGTGAGGACCTCAACAGGGCCGGCCATAGGGCGAGTCACAACATGCCGTCGTGTCGTGGTAGGGTGTAGCATCCCAATTTTTGCCTTTTATTTAATTTATTGTGTTATTTGCACATTTTATGATTTTTTTTGGAAATTATTTGAATTTATTTCAAATTAGGTATATTGACCTTTTGTGAAAACTAATTATCTATAGATAAAATATAAATAAAGTTTGGCTAAAAATATTTTATTTGAGTTCAAAATGTCTCAAAGTATTTTTGAGATTTTCTTGGATTTTTCCTGGTATTTTCATGCCTTAAACTAATTATTTAAATTAATAATAATTACTTTTAATTGTTAAATGCTGGAAAATCAAACTGAATAGTATTGGCCGGCCCAGCACAGTGCGGCCCAGTTCGCCTTGCGTCATCAGCCCAGCTCGGCCATTTCTAGAAGCATAGCGCTGGCCTTTGGATTGTGATCAAAGGCCTAGGATTGACTCGGTGCTGCTAACCCTAGATTGATTGCTGGTCGTTGGATTTTATCGTAACGGACGGCTGAGATTAGAAGGGCAATCCGGACTTGTTTCATGGACCAGGGACACATGTCGGTCCGTGATGGGATCGGGCCATGCTGACGTCATAGTGTCGTGATGCTGACGCCATAAACGAGAATTTTCAATATAAATAATTCAGTTTATTATTATATTTTCATGCCGTGCCAGCCCAAGTACAGCCCTATATAGGTGTGGCGTGCCGTGTCGTGCCACCCATTGTGCCCAACCACGAGGCTATCGGTCCTATCATTCATACCGTGCCGGTCTAACCCACGCACATGCGTGCCATACTGTGCCTGTCGTGCCACGGCCGGCCCAAATAAACCCTGCCTAGTGCCCAGGTAGGTGTGGACCTATAAAAGAAATGACTGAGGTTTACCATTTCACCGTACATACAACAATACATACAGTTTTCAAGTAGCATTATCTTAAATACTAATATGTTTGGTATTTTTTTAGCATCAATAATTCAACATAATCAGTAGCAATATACAATGATAAAGAAGTAGCGATCAAAATGCTTACCAAAATGAAGAAACACACTAATAAATTGATTAATTATATCAAAGTGAAGCAAGGGCGAAATCACGGACAAAAGATGGCCGGCATTGGCAAAATACATCATCTGACCTCAATGGCCTATAAAAAAAGAGAACAAAATCTCTACTACTTCTAATTAGGAGTTGGTAGCAGTGGTACGTTCTCCTCTAAAATATCTGATTCGTTGATCTGACATGAACGGCTGAGATAGAGGAGTATTTAATCATATCTTATATGAAAGGATTTTATCATATCTTTTATGAATAGAAATATTATTTTAGCATATCTCTATTCACATGTCTATTCACATGTTCTTACTATGTAAGGATGTTATTCATATATCTTATAAATGGAAGGATTTTCTCATCATGTCCTGTATGGATAGAAGGATATACTCACCATATCCCATAATACGATAATTCTATCTCATCATATCTGGAAATGCATAGATTAAAAGGAAAGAATCGCGCAACCAAATCACGTGTCAATCACGAAGATGTCGGGGAGACCTGGCTTCCATCCGCCTGCGTACGTTGCCTTCTGTTTTCATCTACTCCCTATTAGAGGGCACCCACTCTCATCTCCAGGAGGACAGGCCGATTGGTAGTGGAGACACATACAGGAAGAGAATAGAAGAGAAAGGCTGCGTGCAAGAAGCAAGAAGATTTCCTGCAAGAGGGAGGCAATAACTTTCTCCTCCTTCAATGGTAAGGATTGATATCTCTCTATTAATTCTAATTAAGAGTTGGTGGCGATCGTCTGTTCTCCTTTAGAGTACTTGATTCGTTAGATCTAACATAAACGGTTGAGATGGAAGATGATTTAACCCGATAGTCAAATCTCTTCGAAGGAACAAACTTTTCCTACTATTGAAATATAACTAAAGTTAGTGTTCTTTGCAAATAAATGTTTTGTCGCAAATTGAGTTTTCGTTGTAACGCACGGGCACATGACTAGTGAATTAAAAGTTTCAAGTAAAAAATAGTAGAAATAAAATGAAAGTAAATACATTACCTTTTAGTATTTACGTTCTTTCAGGATCATGAAGCGACGAACCACAGCATCATCGGTGACTTTCTTCATTTCTTCTTTCTCCACATAGTAAATTAGGCTTATCACGCAAGAAATCATCACCGACGCGATTTCGCAAATACATTTTCACAATTTTCATGGTTGAGTAATGGCAAAGTTAGTTTCCAACCAAACAGATTCCGAGTTTACGATGTGTAGGATATGAGATTAAGAAAGTGTGACAAGCCAAGGATGAGTCGTAGCCCATTTGGTCGGAGCTAGGTGTGCTCACGGCCAGGTCGTGGGTTTGATCCCTGGTGATCGAGTCACAGGCCTCACTTTAAATTAAAAATAGTATGGGTACACACACGTGTTGTGCGTATAGTGTGCGTGCGTTATGTGTCCGTCATTGTACCCTGATAAAAAAAATAAAATGTGACAAGTCACCGTTGTAGTAACCAACCAAACACCTACCTAAAAATCTATAACACGTCCAAACAGACATGGCAATATTAGCTTTCAACTAAAACAGCCTCTAAACCTCGGTGGAAAGAATCCCTGCTTGACCAGCCGTGCCTGCGCAACAGCTTTGCTAAAAAGCCCTCGCAATTTTTCAAATTCCTCCTAGAGCCAAGCCAAACCAGCGGCCTTCAGTTTTTGCGTTAAGCCTCTTTTGCAGAATGACCCCTCGTAGATACGAGTAGTAGTAACTTAACGGCCACACCTTACTCTGCTGCTGCATACCGTCCTCAACATACCTTACTATGTCTATGATCGTATGGCCAATTTGATGGAATTAACGGAAAACTCGACATGCCTTCATGGAAAAGGAAATTTTAATAAGTTCATATTATATTATGGTAATAAGTGGCTTTACCACGTGTGAAGAATTACGCTAAGAACTTACATGCTAGCTCAGGTAAAAGCAGTGGATAATCTAGAACTTTGCTCAAAGCTATCCACCAAACAGAAGTAAATGTACTGCTGTGTATTTGCGCAATAATTCAGTATCCTTCTCCTTCAGTGCAACTGCACTGTAAAAGGCTTTAGTCGTAATGTTGACAAGTTTGCCCGGAAGCTAGTCCTACGTACGTAGCCGCCGGTGGTCGTCGCCGTGGTGCGCGCTTGGGAGGTGCCGCTTGGCGCTCGGGGTGAGGAGAGGGTGTCGATAAGTGAGTAGCATTTGCACGAAATTAACAACTTCAAAGGTCATTTTGTTTCTGTGTGGGTTGGCTCCAAGAATCGATCCCAGGTCTGTTGGGAAACCACGTGGTCCATAAAAATCCACTATGACCCTTTATCCAAAACCCTAGGCGACTACTATATAAGGAGGAGGGGGTCCCCTATTGTACAAAGAATCAGAAATCAATAAAGAATTTTGTCGTCGTTCCCCCTAAACATGTGTCCCTCTTTCTCTCTCTGTTCTCCACTTCAGATCTGTTCCGGAACCCCGGACTATTCGATAGCGAGGTTCCTTAACACGTTATCAGCACGAAGCTCTACCGGCAAACGGATTGAAAATGTGAGAAAAGGTAGGATTCGACGATTAAATCTAATCTCTCTTGATTCTATGCATGCATCTAACCTACACATCTGGTACTGTCCGTCACGTGGCAAGAAGCTACAACGACATGAAGATACAGTACACGAATCTACTGTTTCATAAAAAAACAGCATGGCGCCCGAAGCGCCGCCATCACCGCCGCCTTCGGCCGGCGCCGCTCTCCCGCCGCAAGACGGTTACGCGCCTGCTGCCGCGACTCGGCACTCACCGCAGCCAGCGCCGTCGCTTAGGCCATCGCGCTGCTTTGTCTTGCGCGCGCTGTCGCTTAGTCCTTCAGCGCCCTTGCCCGACCGCCCGCCGCCGTCGTGCCTTGCCCGATCCGCCGTCTCGCCTCGCCGCCCGGCTCGCGGCCGCCTCGGCCTCGCCGCCTTGGCCCGACCGCCCGGCCCGCCTGCCGCACACACAGACGACTCGGCCTCGGCACGGCTTGCGACCATTGCCGCCCGACCCGTCGTTGTCTCGGCCGACACAACGCCGGCGGCGTCGCCATCGCAGCGCATGTTGGCCTCGCCGCTCTGGTCTCCGCGCGTCTTGACCGCCTCGGCCTCGGCGCCGGCTCACAAATGCGTCGGCTCGCCGCCTCGGCCGCCGCCGTGCCTCGGCACCGGCTAGCGACCGTCGGCCCTGCCGCCCAAGCCCGTACATTTGGCCCGCGCCCGACCCGGCTCGGCTCGCCACCACGCCTCCGACCTCGTACGCTCCAACCGGATCCGCCGCTCGTGGAAGTCGGAACGCGTGCGAGGCGACGCGAGCATGCGGGGCGGTGCGAGGGGAATGCTGGTGGCTAGGGTTTTGGAAACCCTAGCCGCCGGGTTTTATGGCCCATGGAAGGGGCGCGGCCCAGTAGCCATTTCGGCCAAAGAAAGAAAAGAAAGAAAAAAGGAAGAAAAGAAAAGAAAAGAAAAAAAGGAAAAATTAAGAAAAATTGCCAGAAAATCCAGAAAATTATTTAGCTCTATTTTAAATTTTTCTAGCTTTATTTTCTGCATTTATGAATATTCTTTATGAATTTTGAATTCATTGTTTTATTTAGTATACTGAAAATGCATGGTAATTTATTTTCTGCTATTTATGTTTTCTTGCAACTATTTTCTATTAGATTACACGCAGTAATCTAATGTCGGAATTTTGAAATCATGCAGATGTCCGGCATCGTGAATCGTGAGTTTGAAGAACTGGCCCTGCACGGTCAGAACTACCTCACTTGGGCATCAGACGTGAAGATCGTTCTTGGGACCAAGAAGCTCCGTGCTACGATTGGTCTAGGGTCCTCGCAAGACGCGAAATCCACCGCAAAGCAGAACGATCAAGCCTTGCACTTCCTCAGGCACCACCTCTCAGCCACTCTGAAGAATGAATACATGGCTGAGGAGAGTGCACTTGAGATTTGGACTGCACTTCAGAAGCGGTTCGAGAAACTCAAGTACACCATCTTGCCCCAAGCACAACAAGATTGGGTCCGCCTGAGGTTTGCAAACTACAAAACAGTGGCCGAGTACAATTTTGCCTTACACAGAATTTGTACCAATCTCTCCCTATGTGGCAAGAAGATCACTGACGAGGAGAAGATTGAAAAGACTCTCCACCTTCCACCCAAATACTATCCAGAGTGCACGCAACTATCATCAGGGTGCATACAAGGAGTATAGCGAACTGATTGATGTCATACAAGTTGCGGAGTCACAAGATGATGTTCTACGCAAGAACTTCGTCTCACAACCATCTGGAAGAGGCATTGGCACAGAAGTCAATGCCAACAGCTATAAGGTGAAAAAGCCCACTCATAGAAAGAAGGGCAAGCAGAGTGAAAAAGAGAGGTTTTAGGCCAAGGGAAAGTCCAAAGCCCTAGTGAAGAAGGATGACAAGGAAAAGGCGCACGCCAAGCCGTATGGACAGCAGAACCAAACGTGCTTCAGGTGTGGCACTTGGGGACACTGGTCGAAGATATGTCGAGAATCCAAGGAAGTGATCAACGCATATCAGGCTAAGAGGAAGGCAAAAGAAAACGCTCCAGCAGAGGCGCACTTCGCCAAGATTGGTGATAATGATGCCATAGATAAAGATACCCCGCCAAGATTGGTGATAATAATGCCATGGATAAAGATACCCCGCTTGTCTCAGCCTCACAGAATAGCCTGGACATCGATGCTGTTGCCAATCTTATGGCAAATGAAGAGAAAACTTCTGTCGATGACATAGAAGCAGAAATTAATGCATATTTTACAGATTTCGTTTAATGCATGAATCGCATTTTTTTTAGATTATGGTTGTTAGCAATTTCTTTTGAATAATGAATTGTAAGCTCCAGAAGAGCATACTTCTCATGAATAAATATGCAATTTATTCTTTATTCCAGTATTCTTTAATTTGCAAGCAATGTTTGAATTATTTTGTTGATTGGAATTATTTTCCTTTTTAGAAATCGTGTAGCGCCCAAATGGAAGAGATATGCATTGTTAATAGTGGCACAACAAATATCATCTTAAGAGAGTCCAAATACTTCCAGTCGATCACGAAGAACGCTGGAAAGATTACTACGATCGCAGAAAGCGATTCATATGTAATAGGCTCAGGAAGAGTCACAATTATATTGCCTATGGGTACAACTTTGGTAATTGAAGAAGCTCTTTTGTACCCTGAATCAACGCGCACTCTCTTAAGTTTCAAAGACATCCGCGCCAATGGTTTTCATGTAGAAACCAATGAAGAAAATGACAAATAATACTTGTGCATTGTGAAGCACGCGGTATGTGGAAAAATGGTATTAGAAAAATATCCCTCATATGAATCTGGGTTGTACTACACGAATATTTATGCACCTGAAGTGTATATTTCCTTGAAAACTGTCTTTAGAAGCTCTGAGTTATTTTCTTTATGGCATTGTAGATTAGGTCATCCTGGTCTTAGAATGATGAAGAATATAGTGAACAACTCACAAGGTCATGGCATTAATGTTAAAAATTTCCCGAATCATGAAGATTCGTGTGCCCTGCATGTGCCACCGGGAAATTAATAACTAGACCCTCTGTCATGAAAGTGCAAAGTAAAATCCCTGCATCCCTGGAACGCATCCAGGGGATATTTGTGGCCCGATTCAGCCCTTGTCAGGGCTATTTCGATACTTTATGGTGCTCATCGATGCTTCCTCGAAATGGTCGCATGTATGCTTATTGTCAACAAGAAACCATGCTTTTGCAAAGCTGACCTCGCAGATCATAAGAATCAAGAATGCTTTCCCTGATCATCGCGTGAAGTCCATCAGAATGGACAATACCGGAGAATTTACTTCAAAGGCATTTGATGATTATTGCACCGCAATGGATAGCAGCTTGAGCACTCACCGCATGTCCATACGCAAAATGAACTAGCTGAAGCACTGATAAAGAGGATTAAATTCATTGCCAGACCGCTTTTGCAGAATTGTAACTTGCCCAACACTTGCTGGGGACACGCAGTCCTGCACGCAGCAGCTCTCATCAATTTCAGACCTTCGGCCTACAACATCCATTCTCCTATACAGCTTGTGCACGGGATCATCCTGAAAATCTCCCATCTCAGGAAATTTAGGTGTGTGGTATATGTTCGTATACCACCCCCTCAGCGGACTGCAATGGGCCCTCTCCGCAAGTCTGGGATATACGTTGGTTATGAGAGTGCATTTATAATCAGGTATTTGGAACCCATGACTGGAGACTTGAATACAGCCCGATTCGCTGATTACATTTTTGACAAGGATCGTTTCCCGTCATTATGGGGAGGAAATCAACCTTTGGATGAAAAATACCGGGAAATCATATGGCATTCCACTGGGATCCCCGTATGACCCCCGCACTAATGAAGGAAATCAAGAAGTCCAGAAGATAATTGATTTGCAGAATTTAGCAAATGAATTGCCTGATCATTTTTGTGATCTGAAGGGCGTGGTTAAGTCACATGTACCCGCAAGAAATACTCCAGAGAGGGTGGAAATACCAAAGAAAACAGAAAGTATCCCTCATCCTGTTCAGAGGCCTCAAAGAAAAAGAACAGGAAATCTGGCTTCTCAAACCCAAAGTACCGGAGACGTCTAGAGAAAACTGGGCGAGAGGACTTACCACAACCAATCACGAAAATACCCCAAGGAAAGAAGGGGAGCCAGTTGAAACCTTGCACTGGAAAGAAGCCGACGGAAAAGGCAATTCCAGACTTGAATCTTCCACTGCAGGAAACCGCCGGAAATAATGTGTGCGCACACATAGGCGATGAAAAGCTAAAGGAACTTGCTCCTGCGATAGGAAATAGCAGTGAAGAGCAAGTAGAAGTGCATGAAGCACCCCATGATGAAATGGCCATAAACTTTGTAATAACAGAAGAATCTCTGAATAGAGCAACAGCCAATGTCGATGCATATTTTGCAAAGAAGATTGCCTCGATCATTAATCATGATCCCGAGCCTGCATCTCTCGCAGAGTGCAAGAAAAGGCTAGATTGGGAAGAGTGGAAGAAGGCAATCACTACAGAGTTAGTCTCTCTGAACAAGAGAGAGGTGTTTAGGCCCGTATGCCGCACACCTCCCCATATAAACCCCGTGAGGTCACAAATGGGTCTTTGTTCGGAAGAGGAATGAAAACAACGAAGTTGTAAGGTACAAGGCAAGGCTTGTAGCTTAAGGTTTCACTCAACGTCCTAGGGTTGATTATGAAGAAACCTACTCTCTGATACCTTTAGATATTTGATCTCAATGGCAGTCAACTTGAAGTTGAAAATAAAGCTAATGGATGTTGTCACAGCATATTTGTATGGGAACTTGGATTCGAGATATACATAAAAGTACCTGAAGGTATTCCTATCCCGAACCAAGACAGAGCAAATAGAAACCTGTACAGTGTGAGATTGAAGAAATCACTGTATGGGCTAAAACAGTCAGGAAGAATGTGGTACAATCGCTTGAGCGACTTTCTCTGCAAGAAAGGCTACACGAACAACAAAGATTGTCCATGTGTGTTTATACTGCGATCTCCGAATAGATTCTGTATAATCTCCGTCTATATAGATGACTTGAACATCATTGGGACGGATGAAGAAATTAAAGAAGCATGCTCATACTTGAAGTCTGAGTTTGAAATGAAGGATTTGGGTAAAACCAAGTTTTGTTTAGGCTTGCAGCTTGAGCATATCCAAGGAGGAATCTTGGTACACCAATCATCCTACACGCAGGAAGTGTTGGAAAGATTTGGCTTTTAAAAGGCATATCCTGCAAAGACTCCAATGGTCGAAAGGTCACTCCAAGCAGACCTAGACCCATACAGACCTAGAGAAGAGGGGGAGGAAGTCCTGGAAACAGAATTCCCATATCTGAGTGCAGTTAGAACACTCATGTACCTTGTGCATAGCACCAGACCGGACATTGCGTTCGCTGTGAATTTGCTAGCCCGGTACAGTGCAGAACCCACCAAAAGGCATTGGAAAGGGATCAAGGACATCTTTCGTTACCTCCAAGGAAGCAAAGATCTCGGTTTGTTCTTCAGAAGAAACAATGAACTGAATTTGATTGGCTACGCCGATGCTGGGTACTTATCAGACCCACATACTGGTAAGTCCCAAATTGGGTATGTTTTCATATGTGGAGGAACAGAAGTTTCCTCGAAGTCGTCTAAGCAGACTCTTGTCTCGACGTCGACAAACCACTCGGAAATCATTGCTTTGTATGAAGCATCTCGTGAATGTGCATAGCTCAGAAGAATGGTTCACCACATCTAGAAGTCATGTGGCTTGAACATTGAGCAAACTCCCACGATCATCTATGAAGATAATGCAGCTTGTGTTGCTCAAGCACAGATGGGTTATGTGAAGAGCAATCTCACGAAGCACATCAACCCCAAGTTCTTTTATGCTCACGAGTTGCATAAGATAAACGAGATTAAGATACTGCAAACTAAGTCATGTGAAAATCTTGTAGATTTATTCACTAAATCACTCCCAGCATCTACCTTTGAAAGGTGCGTAAAAGGGATTGGGATGATGAGACTTAGAGAAGTGCAGATTTCAGGGGAGATATTTCACATACTCCCACATAAATCTTGAACATAAGGTTTGAGTACCCGACATGAATCTCGAAGATTAGCAATTAAAGTTTGGATGAATTGTACTCTTTTTCCTTATCAAGTTTTTTATGAAGTTTTCTTGCATAAGGTTTTAATGAGGCAATTCGTGCAACGCAGTAAGCGTATGCTATGTACACTTTCTCCAAGTATTTTTCCCACTGGGTTTTTCTAGAGTTTTAATGAGACATATGCATCTCACGGCAAAAGGCCCAAAGGGGGAGTGTTGGGAAACCACGTGGTCCTTTAGCCGAAACCCTAGACGATTACTATATAAGGAGGAGGGGGTCCCCATTGTACAAGGAATCAGAAATCCATAAAGAATTCTGTCGCTGTTCCCCTTAAACCTATGTCTATCTTTCTCTCTCTGTTCTCTATTTCAGATCTGTTCGGGAACCCCGAACTATTCGATAGCGAGGCTCCTTAACACACTCCACGCTAAGATCCGATTTCTTTTGGAGCTATTGGTTCAGCTCCAAGAATATGGGATCTAACACTGTACAAAACATGTGGACATGGTCTACATCCATGCTTTATGGGCTATTTTCTGAACAATGAAGCAAATCATTTCCTTCTCAACAGGAAGAAGCGCGCTTCAAACCATTTTTGAGAATACAAGGCAAACACAAAGCACATTCACACCATCCAAGCACATACACACATACATATCTCCCACACACACTTCAAATTTTTTTTTTGAATCGAGGACACCCAAGACCGCGGGGAGCGTAGGCATACAATTTCTCACTAAACACACGCGCATATGTAATCTTAAAATCGGTGAACACCAGCGATAAATCTGAGATTTTAGCGTGGTAGGTGCACACCGCACACGAACCATCTGGCCACAAGCTTAATATTTTGTCACAATTATCATCCAGAGGTCCTGTTTTCTCCCTCTACAATATCCTGCTTCACTCGTAAAATGTGAACAGGTCATGAAGTAACAATTTTTTTTCTTAATTCTCTCCCTTATCCAAAGCAAATGGCTAAGCCCTTACGCACAAGCAAGGAGCACCATCAACTAAAGCATGCAAGAAGCACGTCGAGCCCCCGCCGCCGCCACCACAAGCTGCCCGGTGACTGGAGCTACGGCAGCAGGTCAGCTCCTCAACTGACGAGCACTGCAAGCAGTCTCAACATATGTAATTGTCTAAATGCATAGTGTATTTCTTCCCCTATATTGTACCAACATGGTGTATATCTGCTCCTACTGCATAGTAGAAGCTAGCAGTTTGTGACAAACGTACTGCAAGAACATCACAGGCTTCTAGGCCTCCATCTATCTTGATTTGGGCTCTATAATCCCAATTTAAATGTTGTCGTTCTTACCTATAATAGTCCAAACACATAACATGGTGTGAAGCTTTGAATCTACAAGTCTCAGTGAAAATATCAGACAGGCCATATTCAAGTCAGACCACGGCTAAAAATATGATTTGATTGCTAGAAATACGTTTGAGAACTGAAAACGACCTTGTCTACCTAACAGTTACCGTTACCACTATCTTCAGGATCTCCTGGATAACATATAATTTTATTTGCAATAGTAATTATATATCACACTACTATTATCAAGGAAACGGGTATACATTTCCTTTTATGATGCTACCTATATATCCAAATCAATGATTGGCAACATACGACCTATATAACAATCCAATATTTGCCTAGAAGGCACTACTTGCTGAAATACAACTATGTAACACAACCACATTCCATAGCTACACATTCACCATGCACCCGAATCATGTCCAACATAGGAGAGCTGCATACCAGTAAAAATGGCATGCTAATCCTTCCTGTTCACTTGGATTTCTTTCGACGTTGGCGCTTGTTGCCTCCTGAGTTATTACTTCCATCCCAAGCACTTCCCCAGAAAAACAATGACATCCAGAAAAATACTGCGAAGAATATCCGTACCCTATCCTGTAATCTTGACATCCTCTCTTGCCAGCCTGTCAAAAGGAAAATGAGATTAATTACATGCAGCCACGTGCATGCACCCATTAAGCAGGAACTGCAATCTTGAGAGAGACTATCATACACTAGAAAACCATAGGCTACTAGCAGTTGATTTTACATAACAAAGTGACGAGATAAGTTCAATACTTAATTAACAAAATGGCACTGGTACTTGTAAAATGTCTACTAGCAGCTTTCCTATGACAATCATTCGTGCGAACTATTCTATTCATTAGTTTAGACTTTTTAAAATAATCAACTAGATGACACTGTAATGGCACATGGATTCTGGTAATTTGATAGCCATCAGAGAAAACAGAAATGCTTTGATGGTGAATCAGTCAAACCAACCAGGAGCATATATAACCACAATTATTGTGATCCCCTAGGATTGTGTTGTTCTCATCAGAAATAAGAAAATAATAGATAATAGTGGATAGGGAGGTCAGTGCTGGGTGTACCCAATCTGCTTGTCACTAGGGTGACTAGATTCCTGCATGCAGCAACACTGCAAAAGTGACACAGAAATTAAATCAATCACAATTTTTACAATGGTGATGAGGACAACCTGGGACAATGATGACCTAGCAAAACTTCAGTGACTTGTGAATACAATGGTCTTCTATCTAACTGGCGACTGATAGTTTAGCATAGGTTTAATTGATGATGAATACCACTTACTTTTGGTCTATTCAGGTCTGAATTTAGTATAATTCAAATGGTTGGAAAACTGCGCGCTTGTTGATCCAGTTTTAATGTGAGAATGGGCAATTGTAGGGTTATAGATCATCTGAATTTTAGTCCTAACAAAATACATATTTAGTCTGAATCAAGATAAATACCAATGGGTACATATTCAGACATATTGTCCTAATCTCCTAGGTAAATAAAGCCTGAAATTTGGAAGTCAAATTTAAGCAACAAACTTTTTTTGGGTAGGAATGATAAGGTTGGGGCCCTCATTAGGAGCTATTCCAAGGTATTTTCTTAGAGAAATCACAAAGGTACTTTTCCAATCCTCTTCGAACAGTTGAGCCAAAATTATACTAGTGGATTATTCCAAGGTGAAAACTTACCAAGTTAGTCAAACAAGACAGACCTACATATTCTTGGGCTAAAGAAGATCACTGTAGTATCAGTTCCTATTGTGAACTTTCTGCAGACCAAGGCCAAAGGGCAGATAATTTAACAGAAAAATACCTGATATCTTATAATATTACCATTTTCTATACGCATCACTATTACCCAATTATTTGTTGAATCAAAATTCAAAGCAAATGAGTAAAATTTAACAGCACTTTCGACCATTCTTATGGGGAAATAAGCAAAAAATTTCCAAATAACAGACAATTGTAAAGCGAACAGTCACCCCACTACTCCTCACTTGCCGCTTGTATAGTAGGCACATATGATGTTTAGCTATTAAAAATATATGATGCAATGGTATGTCATAGATGGTAAACCAATTAAAAAAAGCAAAAAATACAAGTCCAACATGCATTGTTCTGTATCAAATCAAAACTAATATTTTGAGTACAAACGAACCTCATATTTAGCTCCTTGAGAAAAAAAAACACACACACAGAGAGAATAAAGAGTTCTTATTTCTAAATTTGGTAGCCTTTTTCTTCTTTACAATAACTCTAAACTAGCGTTTCTGTTAGTTCAATAAAACACAGACAAAGTTCAAATCAAAATGATTCCACCAACTACATATCATCTATGCACTAATTCTCCACCTCAGAACAATTTTCCCCCACTAATTATCCACCTTCGTCAAGAACCCAATTCATTTCAAACCCGCACCTTTACATGGAACATACATAAAGTTCTCCATCACCATCTGACGCACCTAAATTGACATTTGGAACAGCAGATCCCCAGCACTAAGTTCCAATCGGAAACACGTAATTCTCTACTACATCTACCATGCATAAGCATCATCCCTAACTCGATTAATTGGAGCATAATATAAAAGCTGCGGCAAGCGAACGGAAAGGGGGCGCTGCAGTGGCATTACCATGGGGAGACGGAGGCGGCGGCTCGGAGGAGGGCGGCGAGGGGCCGGCGGCGGCTCCGCGGCGGAGGCCGGGCCAAGAACGGCAGCCACGGCCCACCGAATGGAGAGAAGCAGAGGCTGCTGGTTGTGGTGGTGGTGACCGAAAGAGGAGCCGGGATGAGCGGAGTGGAGGGAGGCCAGAGACGATGGAGGTGGAGATGGCGGGTGGGGGGAGAGGAGGGGAGCTCACCGTCGCCATCGGGAGGTGGGTAAGGCGTGTGGAGCTCTGCTCCGGCGGCTGAGCGGTTGGACGCCGGCGAGAGTGAGGCCCAAGAGGGGCCACGCGGGGGAGGGTCGGGTTACACACGACAAGCAACTGCGCGAGGCTTCCTGTCTCTGCGGGAGAGGGGCTGCGTGGCACAGTTATCCGTACCTACACCGGTACAAAATACCACTACATTGAATCGTAACACGTTGATACCGATTAATACTGAACATACCGGTTTGATACCGATTAATATCGGCTATATCGGTGTTGATATCGATCGATATTAGTTATACCGACTTCAATACCGTCAATCTAATCATACCGATGGAATTGATAATAAATTATATATTATATTTGATAATATTACTATCTATTTGGAGTAATACCATAAATAAAATTTAATGTACATATAATTAAATATATGTATACTTATAAATATATATTATTATATTAAATCCGAAATGGTAAACTACTATGGACCGGCACCATTCTAATAATCAAACTGGTATAGTCTGTGCAAATATCTTGATTGAGCATTTTGGGGGTTATCTATCATAAAAGGATGTAGGCATTAGAAGCACCAAGCTATAGATTTTCCATTGGAATATGCATATCCGTGTGCAGCAAACATTTCTCTTTTCGACCGAGATTTATGCTAAAAGTATGAAACAAGCATGAAGTCAATGGAAAGAAGCTGAGGCAGGTCAGGTCGTATATATACGATTTTGGATAATGCAAGGATAAGGGCCTAGGGACGTAAAGGAGATATTGATTACATTTCGGTCCTTTTTAGAAAAAAAATACGAATAGGTTCTTTTTTTGAAAAAAATATATATTACGTTTAGGTCATTTTTACCATTTTAAACATTACGTTTAGGTCCTTTTTCGGGAAAAAAAATTACATTTAGGCCCTTTTTCAAAAAAAAATACGATTAGGCCTTTTTCTGACAAAAATATATATTAAGTTTAGGTCTTTTTTCCCATTTTAAACATTACGTTTAAGTCCTTTTTAGAAGAAAAAAAATCTATAGGTCCTTTTCCGAAAAAAAATAATAGACGAGACGCGGACATTCCTCATGCTGCGGTTCCCTCCGGTCCGTTCCCGGGGTTCCATTATATAAATTTCTTTGTAGTAAAAGAATCCGAATAATAATTGGTTAAACGATATCTGTATTATGAGTACCTCTTCTGAACCATACCGCTCTTCTGGTAAACGGTCTGCCATATAGATCGTCGTGGCATGAACTAAATTCTGCGTTTCCCCACCCACACTACTGCCCGAAATCCTGCTTTGGTGGGCTTCCCCCAAGGAACAATCAAGGGGGTTTTGTTCTGGAATCTTGTGCGGATAATAAATAAAATAGGAACCGGATAAAATCGTATATCGAAACGACTTCTGGCAAAGTTGTAAAAAACACAGGCAGGGGACAGGGCCGACCCCAAAGAATAGTAGAAAGCCGCTACATCCAGGGATCCCACAAAATCATTAAACCTGGCGGCTGCTCGCTCTTTGATCAGTGTCACTCAACAAAGGCCTTGATGTAGTTAGCACCCAAGGTTAATATGTTAATCAACAACTCACACTTTGTACCACGAAACGGCCCGCCCGTCTGCTGCTAGGTCCGAGAATGGCGCCAGGCGAGGGTGCCGCTATGCCCCGTCGAAATGAGCACTAAAGACTTTTCGAGAGATCTCCTCCAAATCACCGGTCTGACCGGACTATTCCTGACATGCCTGAGTTTGTTTGTTGAAAGTAGGTTTCTTCCTTGATCCAAGAGATTAAGCATTCCATCTCCATAAACAAGCTCATAGCCCTAAGAAAATAATGCCCCTTGGCTGAATGGATTAGCCATTTTCGTTATTACTTTTCGAGTCCGAGGGATCGGAATCCCCGAAGCAAAGGTTTAGCTCGTAGGAGGCTCGTCCTTTTTTCGTTGGAATATCTCTAGCGAAAGCAGCTATTGAATCGGTTGTGAGGGGCGCGTTAGCACGCGCATCCGTTTTCTTGCTCGTTGCGCGTTAGCACGCGCATCCGTTTTCTTGCTCGTTGCGCGTCGCGAGGAAGTCGGTCGCGACTGTTGTCATAGTCAACGACGGTTGAAACTTCCAGGAAAAAACTTTTTCCTTTTCCGAGTGACAACCCCCTCGGGACTCCCCCAGCTTGGGGGAGATTCGCCTCAAGTTATTCCAATATTTCCACTATAAAAATCTTTAAGAAGCTGATTGATTTCTTTAATAGATATGAAGATGCCTTGAATGAACCCAAGCAAGCCGAAATCTAATACTCAATCTGGGTAACATTCAATCCACGCTTAGAGACTGACTTTGTATGGCAACGCTTCGTTAAACATCCCACATCAGACGCCTACATTGTTCAAAACTGTAACAAGCCTAGAGGAGGGGGTTTCACTTTGCTACGCACTGCTGGCCTTGTCTCTTTCTTCTTCTTGAGGGACGAAGCATTCCATTCCGCCGACCGCTTTGCCAGATTGGAAGGGGACAAGGCATTCCAATCTCGATTCCAGTGCCATCCTCCCCGCAGGCTGTCTGTATGGGATTGATTATGTCACTCCGCATTACTATAAAAGGGCAGCAGCTCCACATCGCCTCATAACGGAAATTCTTTGAATTATCCTTTTGCCATTTTTTACGTGTGGAGCGGCGATCGCGGCGTGGCACGCCGCGGTGACTCATCTAGTTGCTTCTAAGTTTAATAAGGAGCTTCAGTCTAGGCGCACTCAATTTGTCTGTGATTCCATGCTGTATCTGGAGGCATGCATTTGTCAGGAAGGGGTTAACCATGTCAGGAAGCGGAGTAGGGATCAGAGGAAGGTGGTGGATGTGTTTGGCTTGAGAGTTAAGAGAGAATGCGTTGTAATTGAGTTGGCCTGTAATTGAGTTCTGAGAACCCATTTGTAAGTGACTTAAGGGCGGATATATAAAATGTCTACCTAACGGTTTCCTGGTGAAGAATGCTTTCGTCGTCTCCAAGTCTCCCTGCTTCTTCCCCAATTCTTTCTGTTCTGCCCTAACTCCATTCCCAAATCAATTGTGTACATGACAATTGGTATCAGAGCCAGATAGCTTCCGTGCTGGCGCCCAAGAAAAGGCAATCGCAACTAGAAGGGAGGATCACCACGGCCATGGCAACAGTGGAGACTCAACTAGAAGGGGTGAGTTCGCTGCTGAAGCAGATCCTGGACAATATGCAAGGCATGAAGTCCGAGATGAGCGAGGTTCGCTCGACGGTGGATGGGGTCTTGGGTCGGGTGGTAACCCTCGAGGCACGACCTGTGATGCCCACTCCACAAGTATTGCCGCCGCGTTCTGCACCAGCGGGCGACGAGAACCAACAGGCCAGCTGCCGTAGCTCTCCAGAGCAAAACCGGGGGCAAGCGAGGGTTATCCTTGGATCCCCAGCGCTACCTCCGGTCACAAGTACGTATGATACCTCTACTGCTCTTCAAGTGTTTGATGCTATGCCCAGTGAAGGGAGAGTTCCACATGTTAATCCGGCTGCTCTTCCTCGCCAATCCTTACCCAAGTTAGTGTTTCCTAAGTTTGATGGAGAGAATCCTAGGTTATGGAGGGAGCGTTGTGAAACTTATTTCGAGGTTTTCACTATCCATCCTGGGTTGTGCACTAGATTTGCGGCATTGTATTTCACAGGCAATGCAGCTCTCTGGTTGCAAAACGCTGAGTCCAAAGGTCGGTTTGAGAATTGGGAAGATATGTGCACCGCGGTAGATAAGCGTTTTGGGCGCAATTCGTATAAGCGCCAAATGAGTCAGATCATAAACCTTAAGCAAATGCATCTGTTAGGGAATATGTGGAGCGATTTGAGGAGTTACAACATCACATTCTTTTATACAATCCTACTCAGGATAATATTTTCTTTATCACGCACTTCCTGGGAGGATTGCGAGAAGAGATTCGTGCTGCAATAGTTTTGCACAATCCCTAGGATATGGATACTGCTGTTCCTCTTGCATTGTTGCAGGAAGAAGAATGGGAGTTCTCTCACAGGAAGTAGATGGGCAGAGGGGACAACACGGAATTTCGAAAGGGAGGCAACAAGTTTATAGAGAAATCAAAAATTGCAAATAAACAGGACGACAAGAAGAAAACGGAGGACACCAAGAAGCCCAGTAACATGCAGTGGAATGAGAAGTTGGAAGCCTTGAGAGCTTATCGCAGAGCTAATGGGTTGTGTTTCATATGTGTTGAGAAGTGGGGAAAAAATTATAAATGCCCTGAGAAGATTCTTGTACAGATTATTGAAGAACTTCTGGAAGTACTACAGATTCAAGCCGAAACAGATTCAGATGATAACATCACTGGTGGATCACATGAGGAAGAGTTGATGATGGTTTCGCAGCATTTCAGCATACAAAAGCACAGTCGTAAGACACTTCGATTGCAAGGTCTCATCGGCAAACAGGAGATCCTGATATTAGTTGACTCCGGCAGCACATTCTTTTCTCAGTGAACAAATGGCGCAGAAACTCCAATGTGTTACTTCTGATATAGAAGCAACCCGAATGGTGATTGCAGATGGCGGTTCCCTAACCTACAACAAAATGGTGTTGGGATTGGAGTGGTGGATTCAAGGTCACTCATTCCAATATGATATCAGAGTACTAGCACTCGGCTGCTATGACATGATTCTGGGAGCAGACTGGCTTGAAGATCATTCACCTATGTGGGTGCATTGGAGAAAGAAATGGATGAAATTCACACATAAAGGCCGACGAGTTTCATTACAAGGAGTGCAAGATGTCATGACAAGGTGTCAACAGGTCAATGCAAAAGGGCTCAAGGGTTTGCTAAACTGGGGTGCTCTTACTCACATAGTGCAGCTACAACAGGTGTCCCACGCTATTCCTAAACCACCAGTAGAGACGGTCACCATGGCAATCAGAGAAGAAACTGTGCCAAACCCAATTCAGGAAGTGGTTAGCCAGTTTACCGATCTATTCCAGGAGCCCAACAAATTGCCTCCTCGACGCAGTTTTGATCATTCTATTCCTCTCATGGTGGGAGCTCAACCGGTGAATGTACGACCCTACCGGTATTCCCCTCAGTACAAGGACGAAATCGAGCGGCAGGTGGCTGAAATGTTGCGCTCAAGAGTGATCCAACGAAGCACAAGCCCTTTTGCATCTCTAGTGCTGTTGGTGAAGAAGAAGGATGGGTCGTGGCGATTCTGTGTCGATTACCGCCAACTCAATTCCCTCACAGTGAAGAACAAACACCCACTGCCCATTATTGATGAGCTCTTGGATGAATTATCCGGTGCACAGTGGTCTACAAAATTGGATTTACATTCTGGGTATCACAAAATCTAGGTGGCAGCAGGAGAGGAATACAAAACAACCTTCCACACTCACCAGGGGTTGTATGAATTTTTGGTGATGCCATTCGGTCTAACAAACGCACCAGCAACTTTTCAAGGTGCCATGAATCAGATATTTGCTCAACAACAACGCAAGAATGTCCTGGTGTTTGTTGATGACATTCTGGTCTATAGTAAAACATTGGAAGATCATGTGGCACATGTTTCTGAATATTTGGTATTCTACGACAACATGAACTGCTACTCAAGAAATCGAAATGCTCATTTGCTCAACAAACACTCGAATACTTAGCCCATGTGATTACCTCAGTTGGGGTGACAACTAATCAAACCAAAGTTCAAGCAGTGTTGGAGTCGCCGGTGCCTCAAACCCTAAAGGAAGAGTGGGGATTTCTTGGCCTTACAGGATATTACCGCAAGTTCATAAAGCATTACGACATTATTTGCAAACCCTTGACAATGCTTCTTAGAAAGGGAGTACAATTTCAGTGGACACCAATAACAGAGGAGGCTTTCCGCACACTGCAACAGGCCTTGGTACAAGTCCCTGTTCTTGCTTTGTCGAACTTCTCAAAACAGTTTGTTTTGGAAACAGATGCGAGTAACATAGGAATCGGAGGTGCTAATGCAAGATGGTCATCCAATAGCCTTCCTCAGTAAATCTTTGAGCCTTCGTAACCAGGCCTTATCTGCTTCTGAAAAGGAATGCCTGGCTATTCTCATGGTGGTGGGCAAATGGTGCTCTTATCTCCAACATCGGGAATTCATCATTCGTACTGATCAGCGAGCTCTCATGCATCTCAATGATCAACGCCTGACCACAGGAATTCAGCATAAGGCCTTCCTGAAGCTATTGGGTCTACACTTTCAAATATAGTATAAGAAAGGAATTCATAACATAGCAGCGGACGCCTTATCTAGATGTAAGCCGTTAGCGATGCACATGCCATTTCTGTGAGCACACCTCTTTGGATGGAGAATCTGGTGGCAGGATATCAAGAGGATGAGGAAACGAAACAATTGCTTGCTGAACTATCTGTAACTAACTCAAATGCAAAAGGGTTTACTCTGGATGATGGTGTCATTCGTTGTGTATCTGGGTTGGTAGAAATGCTTTGGCACAGAACCACATTCTGCAAGCCTTACATAATAGCGGCATTGGGGGTCATTCGGGTATTCAAGCCACCTATCAAAAAGTGCTGGCCTTATTTGCTTGGCCGAAAATGAGGCTCTTTGTACAATAGTTTGTGCAAGCATGTGAAGTCTGTCAAAGAGCTAAGGTAGAGCATGTTCGATTGCCTGGGCTTTTGCAACCATTACGGGTACCCACACAAGCTTGGAGTGTAATTAGTATGGATTTCATCGAAGGGCTTCCTCAATCTCACAAATACACAACTATCTTAGTTGTCATTGATAAGTTCTCAAAGTACGCACACTTCATGCCTTTAGTTCATCCTTACACAGCATTACAAGTAGCAAAAGTATTTTTTGATCATGTCCATAAGATTCCTGGTTTACCTCAAGCAATCATCTCAGACTGAGATAAGATTTTTACAAGTGTTGTATGGCAAGAGCTTTTTAGTTTATCAGACACCAAGTTGAACATGAGCTCATAATACCACCCTCAAATGGATGGCCAGACCGAGCGTCCGAATCAGTGCTTGGAAACTTATTTATGGTGCTTTGTTCATGCGACGCCAAAGAAGTGGTCTAATTGGTTAGTGCTTGCTGAGTACTGGTATAATACATCATATCACTCAGGATTGGGAAAAACACCGTTTGAAGTGCTCTATGGGTTTCCTCCTCGCCATTTTGGTATTTCTAACATTCATGCATGTTCTGTAACCAATGTGCAAGATTGGTTATCTCAGAGAGCAAGTATGTCGCAGCTCATTCGACAACATTTGGAAAGGGCACAGCTGCGTATGAAATGGCAAGCTGATGAGCATCGTTCTGAATGAGAATTTCAGGTTGGTGATTCAGTGTATCTCAAACTGCAGCCCTATGTGCAAACATTAGTGGCACACAGGAGTAATCATAAGCTCAGTTTTCGGTTTTATGGACCATATCGCGTGCTGGCAAGAGTGGGAGCTATTGCTTACAAGCTAGATCTTCCAGCTGGGAGTCAGATTCACCCGGTGGTGCATGTTTCCCAATTGAAGAAGAGGGTACAACCAACAAATGTGGTAAGTGCGGATCTCTCTGTTATCTCTGATGATTTTGATGCAGTGGCTTTTCCATCGGTAATTTTGGACCGACGCTTGATCAAGCAAGGCAATGCTACCACACCGTGTGTGCTGGTTCAATGGGCGGGAATCTCACCGTCTTTTGCTACTTGGGAGAAGCTCTTAGCCTTGCAAGACGTTTTCCTAAAACAACAGCTTGAGGGCAAGCCTTGCTTCGAGGGGGAGATTGTCAGGAAGGGGTTAACCATGTCAGGAAGTGGAGCAGGGATCAGAGGAAGGTGGTGGATGTGTTTGGCTTGAGAGTTAAGAGAGAATGCGTTGTAATTGAGTTCTGAGGACCCATTTGTAAGTGACTTAAGGGCAGATATATAAACTGTCCGCCTAACGGTTTCCTGGTGAAAAATGCTTTCGTCATCTCCAAGTCTCCCTGCTTCTTCCCCAATTCTTTCTCTTCTGCCCTAACTCCATTCCCAAATCAATTGTGTATGACAGCATCCAACCATTTGTTGATAATCAAAATCGTAAAAAGTCCGTTACAGCAATCTATATGGCGACTGAGATAAAAAGATCCATGTGCACCCTACAGGGCAGACTGTAAATGAACTAAAGAATTAGTTGATCCGACAAAGAAATAGAGGAGTCTTTTGTCAAGACATACTCTGCTTATAATTGGCACGCAATTTATGGTTCGATCTCAACGGTCCTACTTGTTTGCCCTCCATGATACTATCAAGAATATTGAGATGAATTGGTAGGGCATTCTACCCGTAGTGGTTTTTCGACGGACGCAATTATAAAAGTTTAGAAACATTCTTGTACATGTGATGAAGATTTATTCTACATTCTTGTATCATGGTCAAATTAGGGCCCATTTTGTAACACCGTCATTTGTAATTGTTGACCTTGGGATATGAAATCACTTGATGTGCGGGTCGTAAGTGGGTTATATTTTTATATTTCTTTGAATCTTGAAGCTACGTCAATACACGTTTGATTTTTTTAACCATGAAACACATATGAAATCTGGAAACTTGTTCAAAGGATTGCACTTTTTATGATATTTGAAATAAGCCGGAAACCTGCCAATTACAAGCAGAAATAGGGAAACCTTAAAGCTTGAAACAAACCTGAAACCTTGTAGAAATATGTTTGAAACTTGAATCCTAAAGTCTAAAACTTGCCGAAACATTGAAACTTGAAACTCAAAACAAGCCTGAAAATTGCTTAAATGTGCTTGAAACTTGAATCCTGGGATTAAAAATTTGCCATTGCCGAAACATGCCTGAAACTTGCCAAAATAATGAAATGTGAAACTTGAAAAAAAACATGTTTGAATCTTGGAATCTAAAACTTTTCATTGCCGAAATTGTTGGGAAATAAGGGCAGCAAGGAGAGCAATTTCAAAAAATTTCCATCTATCCAAACCTAGAAAACTCGCTACATACGATCTAAGATTACAGGTTAGGGTTTTATCATTACCACTTGACGCGTGGGTGCGGCTGCCTAGAAGCAGAAGAAGAGCATGTCGGATCAAGTTAGCACGTCAAGGCATTAGCAACCTCGAGTATCCACATGAATAGGAAGAAGACTATGTGCACTAGTCTGCTAGAACCTCCGCGACACGTCCCTCTTGGTTCTCGCCGAAATTAGTTTCTCGACTTCAGTTATCTCCATACAACCTAGGTGCATCTTTATTTATAACCAAAAAGTCAGAATAAGATAAGCTCAAAACTTTTCTATTTCATAATCGAATAGGATTCGAGATGACCTTTATCAATTCAAATCCATATCCGAATTGATGCCCTAAATCATATAGGCTTGCTGTTTCATATTCAAATAATCTGAATCAAATAAGGACTTATTTCGTATTTAATAATTCCAATATATTAATTATATCTATATAATAATGTACGGGGTTTATTAATAAAACAATAGATTCTCATTCTTGTGTGTGACCCTGTAGGCCCATTGTGATATTGGCACTGTATTGAATCACCATTCAACACACAAGTCCTTAGTGGCTCCTAGCATAAAATTATGACTTCTTAGGCCACATGAATATCATTTATCCAACAAGCTATCAACGAAAATATGTTCGATCCTTTTTGTCACTTCCAGATATCAAGATTAAAACCAAGACAAGATATGTGTTATCCTTATGTTGTTTAATCCATTGCTTCTTGAACATCTAAAGCTAGACTAAATAGATCAAACAGTTGACACCTCAACCTGCTCAGACATGGTCATGCATATTCTTTAGTTAATCTTCTTCATGTGGCCTTAAGATGTCTTTGTCCTTTTATAATGGTGAAAGACCATGTGGAGGTCTACCCAAGGTTGTGATGAGTATTTGACTAAATTTGAGCTTGGTTTGCTCTCGTTTGAGTTTGATTTGAATTGGATTTTCAAATTTAAGTAATTTGAGTTATGTCTGTCTTGGGCGGCAGAACCGACCATGTGGGAGCGGTACTGTCGGGCAGGCAGCGGCACTACCGACCTAGGGAGTGGTAGTTATATTCCAGAGAGGGTCTTTGCTGAGATTTCAGGCGAGCGGCACTCTGGCCATGCTGGGGCAGTAGTGCCAGCCGAGCGGTACTATAGGCCCCAGGGGGCGGTAGTGCTGACCTTATGAGCGATTTTGAGATTTGAATTTTCAAATTGCGTGAGATTATTGCATATCAATGTGGGCAATGTTATGTGATGTGTTTCCTTGTTTTTGATGGTTGCAGGACAACGGTGGTCGATCATGGTGAAACGGAGGTTGACCGGGACTAGGCGAGGTGCGCCGGAGGTTCAGACGGTAGGGGATAGTCAAAAGATGATCAGAGACGGAGTTGTTGCGAACTTAGAAGACAAGGAATGGATGAGATGCTAGTTAGGAGCTGCTTGGATCAAGGAGGGCCGTTGGATCACGATCTAGGTGACAGAGTAGCGGGTCTAGTTAGTATGCTTTGAGAAGCGTGCAAAACCCGTTATGTTAGTGGGTTTCGGGTTAGCCCATGTATGAGTGAGTGAGTCAATCCTAGCCCTTGATGGTGTTCCTTAGGGTAGAAGGAACTCATCCAAGGTTGAAGGATGACTCAAGAGTAATATAAATAGAGGGGTAGGGGTAGCCTTCTTTCTCTTGAAGGTTTTTGAGGTTTTGTGCTCCTTTGAGCTTTGCCCACTTTGTTGTGTGGCTTTGTAAACCCCCCTTCCAGAAATGAAAGTTTAATCCATTACTCTCAATTGTGAATTTACTTTTCGCATTTACATTATGTCTTTAAATTCTGCAATTTACATTATTACAATTTACTTTCATGCAAGTTAGATTTGCCTCCCCTCCTTCTAAATGCTTTTGGATCTTATGCCAAGGATGAATGATTGATGGATGAGTCTTCTTCAGACTATATCCCAATCATCTAGGAAAGTCTTGTGTTCTTCTTTGCAAGAAACCGATTTTTGTTCTTGAGAGGATCAATCTTGGAAGATTGGATTTTGGGTGTTCTTATCTTGTGTTCTAGCTTGCTATGATATGTGGGAAGCCATTTAGAATCATCTTGATTATCAAGAACCCAAGATCTAGCAGAGAGCCAAGTTTTCGTTCGTGAACCCGTTCTTATGCACCCTTCTGTAAATTTGAAAAAGGTCAGAACTTTGACATCTATTCTTGCAATCGAAGGATGGAATAGGTTCCTGACATCCATAGGAAGGTGTCTACAAAGTTTCATAAGGTTTGGATCAACTGATCAAAAGATTCATCAATTTTCCTTTTGAGTCGGGCTGATTTGTACGGTTCGGCGTGCTGTTTTTCTTGTAGCTACAGTAACCCCAGTACCGCTACAGTATCCCCGGTAGTGCCGGGCTACTGTTCATTCAGCAGTACCAGGGGTATTTTGCGGTACTGTTGCTCGATGCTGAGAAATTTGGGTTTTTCGCTTTCTCTGTTTGCCTTTTTGATGTAAGGATGTTGGTTGGATTGTTTTAAGTAGGGGAAAATTTTATTTGGGGATCATTCACCCCCCTCTGATCGTCATCTCGGTCCTTCAAATGGCATCGACAAATTCTATCTTGATTATACACATCCCTTCACATGTCTCAACACATTCCAAAGTATAACTAATATAATTATCCTATTACATACAACAATTAGTAATATCAAAGAATGCGATACTTATATTGGGATCCATATATGTCTTAGGTCAGAGGATCAATCATAAATATTGTATGAAACCAACTGATGATATGTATGTAATGTTCAATACGGTGTTTCATTATGGTATGTCTATCTAATAACTTGTTCACCAACACGTTATCCATACAATTGTATTTGTATCGAATATCCATGATCCGCAAAACAAAATCATCACACAATCATATGCTCATCTATGTAAATAAGTAATTGATGTTCTAATCAATTAAATGACAAGAGATAATTTATAATAATACTGTAAATGTGTTACAGAGTCTCACGATCAAGTCACATACTTGATGACCTATAATATGATATTTATTAAATGAACGTAAAAGCATAAACATCTATCAATCATCTCTACATTGACCACTCGAGCATATTTCCAACAGACCATATGTCTAATTTTTTTAGAACCAGGAACTTAAATTTTATTACTCAGAAGAAGGATTACACTAAGGTGGTACACACGAACAAAGAAAATATGGCACTTGGTTAAGGCATATGCACCATTGACTATCACCAAAAGCTTGTTTCGCAAACATGTGAGTAGCAAGGTTAGCTTGCCTTCGTGCAAAACACAACTGGAAATCTTGAAAAATTCTTGCTCAATTACCAAACTTTAGCTAGTATCGGAGATACTACTGCTCGGAAGTACTCGGTACTTTGCCATAAGTTAAATAGATCGACAATCTGTATCAATCACCCCTCTTTAGATCCATTCAGCTGCTAGTTTTGTTCAATCTTAGAAAGCCATAAGCTTCTGCAACAAGTGCATTAGCTACAAAAATAAGCCATCTCACATTGGCTACTTGAAAAACACCATCAACAGAGGCAAAAATTCCAGTGGTTCCTAGCTGATCTTCTGGGTAGAAAGCCCCATCAACATTTATGTCACCAAAACCATTGGGCGGTGTTTCCCATTCCTCTCGTCCGATCAGAAATAAACCTTGCAAAAAGGATGATCCAGCCTTGATTAGATCAAAGGCAACATCTCTTCATCCTCCCCCACAAAACTGAAGAGGAACGCGGTATGCTACGCTAGCACAAAAAAAAATCTACCGCGTAACCAGAAAGCTACTCGCAAGAAGGGGATCATAGATGAGATTACCACTAGACGCGCATTTGCGGAATCCTTCGCGCGTCGATGTAGTGGATCGTCCTCACCTCGCCGTGGATCGTCCTCCCACGCCTCAGTCGCAGCAGTGTCACCGCAGTAGTCCACACGTCCAGAGATGGAACACCGTGCGTCGGTGTGCAAGCACCTGGTCACTCGGCAAGGGCAGCGAGAGGAGTAGGCTAGGGTTTCGAGTGAATCACTCCTAAACCGTGGGAAAGCACACGCTGCGCCCTCCCTCCTCCCCTCCTTATATAGCCACGAGATGGAACCCTAAACTAGGGCCCATCAGCGTGCTAAGCCCACGAGGTTCATTAATTACGGATCCAATCCAAATTAATGCGTCCCAACCCATTAAGTGTGTGACCCTGCAGGTTCACGTACGTTTGGACATGGATTCGGAAAACTCCTTTTCAATCCAATAGTTGGTAGCGGCTCCTTGCAAAGTATGCCAACTCCCAAACATACTATGATCAAATCGGATAGAACCTATCAAAAGTACTCATGTAATAATCCCTTTGCCAAATATATGAAGATTGATCTCAAGGCGAGAAGCATGTCATCCTTTGATGATTCAATCCATCTCTCGTATCCGTGATATATTAATAAGTTGTGATTGACTCCTCAATCACGGCATGGCCATGCACTTCCTTAATCATATCACACGAGTGGCCTTGTCATATATCTCCGCTTTATTGGAATGGCAAATTCCATCTTGATCGCTCACTTCCTCTCGCACGCTTCATAGTAAACATGAAAGCTACCTTTATAACTATCCGGTTAGGAAGTAGTGTTTGATAGCCCCAAGGAAAACTATTACACATGTAGGAATATGACAATCTCGTGTCTAAGGATCATACATCTACTAGGTATGAGATACACTGATGACACATAAGAATGAAACATTCTCGCAGTGTCCCATTGCGGGTCTATCTAACCCATGTTCTTCAACATGCGTCCACAATGTATAGATGATATCCCCATATCCCATGATCTATGAAGCATGATCATCGATCACTACATGTGCTGATCTATTCATCGTTGTCCTATACGATGATATCCGATCAGAGATATTTATCGAATTACATCATTAAGTAAAGAGCTTCATAAGCAAGTCACATACTTGTTGATCGATACAATGATATACATTCATTGGACCAGTAATCATATTATTATTCATAAACATAGTCATGTTACAATCATCTAAATGATTACCTCAAGGGCATAACACTAACAATCTCACACTTGCACTTGAGTCAATCAATTAAGTATCTAATACCAAAGACCTTGTGTGCGCCTCATGCTTAGGCTGTGGCAGTGGCTTTGTCAACGGATCGGCCACATTGGCTTCCGTATGTACTTTGCATATTCTCACATCACCTCTATCCACAATCTCGTGAATAAGGTGAAAGCGACGGAGTATGTATTTAGACTTCTGATGTGATCTAGGCCCTTTTGCTTGTGCAATGGCACCACTATTATCACATAGATGTCCATTGGACTAGAGGCACTAGCGACCACACCAAGCTCTGTGATAAACTTCTTAATCTACACAGCTTCCTTTGCGGCCTCCGAAGCCGCAATGTACTCCGCTTCGTCAGAGAGTCGGCCACCGTGTTTTGCTTGGAATTCTTCCACCATCGCTCCTCCATTAAGTGTAAACACAAACCCGGATTGCGATCGAAAATCATCTTTGTCGGTTTGAAGCTTGCATCGTGTAACCCTTTGCAACCGATCTTCCTCACCTCCAAAAACAAGGAACATACCCTTAGTTCTTCTCAAGTACTTCAGATATTTTTAACGGCTATCCAATGATCATCACCAGATCCGCTTGGTATCCGCCGTGACACTTAGAGCATTTGAGACATCCGGCGTGTACAGATCATGGCATACATAATAGACCCAATAGTCAAGTATATGGAATCTTGCTCATCCCGTCTCGCCATCGATGTCGAAGGACATTGATTCTTGCAGAGACTAATGCCATGTGACATTGGCATGAAACCTCTCTTGGATTCATGCATATTGAACCTTTTCAATATCTTGTCAATGTATGTTTCCTGACTTAATCCAATTAACCTTTTTGATCTATCTCTATAGATTTTTATGCCCAAGATATAGCATGCTTCTCCCAAGTCCTTCATTGAGTTTCAGAAACTCCTTTTCAATGAAGTCTTAACATCTTCAAGCATAGGAATGTCATTCCCGATCAATAATATGTCATCCACATACAAAATCAGAAATACAAGTGCGCTCCCACTAGCCTTCTTGTAAACACAAGGCTCTTCTTCATTTTTGATAAAGTCAAAACCTTTGACTACTTCATCAAAACGAATGTTCCTACTCCGAGATGCTTGCTTTAACCCATAAATGGATCTTTGAAGCTTGCATACCCTTTTAGCATATCTAGGATCAACAAAACCTTCAGGTTGTATCATGTATACATCCTCAGAAAGATTTCCATTAAGGAAGGCTGTTTTGACATCCATCTACCATATTTCATAATCAAAATATGCAGCAATAGCTAAAATGATCTGGACAGACTTGAGCATCGCTACCGGTGAGAAAGTTTCATCATAGTCAACTCCTTGAACTTGTTTGAAACCCTTTGCTACCAACCGTGCCTTATAGATCTGAATATTTCCATCTACGTCTATCTTTTTCTTGAAAATCCATTTGCACTCAATGGTTTTTACACCATCAGGAGAATCGACCAAGTTCCAAACTTGATTGTCATGCATGGATTGAATTTCGGATCTCATAGCTTCAAGCCATTTTTCGGAGTTTGGGTCCATCATTGCTTCTTCATAAGTCGTGGGCTCATCATTGTCCAACAATAATATGTCATTCCCATATCTTATAGGTACATGACGTGGCCTCCCCGACCTACGTGGGGCTGGAGTCTCTTCCACAGGTTGTACAACACTTTGTACATCTTGTGAAGGTTTAGTGGTAGCTTGAACATATTCATGTGATTCTCGAACTTCATCAAGATACACATCACTCCTACTGATTTCTTTTGAAAGAAACTCTTTCTCCAAAAAGACACCATTTCGAGCAACAAAAACTTTGTTCTCGTTTCTTTTGTAAAAGTAATATCCTTTTGTTTCTTTAGGATACCCCACAAAAAAGCATTTTTCTGATTTAGGTGCGAGTTTATTTGATTGTAAACGTTTTACATAAGCCTCACATCCCCATATCTTGAGAAATGACAACATGGGTCTTCTCCCAGTCCATATCTCATATGGCATCTTCTCAACGGATTTTGATGGAACCCTATTCAAAGTGAACACAGCTGTCTCTAGAGCGAAACCCCAGAAGGATAATGGCAGATCTGTTTGGCTGATCATTGACCGAACCATATCTAATAAAGTTCGGTTACGCGTTCGGACACGCCATTCCATTGAGGCGTTTCTGGCGGAGTAAGTTGCGGAACGATTCCACATTGCTTTAGTTGATCACCAAACTCTTGGCTCAAGTATTCGCCACCACGATCGGATCGTAAGTGTTTTATTGTTTTGCCAAGTTGATTTTGTACTTCGTTCTGAAACTCTTTGAACCTTTCAAAAGTTTCAGATTTATGCCTCATTAAATAGATATATCCATATCTACTGAAGTCATCGGTAAAAGTTACAAAGCATCAAACCCACCCCTAGCAATGAGCTCATTGGTCCACATACATCCGTATGTACTAGGGCCAATAATTCACTTGCTCTCTCACTAAAACCTCGTGAAAGGGGCTTTTGTCATCTTGCCAAGTAAACAAGATTCACATGTTTCAAATGATTCAAAATCAAATGAGGTCAAGTCCATCACCATGGAGCTTCTTCATGCGCTTCTCATTTATATGACCTAAGCGACAATGCCACAAAAGGTAGGGTTCAAATCATTAGGCCGATGCCTTTTACATTAATATTATAGACAGTGTTTTTCTTCGAGTTCAAGGACGCACAACCCATCCACCATGGGGCAACGACCATAATACATATCATTCAAAAATATCGAACAAACAAAGTTCTTTATTCTCAAATCATAACCTTCATGTTCCAAACAAGAAGATGAAATAATGTTTCTACTCAAAGATGGAACAAAATAACAATTATTGAGTTCTAAAACCAATCTCAAGGCAAATGCAATGGGTACGTGCAACAAGAAGACCAAAGAACTCTTGCTTTATTCCCCACGCGAAGATCCACTTCTTTTGCCAAGTCTCTACTCTTTACCACCCTACAACGAATTGCAAATGTGAGCAACCGAACTCGTATCATATACCCATGAGCTGAGTGAAAAGTAGCAAGATTAATTTCTATAACATTAATACCAAGTGGAAACCACATTTCCATTCTTCTTATCCGCTGTACTTTTCGCAGCCTGCTTCCAATGCCCCGATTTCTTGCAATAGAAGCATTGGGTATCGTGTTGAGGGCCAACTTTAAGCTTCAAGCTTAGTTTTGAGGCTTGCGATCTCATCTTGAGCCTTGCCCTTGCCCTTGCCCTTGCTCTTTCCGCTCCCCACCTTAGCCTTCCTCCTTTTGAAAGCGCTTGTTTTCAACCATCATCACATGGTTGAGTTTTTCTTAATGCTTTCTCGAGCCTTGAGCATCCCATGTAGCTCGGTTAGGCTCTTCTATATGCTATTCATATGAAAATTCATAATGAATGGCTCAAAGCTCGAGGCGTAGACCGGAGAATAACATCCGTGACCAAACCGAGGCTAAGGGAAACTCAAGTTTTTCCAATCTCCCAATGTAACCAACCATCTTGATCACATGAGGACTGACCGGACTGCCTTCAGCCAGCTTACAAGCAAATAAAAGCTTTGAGATACCATACCTCTCAGCTCTTGCTTGATTCCCAAACATGCCCTTCAAGCCCACAATCATATTATAAGCATCCTGGTCCTCATATTGCTTTTGGAGCTCAGAGTCCATGGTGACTAGTATGAGACAAATGACTTCATGTAAGCATTAACATGCTTTTCATATTCAACCTTCAAATTATGAGCAAGATTTTCAATGGTTCATCAGAATTGGATTCTCTAGAACATAGTCCTTCTTTTCATGCTTGAGAACAATTCTCAGGTTGCGATACCAATCAACAAAATTAGTCCCATTTAGTTTTTCCCTTTCCAAAACCGATCTCAAAGCAAAACCAGGTGTAGCAGGAGTAGGAGAAGGTGCCATTGAACTACAACAAAAACATGCAAAGATTCTAAGCACTATGTTTATGTAAAACTTTTACTAAACATTTTAATAAAAACACTCCTATTTTATAGACACATAGTGAGTATTCAAGATCCATATTCATCAAACACTAGTGAGCTTTGGCATCACTGCTAGAAATTTAATGACATAGGTAAGCAACACCTTTGCTAATTACATCATATGTAACTCTTGTTTGTTGAGTATGAAAATAAGTAATGAATGCATCCATCAACTTGACTCATGGCCAGGTCAACCTGCCCCAAGGGCTCACATGAGAGAGGGAGCACTTCCCGTATTCGGGTGCCAATTAAGAAACCTGCCTCATGTGTGTTTTCCTAGACACCAATTGTCTTGTATAGGTTCCTTCATTACTGAAATCAAATCCCAACCACTTATGTCCTCAAGCCCAAAACCGTTTTGATAGCTTGATTAAATCTACCATTGTTATGCGTGATGTGTCCAACACATCCCTATCATCTATTGAGATAGCCATTGATATACTACTTTGGCAGTCATATCAATAACGATCTAAATTCTTGATAGGTGCAACAATTGGATGGACAATTTGATTTAAAATTTTTAACTATAGGGATGAACAAAGATTACTATGAACATGGCATCACATGCAATGAACATAAAGAAAATAGAAAGGATTAAACACACATCCACAGAAAATCAAAATAAGCTGTGAAATAGCATGGCCCTTAGCATTAAGATCTTCATCATCATGCTTGTTTGTTCACCTAGCCACCTTGCTTGATTTGTTCACCTAGCTATCTTACTTGATACCATCGTCTTCATCATTATGGATGCAACTCCTTACAACTTTTGATAATGAATTTTACATGAGGGTTTGAAGCATCACAAGTCGACACGCAGGTCATTATACAATTTAAATAGTCTTATGGCTTGACACGGCACGCAGGCCATGTGGAAATTACATGCATCACATACACATAGGCCATACTATTTCACATAATTCCCTGCAAAAACGAGTTAAACAAAAGCAACCCTACGACTCCGGGGTCCGAGGGGCAGCGCCCTTGGCGGCGGTCCCGCTGGACGGTCAGCGGGCGGGGTCCGAGGGGCAGCGTCCCTGGCGGGGTCCAAGGGGTAGAGCCCCTGGCGACATATGGCGGGGTCCCTAGAGGCATGTCTTCTGACATGGGAAAATACCCTCAAAATTTCCACGGATCAACCAGATTGACCCAATCCGATCTAATATGATTGGCTTGGTCCCATATGGATACGTTTCAGAAACCCTGATGGCGGTAACCCGACCGGTAAGGGCAATGTCATACCATGAACGAACTCACCCAAATCAATATTGAATCTGTTTGCGCTTACCATGGATCAACCAGATTAACCCAATCCAACTCAATCTGATTGGCTTGGTCCCATATGGATACGTTTCAGAAACCCTAATGGCAAGAATCTGACCGGTAAGGGTAACGCCGCACCATAAACGGACTCACCCAAATCAAGACCGAGTTGGTTTGCACTTTCTCAAACCCTAAACCGATCGATCTCATCGATGGTCGCCATCACCAATTGATCAAATGAATCGGTCAATATGTAATAGATCCAATCTACTAAACTCACACAACATATGTGCAACATCCGCACCACAAAACTATACGAGATGGCTCGATACCATCAAGAGGAACGCGTATGCTACGCTAGCACAAAAAAATCTACCGCAAACCGTAAAGCTACTCGCAAGAAGGGGATCATAGATGAGATTACCACTAGACGCGCAGCCGAAATCCTTCGCGTCGATGTAGTGGATCGCCCTCGCCGCATCGTTGTGTCGATGTAGTGGATCGCCCTCGCCGCCGTGGATCGCCCTCCCACGCCGCAGCCGCAGCAGCGTCACCGCAGAGTCCACACGCCCGCAGATGGAACGCCGCGCGTCGTGTGCAAGCACCGTCAATCGTAGAGGGGCGCGAGAGGAGTAGGCTAGGGTTTCGAGTGAATCACTCCTAAACCGTGGGAAAGCACACGCGTGCTCTCCTCCTCCCCTCCTTATATAGCCACGAGATGAAACCTAAACCAGGGCCCATCAGCGTGCTAAGCCCACGAGGTTCATTAATTACGGATCCAATCCAAATTAATGCGTCCCAGCCCATTAATTGTGTGACACTGCAGGTTCACGTACGTTTGGACATGGATTCGAAAAACTCCTTTTCAATCCAATAGTTGATAGCGGCTCCTTGCAAAGTATGCCAACTCCCAAACATACTATGATCAAATCGGACAGAACCTATCAATAGTACTCATGTAATAATCCCTTTGCCAAGTATATGAAGATTGATCTCAAGGCGAGAAGCATGTCATCCTTTGATGATTCAATCCATCTCTCGTATCCGTGATATATTAATAAGTTGTGATTGACTCCTCAATCACAGCATGGCCATGCACTTCCTTAATCATATCACACGAGTGGCCTTGTCATATATCTCCGTTTTATTAGAGTGGCAAATTCCATCTTGATCGCCACTTCCTCTCGCACGCTTCATAGTAAACATGAAAGCTACCTTTATAACTATCCGGTTAGGAAGTAGTGTTTGATAGCCCCAAGGAAAACTATTACACATGTAGGGAATATGACAATCTCAGTCTAAGGATCATACATCTACTAGGTATGAGATACATCGATGACACTAAGAATGAAACATTCTCGCGATGTCCCATTGCGGTCTATCTAACCCATGTTCTTCAACATGCGTCCACAATGTATAGATGATATCCCCATATCTCATGATCTATGAAGCATGATCATCGATCACTACATGTGCTGATCTATTCATCGTTGTCCTATACGATGATATCCGATCAGAGATATTTATCGAATTACATCATTAAGTAAAGAGCTTCATAAGCAAGTCACATACTTGTTGATCGATACAATGATATACATTCATTGGACCAATAATCATATTATTATTCATAAACATAGTCATGTTACAATCATCTAAATGATTACCTCAAGGGCATAACACTAACAAAAACTCACAGAAGCCAATACATTCAATGAGTCTCCTTTTGGGTTCTGTTTAGATGAGTGGTAATTCGTTGGAAAGTTTTGGAATTTAGTTCAAATTTGAACTAGATCCTAAAACATTCTAATAAAATACCCCTAATCCAAACACCCCCATCCCTTGAGAGTTGCCCTTGTCGGCTAGTCATCTGATTTTGAATAACACACCACCAGAATGTTAGTGTTATGCCCTTGAGGCAATCATTTAGATGATTGTAACATGACTATGTTTATGAATAATAATATGATTATTGGTCCAATGAATGTATATCATTGTATTGATCAACAAGTATGTGACTTGTTTATGAAGCTCTTTACTTATTGATATAATTCGATAAATATCTCTGATCCGATATCATCGTATAGGACAACGATGAATAGATCAGCACATGTAGTGATCGATGATCATGCTTCATAGATCATGGGATATGGAGATATCATCTATACATTGTGAACGCATGTTGAAGAACATGGGTTAGATAGACCCGCTATGGGATACTGCGAGAATGTTACATTCTTATGTGTCATTAGTGTATCTCATACATAGTAGATGTATGATCCTTAGACCTGAGATTGTCATATTCTCTACATGTGTAATAGTTTTCCTTGGGGCTATCAAACACTACTTCCTAACCGGATAGTTATAAAGGTAGCTTTCATGTTTACTATAAAACTTGCAGAGGGAAGTGAGCAGTCAAGATGGAATTTGCCACTCCAAATGAAATGAAGATATATGACAAGGCCACTCGTGTGATATGATTAAGGAAGTGCATGGCCATGCCGTGATTGAGGAGTCAATCACAACTTATTAATATATCACAGATACGAGAGATGGATTGAATCATCAAAGGATGACATGCTTCTCGCCTTGAGTTCAATTTTCACATACTTGTCAAAGGGATTATTACATGAGTACTTATGATAGGTTCTGTCCGATTTGATCATAGTATGTTTGGGAGTTGGCATGCTTTGCAAGGAGCCGCTACCAACTATTGGATTGAAAAGGAGTTTTTCGAATCCATGTCCAAACGTTCGTGAACCTGCAGGGTCACATACTTAAAGGGCTGGGACGCATTAATTTGGATTGGGTCCGTAATTAATGGACCTCATGGGCTTAGCACACTGATGGGCCCGGGTTTAGGGTTTCATCCCGTGGCTATATAAGGAGTGGAGGAGGGTGGGCGCAGGGTGTGCCTTTCCTATGGTCTAGAAGTGTTTCACCCGAAACCCTAGCCTCCTCTCGCTGCCCTTGCCGAGCGACCAGGTGCTTGCACACCGACGCACGGTGTTCCATCCCCGGACATGTGGACTACTGCGGTGATGCTGCTGCGACTGCGGTGAGGCGAGGATGATCCACTCCATCGACGCAATGACTGTGGCGAGGACGATCTACTACATCGACGCGCGAAGGATTCCGCAACTGCGCGTCTAGTGGTAATCTAATCTATGATCCCCTTCTTGCGAGTAGCTTTCTGGTTATGCGGTAGATTTTTTTGTGCTAAGCGTAGCATACCACGTTCCTCTTCACAGAACACTCGGATTTTTGAGGGGCTGCAAGCTTCCACACCTTCCTCCACGCTGGATCATTCCTCATGACCAAATGAAGAACAAGCATGCATAACTTCTGAATCTGTTGTCTCCTCATTCTGCAAACAATATGCCAAACAAAACAGTGTAGATCCCATGTTTCTTAGTAGTCCATGCCCAAAAATCCTCGTGCACTCTTCCAAGTGCAAATGCATATCACAGCTTGGGCATCCGTCTTCAATTAGATTCTTTGAAACCAATTGGGTGTTCCACGAAGAACCATCTAGTGAGATTATATCACTAGCCTTGTGTATCACTACTGCATCAACCGATAGACAGAAGGGGGCAAATTTGGGATTTCGAAGAATACGAGGATCCTTATGAAGGAATACGGGTAGGGTACACTAGTGAAAATTAAAAAATTCTATCGTGTAAACCAGGATGCCAAGCAAGTAAGAGATCATGGATCGTTACCACTAGACGCATAGTGCAGTGGAAGGAGAGTTGAAGTAGCCCAATTCAACGTAGCATGCATCCTCAAGTAGTGATCGATCGTCCTCGAGTGGTGGTCAAATGTGCTCGAACGAACATCTCGATCAGCACCGCAGTAGCAGCAACGCTTCTACCGACGTCCATACATTTAGGAAAGGAATGCCATGTGTCGGTGTGCTAGCACCAGCACGCACAGCAAGGCCTGAGCGGTAATGGCTAGGATTTTCAATGGATGTGGTGGAACAATTGCATACCCATAGCCTTCACGTAATAAAGGTGTAAAGCCCACTTGGGCCATTAGTGATGGATCCATCCGAAACAATGTATTCAAACCCATTAAGTGTGTAACCCTATAGGTTCATATATATTCGGCCAAACCTCATATACTCCTTTTTGGCCCACAAGTCGACAGCGGCCCCTAGCAAGGCATAGTGACTGTCAAATATACACAAAGATCATATTGGGTGAACCTATATAGTGCTGATGTACTAATCCCTTTGCCTCACGATACCATACCGAATTCAAGACGAGAAACGTGTTATCCTATGATAGCTCGATCCTTCACTCATTCTATAGTTGATTACTTAGTTGCAATTGACTCCTCAATCACATTTGGCATGGCCATGCATTTCCTTAATCCAACTACATCGAGGGGCCTAGATATTTCTCTTCATTATATAGGAGGGGAAAATTCCATCTTGATCATTCACATTCCTCCACATGTTTCATAGTAAACTCGAAAGCTACCTGATGAATACTCATACCAAGGGTACCCCAACGGCCCGGGATGGCGAGCAGGCTACGTCAAGCCCAGCTCCGACCTAACAAGCTGCCCCGGGCCCATTACCGACCAAAGGACCTGTGGGGCTACGAAGGACGCCCGTCCTCGACCAAGCAGGGCGAGCGACCCCAACCAAGTGGGGCTCCCGACTCCCGCGGCGGGTCGGGCTCCCCCGACCCCGACCAAGCTAAGGCCACCTCTACCAAAGGGCCACGTGTCAGGCCTCCGCCAGCCGTTGGCCATGTGCCCCACGGACAGGATCGATCGAAGTGACCATGCGGGAGCGGGTGGCTCTTTCCCAAGATAGTATAATGGTTGCTGAAGTCAAGACTCCGGTCCCATCGGCCAGTTACGCACAGTACGAAGGTACGCTCCCTCCCAAGGCAGCACCAAAGTCATACACTACAACGCCGCCGCCGTCGAGCTCCACGTAAGGCGTGCGCTTATTTCCGATGAAGCAACTAACTGCCTTGCTCAACAGGACTACCGACCCAGCGTGGGCAAGGCGAATGGTGACCAGTCGCCAGAGCGAAGGACCAAGCTTTAGCATAGGTCTCTCGCCCTTCCTCTCCTGGGCTCAATGTAACCTGCCCCTATCCTGCTGTATAAAGGGAGGCAGGAGCACCTAGGAGGAAAGGACGGCTCCCCTCTCGCTAAGTCCTCACGAACAGGCAGCTAGCATTCTTGTGCTAGAGCTCTCAGCTCTTATTTGTGAACACTGTGCAGCCGTCTGCACTAAAGGCAATACAACACCACCGCACGAACTGGAGTAGGGACATTCGGCCCTAACCAGTATACACCTTGGGCTTTCGAGTCTAACCATTCAGGGAGAGGGAACGCGTGGCCCCTTAGACTTACAAATTTACTTGCCGGTGCTCGAAACGCCGACTGGCTGGCGCGCTGTAGGGTCTTCGCGTCTTCATCGACATCTCCGGATTCCCGCTTGTCTCCTTGATGGCATTCTTCACCCGCGACGGTATGTCTGCGTCGAGGAGCCAGATCCGCTTCGGCTCCCTCGACTTCATCGCCACTCCGACGGGAGAGCTCGCGCTCATTCCCGTCACCTCTGGAGGCCAGGCATCCGTTAGGAGCCTGGACTCCGTCTCCAGCGACTTCGCTACTCTCTGGCTTGGGGCCCCCCTACAGGCCCCGAGGCCGGAGCCCAAGGAGCGCCTCGCCACCTCTTGCAGCACCGCTCGTGGGCCCGCGCAGATGACTACAACACCTCCCTCAGGCTCACAACTTGTGGCAATGGCCGGCTACATACTGGCCTCTGTCCATGAGTTGCTGGAAGACTCTTCCAGCCACGACTCCAGCTCCGACATGGAGCATACCACCCGCAGACGGCACTCTCGCGAGTGCAACATGGCGGGCACGGTCGACCTGACCGTAACCCCCGTGGTTACGGGGGCTCTCATCCAGCGCACCAGGGCGTAGGAAGAGGAGTATTAGCGTGAGCGCGCTGAACGTGCCCAAGCTCGCCGCGCCGAGCTTCAACGGCAGCGCGAAGAGCTGGAGGACCGAAGGGCCGAGCTCGACAAGCTCCAGGCCAACCTAGAGCAGGATCAGCCCGAGCCCCTGGTTGTACTTGGCGGTGCGCACGGGCGTGCACAACAGGTACACCACCAGCTGGCGGAAGAATCTGATGGCCCTCAGTTCTTCCCCCATGCAAGTCAGAACGTGGTCGCAGCCGCAATGCTGCTTCGCGGCCTTCCCGAGCCGGTCGACCCGGAGGCCAAGGCCACATACCAGAACCTCTGGGGGCTGATTGAGCGTGATGTCGTGCAGCACATGCAGGCCTCTGGCTCCCACCACTCAGGCGCCACCTCAGGCCGCCGGATCCGCACCGCCGTTCGGAGCCGGCTGGGTCCGGCAAAGGCGGCGGCACACCACGAGCAGCCCCAGGCCTCGTGCGCCCCGGTGTGTTAGTGCCTCGGCAACGATTATGACGTCCGCGCCACCCTCGAGGCACGGAGAAAAGCGGTGGATGAAGCCGCCCACTCGCGTGTCGTGGACAGCGGACGCCGCAATGACCGCAGCCCGAGCCTTGATGGTCCAGGACCACGGGCCTTTTGTCAGGGGATCCGCCATGCGGATTTCCCTGCCAGATTCAGGGCACCAACCAACATAGCCAAATACACTGGGGCCACGAACCCCGGCGTATGGCTCGAAGACTACCGGCTCGTGTGCCGAGCGGGGGGAGCTACGGATGATCTCTTCATCATCCAATACCTCCCTATTTATCTCGCGGACTCGGCTTGAGCCAGGCTCGAGTACTTGCCCGCAAAGACCATCAGGAACTGGGCCGACCTGAAGAGCCTCTTCGTCGGTAACTTCCAGGGCACTTACAAGTGCCCCGAGAATTCCTGGGACCTGAAGAGCTGCAAGCAGCAGCCAGGAGAAACTCTCCGGGATTACATCCGACGCTTCTCCCGTCAATGCAACGAGCTCCCCGACATCTCTGACGCTGATGTCGTGGGGGCGTTCATCTACGGCACCTCCTGCAAGGCCTTGGTGCACAAACTGGGCTGCGTCAAGCCCAGAACCACCAAGGAGCTTTTGGACATCGCCACCAACCATGCCTCTGGCGAGGAGGCTGTGGGGGCCATCTTCGAAGATGGCAAGACCAAGCAAGAACCCGGCGCTCGAGCTGGGTCTCCTTCCGACCGCTCCGACAAGCGGAAGCGGCACGAAAAACAGGTCCACGAGGTCCAAGTGGTCGCGGCCATCGACCGCCCTGCCAAGCAACAGGCGCGACCGGCCACTTCGAGAAGCTGATGGACAGCCTGTGCCCGCACCACGGGTTCCCTGTCAAGCACAAATACCGGGACTACGAGGTCCTGAGGCCCTTCCTCTCCGGCACTCCCACGACGCCGCGGGGCAAAGGAAAGAAGCCAGCCCCGGCCCCACGGGCCGAGGAGAAAAGGGCGGACGACGAGTTCCCAGAACCCGACGGCTGCCTCATGATCTTCGGCGGACCGGCATGCTACACTGACAAGCGTCAGCTCAAGCTCGCCTTCTGCGAGGTCCACACCGCGACTCCAGTTGTCCCCCAATACCTTCGGTGGTCAGAGTCCCCGATCACGTTCGATCGGACTGACCACCCCGATCACGTCCCGCAGCCAGGGAGGTACCCGCTCGTGGTCGACCCCATCGTGGGAAAGAAGCGCCTCACAAAGGTGCTCATGGACGGCGGCAGCGGTCTCAACATTCTTTATGTTGAGATGCTCAACACCATGGGAGTCCCCCGCTCGAGTCTCTGACCGAGCAAGGCGCCCTTCCACGGCGCCATCCCAGGCCAACAGGCTCACCCGCTCGGGCAGGTCGACCTGCCCGTTACCTTTGAAGGACCGGAAAACTTCCGCACCGAAACCCTCACCTTCGAGGTCGTGGATTTCCCCGGTTCCTACCATGCCATCCTGGGGAGGCTGTGCTACGCCAAGTTCATGGCGGTCCCTAGCTACACCTACCTCAAGCTGAAGATGCCCGAGCCACGAGGAGTCATCACCGTGGCCTCATCCTTCCAGCTTGCTTACCACTGCGAGCGCAGCAGTTGCGAGCTAGCGTCGGCGGTCATCGCGTCCGTCGAGCTTGCCAACTTCAGGAGGGAAGCCTCCGAGTCTGCCCCCGAATCTAGCAAGTCGGGGGCAGGATCCTTCAAGTCCGCCGAGGACACGAAGAAGGTCACGGTCGATCCCGAGGATCTGACCAAGACCGTGCGGGTCGGAGCCACGCTCCCCGCCAAATAGGAAAGCGCGCTCGTCGACTTCCTCCGCACCAACAACGACGTCTTCGCATAGAGGTCCTCCGACATGCCAGGAATTCCGAGGGAGGTCGCCGAGCACTCCTTGAGCATCCGACCAGGCTTGAGGCTGGTCGCCCAATGCCTACGCCGCTTCGACGAGGAAAAGCGCGGAATCATAGGGGAGGAGATCGCCAAGCTTTTGGCCGCGGGGTTTGTAAAAGAGGTGCGCCACCCCGAGTGGCTAGCCAACCCTGTACTTGTAAAAAAGAAGAATGGGCAATGGAGAATGTGCGTTGACTACACAAGTCTAAACAAGGCATGTCCCAAGGATCCGTTCCCCCTGCCCCGCATCGACCAAGTCATCGACTCCACCGCAGGGTGCGAGTCCCTTTCCTTTCTGGATGCCTATTCGGGCTACCACCAGATAGCGCTGAAGGAGTCCGACCAGCTCGCGACTTCCTTCATCACTCCGTTTGGCTCATTCTGCTACGTAACGATGCCGTTTGGTCTAAAAAACGCGGGTGCTACATACCAGCGATGTATTCAAACGTGTTTCAACGACCAGATCGGCCGCAACATCGAGGCGTATGTCGACGACATTGTCGTGAAGATTAGGAAGGCCGACGACCTCATCACCGACCTAAGGGAAACTTTTGCGAACCTCCGGCGGTTCTGCATAAAGCTCAACCCCGACAAGTGCGTCTTCGGGGTCCCCAAGGGAAAGCTTCTCGGCTTCATCGTCTCCGAGCGGGGCATCGAGGTCAATCAGGAGAAGATCTCGGCGATCATGAGGATGGGCCCGATCAGCAACCTGAAAGGGATCCAGAGGCTAACCGGATGCCTTGCAGCCTTGAGCCGTTTCGTGTCCCGCCTCGGCGAGCGCGGGATGCCGCTCTACAGGCTGCTCAAGAAATTCGACCGCTTCGGCTGGACCTAGGAGGCTCAGGAGGCCCTCACCCGCTTGAAGGCCTTCCTGACCTCACCCCCAGTCCTGGTCGCCCCAGCACCAGGCGAACCCCTACTCCTCTACATCGCCACTACTACTCAAGTCATCAGTGCTGCCCTCGTTTTAGAGCGAGCAGAAGAAGGCCGTGTGCTCAAGGTACAGCGGCCAGTCTACTTCATCAGCTAGGTGCTTTCCGAGTCCAAGGCTCGGTACCCGCATGTACAGAAGCTGCTCTACGCAGTGCTCATCACGAAGAGGAAACTGGTCCACTACTTCGACCAGCACCCCGTCACCGTGGTGACCACATCGCCACTCGGCGAGATCATCCACAACCGAGATGCCTCAGGAAGGATAGCCAAGTGGGCACTCGAGCTCGTGATCACGCGTGATATCGTCGTTCCTGATCGCGATCAAGTCGCAGTTCTCGCCGACTTCGCCGCCGAGTGGACCAAGCCGAGCGCCATCGGCGCCAAAGACCCCAATCATCGACAATGTACTTCGATGGGTCTTATACCAAGAATGGCACAGGCGCGGGAGTTGTCATCGTTTCCCCGCTAGGAAACAAGCTCCAGTACGCCATTCGGCTACTCTTCGATGCGACCAACAACGTCGCCGAGTACGAGGCCCTCGTCAGCGGTCTTCGGATCACTGCCAACCTCGGCGCTCACCGGCTCTATGTCCACGGAGACTCCAAGCTCGTCGTCGACCAGGTTATGAAGGCCGCAGAACCACGAGATGCCCGCATGGCCGCGTACTGTCGAGAAGTGCGCAAGCTCGTGGAGCGGTTCAAGGGTTTTGAGCTTCATCATAGCTACAGACGCAACAATGGTGAGGCCGACTACCTAGCCAATCTTGCCTCCAACAGAGGTCCGGTCCCGCCTGGGATCTTCGTCTGCGACCTTCAACATCCCTCCGTCCAGCTGGACCCGGCGACCGAGTGGCCATCCGACCCACCGGGCGCAATTGCTCCGACCAATGGGCGGTCGAACATAGATCCACCCGGTTCGGACCGCGACGTGCTGACGACCGAATCCGACTGGAGGAAGCCCTTTATCGACAGCCTGACAGATGGATCGCTTCCCACCGATCCAACCGAGGCCCAGCGCCTCGCTCGTCGGGCGAAATCTTTCGCCCTGATCGGGCCAGACCTTTACAAATAGAGTCCCTCTGGAGTCCTCCAGAAGTGCGTCCTAGCCAACCAAGGGAAGCAGTTGCTGCTCGATATCCATAGCGGTGTCTGCGGCCACCATGTCGCGCCTCGGTCCCTGGTAGGAAAAGCCTTCCGACAAGGTTTCTACTGGCCGACCGCCGTGTCCGACGCCGAGCAGATCGTACGCACCTGCGAAGGGTGCCAGTTCTTCGCCCGGCAGACGCATCTTTCGGCTCAGGCCCTACAGACGATCCCCGTCACATGGCCATTTGCGGTCTGGGGACTCGATCAGGTCGGGCCCTTCAAGAAGGCGCCCGGGGGCTTTACACAGCTCGTCGCGGTGGACAAGTTCACCAAATGGATAGAGGCCAAGCCGGTTGTGTGCATCACGTCGGTGCAGGCGGTCACCTTCTTCCACGACATCGTCTTTCGGTTTGGAGTCCCGAACTCCATCATCACCGACAACGGGACGCAGTTCACGGGGAGGGAGTTCCTCGAGTTCTGCGACGACTCCAACATCCGCGTCGATTGGGCAGCCGTGGCCCACCCGCGGACTAATGGTCAGGTCGAACGCACGAACGGCATGATCCTCCAAGGGCTCAAACCGCGGATCTTCAGTCGACTGAAGCAATTCGCGGGGCAATGGGTGGCCGAGCTACCCTCTGTCCTCTGGAGCCTGCGGACCACGCCAACTCGGGCGACCGGGTTTACACCGTTCTTCATGGTGTTCGATGCCGAAGCTGTCCTGCCAACCGACCTAGAATACGACGCCCCAAGATTACAAGCCTTCGACGAGGCTCGGGGGCTCGTCTCGCAATAAGACCCATCGACCAGCTGATGCGAAGTTGTGTCCCGATCTTTCGATGAGAGCGATAACTATCGATTTGGTGGAATCGACTTTGACGATCCGACTACAACGTACGACGACGATGCGCCTTAGCAATCGCTAAACCAACTCCGGAGTGTTATTGATCTTGCCGTGGGCACGATCAACCTGAACACGAGGTTCAATTCCTGCAAGCAACCGAAGAACAAGCAAGAACAATGGTAAAAGCAATCTGAAATTGCAAATAAGAATTGAAGGCCAAAATAAGGTGGGGTTCTATTGAAGGTCTTGACAAGGTGGTTGTCCAAAGATAACTCAAGACGCAAAGTTTGCACTTGGCTAAACTAATCAAACAAAACCCAAAACCCTAGATGGGGTTGCGGCTGGTTATTTATGAGATAACAAGAGGAGGTGGTCGTTCAAAACCCTAGGAAACCAAATACAATTCGATTACAAGGCCCAAGGCCCACTCTGACTCGGACTGGAAAAGTGACGTGACTGGTTTTGCAGTTTTCGGACAGCTCAGAAGGAATTTGAAGGTGAGACTGGATCCATTGGAAAGAGGGCGACGAAAGCTTTCAATCAAGTACTCATGTGCCCCGAACACCCTTCTGGATCAAAAGTTATGGCCGTTTTAAGTTGGTGCTGTCTCAGGAGGCCGAATTGGATTCCGAACGTGATGGATTTGATCTCTCTCTCTTGGCCCGTGGATGATGTGTTGGAGTAGGCACAACCAAATGTGGTCATATCCGTAGTAGTGATGTCCTCATCATCCTCCCTTTCTTGAATTTGAGTCGCCCTCGACTCATGCTCAGCTTTTAGCTTGACCTCAACAAAAGTATTCTCATGTTCGATCATCCTCCACAAAGCTCAATATTTCTTTCCAGCATATAAAGGCATGTTGAAAGCTTGCACTCTTGGACGCTTCCTCCCCCCTGTGAAGGAAAGCCATCCTAGTAGATGTAGATGATACAGAGGATGCCGTAAAGTGTCGCCAAATTGATATAGCGTTGATCATATCCAGGACGAGCATAGTCTCATCATTCTCCCTTTCTTGAATTGGAGTCGTCCTCGACTCCATCACATTCTCCTGCAAAATGTTAGTAGCGAGAAAGAGCAAAGCAACATGCATATCTTTTGTGCTCAAATCAATGTCTCGTGAATTAAAATCACCCAAACACTCCCTTTCTTGAAAACTATCATATAGATTATAATCGACATTAGGGGTACTTGATATGATATTAGAATTATCAAATTGATCACATTGTTGCATAGGATGTGGAGGTCTCAGATCTGAACAAATGTATAATCTATGCACTTTGTATTCTCCTTTATCATTATGTTTGCCAACAACATAGAAAATATTTCGTGATAACCATGGCAAATCAGAATGTACAAAAATCTTCTCCTTGAAACTACCTGATCACACGTAACATCAAATTCAATGTAACCTAAAGTATCTAAAGAAGACATCAATTTAAGCTCATCTTCTTCACTAGCAATTTGAATAACATGTCTATGTTCAGCATAAGTGTTTTGTTCAAATATAAATATTTCATGTTCATTCACTAATTGTGGCGTGGATATAAGTGAAGCATTATGACACAACTCTTCTTTATCACTAGGAATAGCAACAAAATCAGCAATGGGTTCCATTAATAGTTGCTCTACAATAGCACGATTCATGGACAGTTTTTCTCTTCAAAATGATTTTCACCATGTATACAGTCCATACCTTTGACATTACCTTCTAAATCATTCTCCGTGGTTGTAGGTGCAACTTCAATTTCCAACTCTTCACATACGTATGGAGCAGCAAATATCTCCTCTTTTTCACATTTTCTTCTTCATCTTTCTCCGATGATGCTCACTTTTCTCGCAAAATGTTAGCTACAAATGAAGGTGCAACAATGGGCACCTCAAATAAAGCTAAAGGCTCTTTCAAAGATTCAAGAAGCATGTTTTCACTCTAAAAGCACATTCAATCAATTCGAAAGACAACTATATGTTTCATCAACAAGAACATCCGAATTTCATGATTAAGTCCACGTATGAACCTAAGCTCACTAGCTTCCTCACATTCTTGTAAACCACAATGCAACAAACAATTTTGCAAATCATGAAAGTATTCTATAACAGTTTTAGAACCTTGTTTTAAGCATTGAAGTTTAGTAAGCAAATATTTAGCAACATATTCAGAACATAATCATTTCTCATAAGTCTTTTCATTGCATTCCAAGTTTTAGGGTCTTTATCATGTCTAGATATATGCTTCCACCAATATATCGCATCCGACGTTAACACTTTAATCATGCGGCACTAATCTTTTGGTTTTCGATAAGTCATAGTTTGCAAATTCTTTATCTACCACTATCTCCCAATTAATATATGCATTAGGATCGAACTTTCCACCAAAAGGAGGCAACTCAAACTTGATTTTACCTTGTTCATCATCAGTGGATGAACCCCTGGCGATGTGTGGTGGGGCGACCGATGCAGCGCGTCCATGCTGGGAAGTCAGGGCAGCAATGGGAACCCATTGTGCACATAGTACACCATTGTTGTTGCTTAGGAGACGAGGCGGAGGACTGGAAGTTCCAGGGACAGTAGTTGCAAGCATATCATCAAGTCTAGACAAAATAGTAGCAAGGGTAGTGTTAGCAACTCCACGAGCGATCTCGATGGACCGAAACGGTCTTCTTGCAGCGACATTTGCTCATTAGTGAGTTGTACATTGCCCTTCGTGCGTGGAGAATGATGCAGTGAACTCTTGTCACGACATGGTTAGTAGCATAAAGGAAAGACAAAGGTTTATGTAATTCCCAATCAACTACTAGGAAGTGGAGAAAAGTCGCTCAACTCTCAAGCCTTAACCAAAGCTCTTACAAGTTCTTACCGTACAGCAGGAGTTGTCGGCCGTTGGCGGTGTCAAAAGTTCTTCGAAGCTTGGATAAAGCGATTGCAAGGGACCGAACAAACGTACAAGGTAAAATATGTGGAGCTTGGTAGGCTATACTTATTTTCTATGCAATCTGATAATTCTAGTTATTGTAATGACAAGTAAGGACCCAAAATAGAAATCACAAGTCCTAGTTGCCGATCTCAAAGATATAAGCGAATTTCAAGGCAACTCACGCAAAAGATGATGTAACTTAATGCAACCAATGGAATGAGCTAAATAAGAAAATTTTCATTATCAAAGCTCGTGTTGCATAAGTTATAGAGAGACACTAGCTAATTGCTTCAGAAAAGATAAAAGGGCACAAGATTGCTCACTAATTAATACAATTGCACAATCTGAAAAATAATGAACACAAATTAGGGTTTCGCTCAATGTAGTCTTTGCGCCACTATTATGTTTTCTTTTTTTTTTTTTTTTTTTGGCCTTTTGGCTCTTTCTTTCTCTCTTCTTTCTTTTGGTGACTTATGCCAACACTAGTATGAGCAAAGTTTTGGAATCCCTAACTTGATATCACAAGATAGTATGATATGATAATTCAAGATTATGCAATGTATCAATATGAACAGCCTAAGCAATATCAAATAGCTAGTCTCAATTGGGATCAAAGTATTCAAAGGATGAATTGGTTAACAAAGGTATGTATACTGATATTTTTGGAGTTTTATGGATTATGGATGCTACTGGACTCAACCAACTCAAAGGAACAAAACTAGAACACGAATTGAAGCAAAACACCCAAATTCAAAGTTTCTAGGGCAGCAGATTTGTCGCCTAGATTACAGATTCAAAACGACCGAATTTAGAAGGTTCACTATAGAAAGAATTGAAGCTTATGTCCTCAGCTTTCAAAGGAATACAAGAACATGCAATTTGGAGCACGGGTGTGAAAGTTATGGCTCAAAACCGAACTGCATGAATACTCCCAATTTTAGCCAGCGGGACCAATTCGAATCCGAATCAAATTCGGTTTGATGGAATCCGAATCAGAAAGGACACCCAAAAACGTTTTTGTAGAGGACTCTTCAAGGATTCAGGAAAGTATAAAACTTCCCAAACGGAGTTCGGACGTGAGAATTATGATCAAAATACCGAACCGATCTGGATTGGAAGTACAACTTGCTTCAACAAATTTGATATCCAGATTAAACAGATTTAGCTCCGAATTAGAGTTCATGCCCAACTAGGTTTTTGTAGAGATCATTCCCAGGTTTTAGGAAAGTACAAAAACACTAGAATCCGAGCTCGTATGCGAAAGTTATGAACAAAACAAAGTATCTGGACAGATTGAAAGAAAAGCTACGCGAAGGAAAACGATCAAGAACTAAAACAAGGACTCTAATGGATCAAAACCTAACAAAACTCACTAAAATAACAGATTGAATCTAAAGGTTGAATTTTTGTGGAGTAATTTTCAATTTAGGACAGAAAACAAAAACTAATCTACGAGATAGAATCTCTCACCGAGCAACTTGGCGCTCGATACCACCGATGCGAAGTTGTGTCCCGATCTTTCGATGAGAGCGATAACTATCGATTTGGTGGAATCGACTTTGACGATCCGACTACAACGTCGACGACGATGCGCCTTAGCAATCGCTAAACCAACTCGAGTGTTATTGATCTTGCCGTGGCACGATCAACTCGAACACGAGGTTCAATTCCTGCAAGCAACCAAGAACAAGCAAGAACAATGGTAAAAGCAATCTGAAATTGCAAATAAGAATTGAAGGCCAAAATAAGGTGGGGTTCTATTGAAGGTCTTGACAAGGTGGTCATCGGCAGACAACTCGAAGACGCAAAGTTTGCACTTGGCTAAACTAATCAAACAAAACCCAAAACCCTAGATGGGGTTGCGGCTGGTTATTTATGAGATAACAAGAGGAGGTGGTCGTTCAAAACCCTAGGAAACCAAATACAATTCGATTACAAGGCCCAAGGCCCACTCTGACTCGGACTGGAAAAGTGACGTGACTGGTTTTGCAGTTTACGGACAGCTCAGAAGGAATTTGAAGGTGAGACTAGATCCATTGGAAAGAGGGCGACGAAAGCTTTCAATCAAGTACTCATGTGCCCCGAACACCCTTCTGGATCAAAAGTTATGGCTGTTTTAAGTTGGTGCTGTCTCAGGAGGCCGAATTGGATTCCAAAACGTGATGGATTTGATCTCTCTCTCTTCTTAGCCCGTGGATGATGTGTTGGAGTAGGCACAACGAAATGTGGTCATATCCATAGTAGTGATGTCCTCATCATCCTCCCTTTCTTGAATTTGAGTCGTCCTCGACTCATGCTCAGCTTTTAGCTTGACCTCAACAAAAAGTATTCTCATGTTCAGATCATCCTCCACAAAGCTCAATATTTCTTTCCAGCATATAAAGGCATGTTGAAAGCTTGCACTCTTGGACGCTTCCTCCCCCCTGTGAAGGAAAGCCATCCTAGTAGATGTAGATGATACAGAGGATACCGTGAAGTGTCGCCAAATTGATATAGCGTTGATCATATCCAGGACAAGCATGGTCTCATCACCAGCTCGGCGAGGCGCATGATGTGGCCATTTTACGATCGCCTAGGTATCAACAAGCGCTGCGACGCTACCACAGCCGTCAGGTTCGAGGGCGGTCCTTCGGCGTTGGCGACCTGGTCCTGCGCCAGGTTCAGTCTAGCAAAGACAGGCACAAGCTCTCACCGCCCTGGGAAGGCCCCTTCACTGTCATGGAGGTTCTCCGACCCGGCACCTTCCGACTCAAGGATGCGGATGACCATGTCCTTCCCAACGCATGGAACATAGAAAAATTAAGGCGATTCTATCCCTGAGCTCTTTTCTTGTTCCTTGCACCGTCCTTTACCTTTTTTCGAGCACCCGGTCGCCGTGCGACGCTCGGGGGCTGCCTGTTGGCACCCTCGTACGGTTCGCTTTTGGTCAGACACACTCACGCGGGTCGGTGACCCGACCAGCCACGGGGTCTCTCCCGAGCGGTAACCCTCAAGACCCAAGTGCTATGGCCTACGCCCCAGCGGCTATGGTTGTAAAGTAGCACTTCGCGGAAGAAGAAGTGCCCGAACGGAGAGTCCTTTGGATTGGTCGGAAACACTCCTTTCCCGTGCGAGCGCAGCCAATTCACGCACTCACGCGGGTCGGTGACCCGACCAGCCACGGGGTCCTTCCCGAGCGGTAACCCTTTTGACCCAAGTGCTACGGCCTACGCCCCAGTGGCTATGGTTGCGAAGTAGCACTTCGTGGAAGAAGGAAGTGCCCGAACAGAGCGACCATTGGTCGGTCGGGAACACTCCAATCCCGCACAAGTACGCATGAATGTTGCGTGGCCAAAGCTCCTGCCCTCTTCACCCTTCCCTCGCAAATGACCCGACCTACGCATGAGCGACCTCCACGGTCCTTAAAGCTATGGTCGGTCAAGCGCTCACCATAACATGAAAGGGAAAGAGGCATACCGGAACTTGCTGGGCTTTAAGATTATTTACATACAATAGTCTTTTATAATAAAGGGGAGACATGTCTAACTTTTCCCTATTCCTTGTGGAGGATGCCGCGCGGCGATATACGATCGGCGATCTCCCGAGCGTACGGCTCAGCTTGGTTCTCGAACCGATCGATTTCATCCTCCGTCCGATTTCCGGCAACCCTGCTGCTCACCACCGCGAGGTCAATGCCGTCATAGTGGGAGACGGCGTAGACCAGAGCCGAGGAAGCTCCAAGCGCCGCGCCCTCGCTTACCGCACTCTCGACGTGCCCCGGCACTCGGGCCAACACGGTGGCGAGCGAGCTCGGGCCCGGCACGGCGCCAAGTACCCGGTCGCAGACTTCCTGGCCGACCCTGCGAAGGGCCTCCAACTCCGCGGCCAGCCTGGACCGACCTCCCTCGTCCTCCTCTAGCGCCGCCAACGCCGTATCCCGCGCCGTGACTGCCGCGTCACGGGCCTCCAGAGCCTCTTTCTGCGCCTCCATGGCGCTGCCGAGGTTTTTCTGCAGCTCTGCAGATCAGGGTAGCGTCAGAAAGCGCGCCCCACTAACCGCAATCACAAAGACAATTGGAGAATCAGGGCTCTTACCGGCTGCGGAGCTCGTCATGTCACGAAGATCTGCCGCGGCCTTGGCCAGCTCCCTCCGGGCGGCGTCGCGCTCACCCCGCGCCAGCTCGACGCCCTTCCGAGCCTGGTCCAGCTCGCCCTGAAGACGGGCCGCCTCTAACCGCGCGGCCGCCTCTGCAGCCACGGCAGTGTCCTTGGCATTGCTCGCCCCCGCGAAGAGGAATTCAAGCTCTGCCACCCGCGCCGCCAAGGACTGGCTCGCTTGGCGCTCGTCAAGTAGGGCCTGAGCGGACCGAGCCAGCTCCTGGCGGACCTCCTCTGTCGCCTTCTACTCACGGCCCAGGGCCTCTAGAGCGTCGTGCAGCTCGAGGCGCAACTGGTCACGCGCCTCCTCGGCGGCTAACCTCTAGCCGTGCAGACCCCTGATAAACCGCGACTTCTCCCCCGAGCGGGCACGCAAGCGCTGCAAGGCACAACTCTCCATTAGCCCACGATGAATCTGTCAAAATTTACAAGAGCCAAGTTTTGCCAACTTACCAGGCTAACCGGGAGAATCTCATCATTAACCGCGTCCAGCACTTCGCTGGAACACTCGAGAGCAAGGGCCAGGTCCTCCTGGATCCGCTTCATCTCGGCCACGGCGCGCTTGATGCTGTCCCGGAAGGCGCCCCACTCGCGGCTCTCCGTCGGGTCGTCCATCGAGATGGTCGGCCCACCGGATTGGCCGTCCCCCGACCAAGTCAGCGTAAGTGGGGGCGGCAGAGCAGGGCCGCCTGGGCCGGCTCCAGCAGCTTGCGCCTGAGGGAGGTCGCTCGGCACCTCCCCCTGTGGCTCCAGAAGGACCAGCTCTGACCCTTGGATCGCCCCCTCCAGCTGGTTCCCGGGCGGCGGCGTTACCATCGCTTAGAGAAGCCGGACTGCATCTGCCGGCGGGCTCCCCGGCGGCGGCGACGGCAACTCCTCCCGACCTCCCTCGATCGAGGAAGGGAGACCTGGCTCGCCAAGTACGGTCGGAGCCGCCTCACGCTCCGGCTCGACTGCCGGCCCGAAGACCGTCGCTTGCTCCGCCGGCAACTCCGATGCCACCCGTGGAGCCTCTGCCGACTCCACCAGCGTCTCCTTGACCCGTGGCACCGCGACCTCCGCCGGCCGCATCGGCGCCGAACGCGGGACCGCAGTCGCGACCACCCCTGTATAAGTGCTGCGCACCACAAACGATCAGTGTGACTGCTCGGGCAGCCTAACTACGACAAAGTCCAAAGAAGAAGGCACTTACTGCGCTAATCGGGTGCGCGGCAGTTGTGCCCTCTTCACCGGCCCCCCTCGCGGAGGCGAGTCGGCCCTTCGCTTCCCTGAAGATGACTCCACCGGGGACATCTCTGCTTGGGGCACGGCGACCACGGCGCCTGCGCGGTCGCCCTCCGTCAGACCCCCGCCCGGGCCACGACCGGTCGGCGAGTTCGGGAAGGCCCCGCGGTATGGATGTCCAGAGCTGCCCCCACTAAAGTCAGTATAAGTCAACCCCGCAGTGGTGGTATCGAACACATCTTCGCCGCGCGCGGCCCTCGCCGCACGCTCCTTCTCCCTTTTCCTCCTCTTCTCCCCTTTGCGCTTCTTGCGCGCAGCCTCAATCTGCGCGGACTTCGCGCGGGCCTCCGCCCTAAGCTCCTTCTCCCCCGGCAGCAGTGCCTGGGAAACCATCCCGGCAAGCCCCTGGGTAACATGGAGACTTTGATCAGGCGAAACGCCGACACTGAGGGAGAGGAGAAAAAGAAAAAAGAAGGGTACATTCGGATTACCAGATTCGGCGGGTTCCGAGCCGAGAATGGCTCGGGATGACCAACCACCGCCTCAGTAGCGCTTCCACCCATGACGGTGGACACTCGCGCCTCGACCTCTATTGGGGAAAGCTCTTCCCCCGTCATCCTTGCTGGGTCGGACGGCCCCTCGAACTGAAACATGGGGAGCGGCCGATCTATGAGCGGCTGCACGCGCATCTTCATGAATGCGCGCACGACGACATCGCCAGTTAAACCCCTTTTCTTCTGGACCTGGATCTGGTCGATTATCATCTCTACCCGGTTCCTCTCCTTCCGCTCGGCGCCCCAAGCCCACTCGGGGCTCACCTCGGGGAGTCGGCTGGTGAAGACCGGGGCGCTATCCCCCAAGTTCTTGGCATAGAGCCACTCGGAGTGCCACCCTCGGTTGGACGACGGCAGCTTCACGTCGATGTAGTCCACTGCGCGCCCTGCGCACAGCTGGAATGCCACACCACCAATGGGCGTCGATGCGTCCGAGGGCTTGTCCTTCCTCAGCCGGGCCTGGAAGAAGTGCCTCCACAACGCCCAATGGGGCTCAATCCCCAGAAATGCCTCGCAGAGTGTGATGAAGATGGCGATGTGGAGCACCCCGTTGGGGCTAAGGTGGTGTATCTCCGCCTTGTAGTGGTGCAGGAGCCCGCGCACAAACGGGTGCAGCGGGAGCCCGAACCCGCGCTCGTAAAATGAGGCGGGCACAACGACCTCGCCGTCCCCCGGAGCGGGGGCGGCGGCCCCTGATGGCACCCTCCAGCCCGAGATGGCCTGTGGGGGCAGGAACCCCTTCTTCACTAGCCCGAGCGCGCGGCTGGTCTGGATGGAACACGCCGGCCACGACATCTCTAAAGGAGCGGCGGAAAGGTGAGAAAGGGGGAAGTTGGAGATTCTCTCCCCTTTGGCTCTTGCTGTCTCTTTTCTTGTCGCAGGCGAGCACGGGAAAGTGGGGAAAGCAAAGGAGAGAGGCTTGCATGAGTGCCCCTACGCCCTATTTATAGAAGCCGAGCGGGCGCCAGCCGAACAGACACCTCCTTGGGCGAAGCGTCGCGCACACCCCCGTCTGCCGTGCTAGGCACCTGGTAACGCCCAGTCTCCAATTCCTCTCTGCATTTAAGCCTGACAGGACCATGGGAACCGTAAAGACACCGCCTCGGGCCGCACGTCCTGTGACCTCTCGGTCTCCGCTTTTAGGCCAGGATGGCTGCCCCAAGGCGCGTGCAAGAGGCCCGCTGGGCCTCTGTGGCTCCGGAACGGCAAGAGCTCGGCGGCTCACGCCAAGGGCCCAGCCGAAACCTGTGGGTTCTAAAGGCCAATCCCACCAAGTGGGCATAAGGCCGCCCCATCGAAAATTGAGCGAGGGACGAGTACGAGGTGAGCCCCCAGTGGGCCCCCAGTTGGGTTGTCTGACGACCCAATCGCCTCAACTCGTGTCCGAGACCATACTTCACACTCTCCCGCGGAGCCCATCAATGGGTGACAGCCAGCTGTGCTCTGGGTCGGCGAACGACCCAGAGTCCGATACGGGATCGAGTAAAGAAAGGTTTTTCATGGGTCGCCCCACAGCGGGCCAGGACACCCTACTCAGGGACCGTCCGCTCGGAAGGGTCCCCCTTGGGAGGGACCTCCCAGGACCCACACGGACCACCCGTTATTAGCTCCACAAGCACGGCGTTCAAACCAATGTGGGTAAACGCGCGTCGCTCACCCCCTCCAGGTCCCACACCTGCGGACGTGGCATACACGTGGGATAGACAGCGACCACTCCTCTCGCAGCTACCCTCGCCGGACGAGGACTCGAGATGGATGCCCTACATCTAGCTACGACGTAAAACGAGCACTGTCTAGCTACGACGTAAAACGAGCACCGTCCAGCTACGACGTAAAACGAGCACCGTCCAGCTACGACGTTAAACGAGCACTTGGACACCAGAACCCCCAAGAGGCATCTGGTCGTCCCGGCCGACCAAGGCACTGTCTAGCTATGACGTTAAATGAGCACTCGGACAACAGAACCCCCCAAGAGGCATCTGGTCGTCCCGGCTGACCAAGGCACCATCCAGCTATGACGTTAAACGAGCACTCGGACACCAGAACATCCCAAGAGGCATCTGGTCGTCCCGGCCGACCAAGGCCCCGTCTAGCTACGATGTTAAACAAGCACTCAAGACACCAGAACCCCTCGAGAGGCATCTGGTCATCCCGGCCAACCAAGGCCCCGTCTAGCTACGACGTTAAACAAGCGCTTGGACCCCAGAACCTCCCAAGAGGCATCTGGTCGTTCCGGTCAACCCAAGGCCGTGTCCAGCTACGATGTAAAACGAGTACCGTCCAGCTACGACATAAAATGAGCACCGTCCAGCTACGAAGTAAAACGAGCACCGTCCATCTACGACGTAAAACGAGCACCGTCTAGCTGCGACGTAAAACGAGCACCGTCTAGCTACGACGTTAAACGAGCACTCGGACACCAGAACCCCCCGAGAGGCATCTGGTCGTCCCGGCCGACCAAAGCATCGTCTAGCTACGACGTTAAACAAGCACTCAGACACCAGAACCCCTCGAGAGGCATCTGGTCGTCCCGACCGACCAAGGCCCCGTCTAGCTACGACGTTAAACGAGCGCTTGGACCCTAGAACCTCCCAAGAGGCATCTGGTCATTTCGGCCGACCCAAGGCCGTGTCCAGCTACGACCTTAAACTAGCACTCGGACACCCCCTGAAGCATTCATGAGTTCGCGCATCCGATTGCCCGCACCCAAGAAGAAGCGATCACTTACCGATTGCCAACCCTCGAGGGCCGGGATAGTTGGAAAGAGCACCTAGGACAAGCTCATCGCAAAGACACAAAACAATCAGAAAGGAAAAGGAGATTTTTATTATAGGCCAACAGGCTCAAACTTTACACAATGTTACATGAGGTGGCCGACAGGCTCAAACACTACGCAACGCTACATGAAATATGAGGAGCTATTTCAGCACCAAGTATTATATCACGTATTTCTGATTGCGTCAGTGCAGCCGCACTGACGGCTACCGGCGCGCGCGCGTCATTGCCTCTAAGAGGACACTCGTCACCTCGAAGAGGCTCGGAACGACCCCGAGCAACGCATCGACGGCGGCGATATCGCGGGCCACGGCTTCTTCCTACTCTGTGAGCTCAGCCATCGCCTGGTCATGCTCAGCCCAGAGCTCGGCCAAGGGATCTTCTTCCTCCACCTCGTCATCACCACCGAAGCCAAAGATCAGTGGAGGCGTCGAAGCCATTGAAGATTTGCGGAAGAAGACGTTGAGATGGGGACAACCATTCGAGCAGGCGGTGGCGCCCTTATATACCCAGTGAGGGAGATCAAGCGACTCCGAATAAATGCGAGCGCAAGAAAACGAAGCGCCCTTCATCAGACCCCGAAGCGGCCAAGGAGACGTATGGTCAAGACACGCCAAGCCATGCGCAGCGCGCGCAACGAAGCAATTAAAAGCTTCCGGCGGTTCGAATGCCCCCGACCAGGCTCTTGGGCAGCCACCGGATGCGCTAGAGCGCACCTGGCAGAAACCAGCCGACCTGGCAGGTCGGACCGGCCGACCAGGCCCGGTCGCCACATACAACCACGTTCTCGTCAACCAAGTTCAACCCCCAACCGTATCTCACAAACTCGCTCGGGGTTCGGGGGCTACTGACGAATGCTCATACCAAGGGTACCCCAACGGCCCGGGATGGCGAGCAGGCTGCGTCAAGCCCAGCTCCGACCTAACAAGCTGCCCCGGGCCCATTACTGACCAAATGACCTACGGGGCCACGAAGGACGCCCGTCCCCGGCCAAGCAGGGCGAGCGACCCCGACCAAGTGGGGCTCCCGACTCCCGCGGTGGGTCGGGCTCCCCCGACCCCGACCAAGCTAAGGCCACCTCTACCAAAGGGCCGCGTGTCAGGCCTCCGCCAGCTGTTGGCCATGTGCCCCACGGACAGGATCGATCGAACTGACCGTGCGGGAGCGGGTGGCTCTTTCCCAAGATAGTATAATGATTGCTGAAGTCAAGACTCCGGTCCCATCGGCCAGTCACGCACAGTACGAAGGTACGCTCCCTCCCAAGGCAGCACCAAAGTCATACACTACAATGTCAGCGCCCGTCAGGCTCACAGAAGGCAGGTGCGTTGTTTCCCGACGAAGCAGCTAACTGCCCTGCCCAACGGGACTACCGACCCGGCGTGGGCAAGGCGAATGGTGACCAGTCGCCAGAGCGAAGGACCGAAGCTCTTAGCATAGGTCTCCTCGCCCTTCCCTCTCCCAGTTCTCAATGTAACCTGCCCCTTTCCTGCTGTATAAAGGGAGGCAGGAGCACCTGGGAGGAAAGGACGGCTCCCCTCTCGCTAAGTCCTCACGAACAGGCAGCTAGCATTCTTGTGCTAGAGCTCTCAGCTCTTATTTGTAAACATTGTGCAGCCGTCTGCACTAAAGGCAATACAACACCACCGCACGAACTGGAGTAGGGACATTCGGCCCGAACCAGTATACACCTTGGGCTTTCGAGTCTAACCATTCAGGGAGAGGGAACGCGTGGCCCCTTAGACTTACAAATTTACTTGCTGGTGCTCGAAACGCCGACACTACCTTTATGACTACTTAGTTACAGAGTAGCGTTTGACAACCCCTAAGTACACTATTACACATATAGGAAACCATGATGATCTCAGGTCTAAGAAGCCCACATACACTATGTATGAGACCAACTAATGACACTTAAGAATATAACAATTTCCACAGAGTCTCATGGTAGATCACTTCAACACCATGTTTTCTAACATTTGTCCACATTATTGATTTGATATACCTATATCCATAATCCGTGCCATGATCATCAATCAATACATGTGCTGATATATAAATCACAATTGTCCCACATGATGATATGAGGTCAAGGGTAATTCAGAATAATATCAAAACATAAATAAGAGTTTCATGAACAAGTCACATGTTGATCAATATTGATGATATTTATTCAAGGGACAAAATAATCATATTATTCCATAAACATAGATGTGATACAATCATCTCCATGATTGCCTCAAAGGCATATCAGTAACACCTTCCACACATCTATCGATGAACCATCACCAAACTCACTTTATCAAGCCTCTCTACAGTGTTGTTCAACCACTCAATAGTGCTTGCCACTGTTGAGGAACGGGTAGTCTACTCTAGCAAAAATCAAAATTTTCTACAACGTAACCAAGGAACCACTGTAAGTTATAGATCACAGAATTACCACTAGACGCGCAGACTCGTAGCGAAAGTAGAGTCGATGTAGCACGGTGGTGCGAATGTAGTCGTACAAGCATTGCTCCTCCTCCAATAGTTTCTTGTGAGCGATGCAGGTTGCGGATCGTCCTAGTATTGAAGCTTCGCAGCAACGCCTCCAAGGTATCCACTAGTTTGGGGCAGAAACACTGCGCGCTGGAGTGCTAGCGCCGGCTGCACGGTTCTGGGCGGAGGAGGGTGGCGACTAGGGTTTCAGGAATTCCGAATTCCTATTGTGTTACTCTCATACCCAAAGCTAGCACCTCCTCCCTTTATACAAACGTCCCATAACGGGTTTCAACCCTTGAAGCCATTACAACTCGGATCCCTATCCGAATTGGTTATAGCCCCTTAAGTGTGCGACCCTATAGGTTCACATGCACTTGGACATTACCCAAGTATTCCTACTCGACTAGACATGGCTCGAGTACTCCTACTAGACCAGACACAGCTCGAGTACCCTTATTCGACCAGTCATGGCTCGAGTACTCCTACTCGACCAAACATAGCTCGAATACCCTTACTCGACCAATAACCAGTAGTGGCCCCTAGCAGGACGTGCCGATTCCCAAGTACATGTAAAGATTGGACGAACCTCAATAATGTCCTATATGCATTTCCTTTTGCCTCATGATATCGGTCAAACCCAAGGCGAGTTATTGCCATCCTTGTTTGGATGGCTCGACCACTCTTTTTCGATACCGTGACTCAGATTCCCCGAATAAATCGAGTTAACTCTTTAACTCGATGATTCGAGTAACTCTTTACTCGAGTAGCATAGCCATGCATTTTCTGGAATCCGACCACTCGAGAGGCCTAGAGATATCTCTCCCGTTGAATGGAGGGGCAAATCATATCTTGATCGATCACGCCTCACAACATGTTTCATGACAAACCCGAAAGCCATCTTTATAACTACCAATTTACGGAGTAGCGTTTGATGACCCCTAAGTAAGCCATTACACATCTTGAGAAATGTGACAATCTCAAGTCGAAGGATATAGCATACACATCGTATATGAGACCAACTGATGACATGAAAGAATACAACATTCTCGCAGTGTCTCAAGGTGGGGTTGATCCAACTCCATGTTCTCCAACATGTGTTCATATTATTGGTTTGATATCTCCATATATATGACTTGTGAAACATGGTCATCAACCAATACATATGCTAGTCTATTCATATATGTCCTCGTATGTTTATCAACTAAGGATCACTTTTAGAATGAACATCATAAAGATGAATATAAAGTTTCACAAACGAGTCACGTACTTATTAATCAATATCCATGATGTTATTCAAAGAACAATATCATAGTTTATGAACATTTATGGAAATATAATCATCTCTATGATTGCCTCTAGGGCATATTTCCAACAACCACATCTTAGATGATCTCTTTTTTCTTTTGCGGACATAAAATCACCATTCGAAAAGTATTTTCCTTTGAGGACCCTTGCACACAATTGTCAGCACTGCAGCTATGCTAGAAATCATCAAAAGAGGAAGAAGGTTTAGAGCTGCTGTAAATGACTAAAGAAGAAGATGGCATCTAAAGAGAATGAATCGATGACTTCAACTAAGAAGAGCACGGATAGTCCAGATCGATGCTGGTGATTTTAAAGTGGAATCAAATGGATTAGAATTGAAGTAGTAACTCCTATTTAATGTTGTAGAAGTTATTTTCGATAATTCTTGTTAACGGTCTGTTAAAACAATACCTCCTTTAATTTCTACTGCCGATGCAATTCAGTTGTACAAACTGAGGGCATTTCTCCTAGGCTTTCGTAAAGGAGAAGCAAGAATGGAAATCTGATCTCCTAGAGTAAAGTAAGGTAGTTTAGTTGCTTAGCACCCTAGCAATTGCTTCCATCTCTTTCGCAATTTCTTCACCAAGTCAGTCATATTCGGCCTCACTACTAGCCGAATCTGACAAAGTTATTAGAGCTTCAGTCAATCCTTGGAGTGAATGTTTGGATCAGCGAGGGTTGGTAGTGATTTCTCAATCGTTACTGTAAAATCCCTAAGCTGGACCAAAATTTTCAATTGGGGGCGATATTCTGCTGGAAGAAAAAAGTTTGAGGTTAGGAATGAGCTGCTGGTAAAATCCCTCAAACCGATCATGTGAATCAGAGAATTCATGGTGGTAATGACAAGATCTCAAGAATCCATGGTAGGAGAAGGAGAGCTATTGGAGGTCAGGGCTAAGATCTCTGTGATCAAGGAGGATTTGGCTGAATTGAAGAGTATAAAAGCTGAATTTGTGGAGATGAAAGAGCTATTGAAATTAATTTGTTCTTCAGGTCCAGCTACTCCACAACACACCAAAAAGGGGTATTTAGAATGGAGTAGGTGTGACTACCACGCAGAAATTGAAGATGGATTTTCAGTAATAGATATGCCATTAGCTGGTGTCTAGGCAACAAATCAAACTGCATTTCTTCCCTCTTTTGTACAGAATGAGTGTATGCTAGACAGAGGAGGTCCTGGAGTTCAGTTTTCTATAGAGCACAATATGGTAGTCCTTGAATTGAATCCATTTTTTACCACAGTTGTAATACCATCAATTGTCCCTACTACTAGTCCTATGAATGCTTGGGTATCAGAATTTTTCCAGCACCCATATTGGTTTGATATGAACTGTCCAATGAGGCCACCTGTTGGGGCTTGGAACAACTATGGGTTTAGGGCTCAAAACCCTGGCATCCAATGGTTTGATGCTCAAACAAACTAGTATAAGAGAGGTTCTAGTAAAAGCAATCATTATGCTGAAGCAGTGATAAAAGGGCCATAGCTGGAGATACCATTATTTGAAGGAGAGGTTGTGATGAATTGGCTAAAACAATGTGAAAATTTTTATGAGATATCCGGAACTCCTAATGATCAGTGGGTTAATTTAGCAACCTCTCATTTGGCTAGTAGAGCTACAACTTGGTTCAAAGGAGTAGGAATTCCTAGATGTTCAATTACTTGGCCACAGCTGTGCGCTATGATCAGAGATAGTTTTTTAGAAGATAATGCACACATTGCTATAGAAACTTTGCAAAACATTAAACAATAGTCCACGGTATCCGGTTACAAAGACAAATTTGAGGAATGTGTGGCACCGGTAAAGGGAGATCATCCTTATCTACAAGAGCACTTTTTATTGAGCTGCTTTATTGAAGGCCTTAAAGGAGATATCAAGCATGATGTGAGTGGTCAAAGGCCTCAAGGTCTAATGGAAGGCTATTGGTATGCTAGAGTATATGAAAAAGCAGTTGCAACTAAGAGAAATCAATTCTCTGGTACTTATAATAGAAGTAAGTTTGGGGTCAATAGTAACAAGTTCAACATCAATGATGGCAGAACATCTGTCAAAAAAATACTAACACAATAATTCCATAGAAAGTGAAAGAAAAAGCTGAAGAGAAGGATAAGAATTTGAAAGACCATGTGGAGGTCTACCCATGTTTGTGATGGGTATTTGACTAAATTTGAGTTTGGTTTGCTCTGGTTTGAGTTTGATTTGAATTGGATTTTCAAATTGAAGCAATTTGTGATCTCTCTGTTTTCTCGGTGCTACCGGCCGTGCGGTAGCACCGGACCCCAGAGTGGTGTGGAAAAACCTGAGAGGGTGTTTTTAGGGGTTCAAGCAAGCCGGTGCTACTGGCCTTGGCAGCCCGGTGCTACCGGCCGAGCGGTAGCACCGGCCTCGCAGAGCGGTGTGATATTTCCAGAGAGGTGGTTTTTGGGATTTTGCTGGGCGGTGCTACTAGCCATGGTAGCCTGGTGCTGCCGGGCGAGCGGTAGCATCGGCCCTGGAGAACGGTGTGAAAATTCCAAAGGAGGTGTTTTTACGGTTTGATGTCCGGCGGTGCTACTGGCCTGGGGGCGGTAGCACCGGTCCACTATGGGCGGTGCTACCGACCTAAGGGTGGTAGCACCAGCGAGGATGAAGAAAGTTGAATACCGATTTGTGGACTTTGATGAATCTCTTGCATATCTTTGTGGGCAATACTTTGTAAGATGTTTCCTTGTTTTTGGTGGTTGAAGGACGACGGTGCTAGGTCATGGTGAGGCGGAAGATGACCGGGACTAGGCGAGGAGCGTCAGAGGTCCAGACGGTCGGGGATCGCTGGAAGATGATCGGAGACGGAGTCCGTGCAAGCCAAGAAGACAAGGAACGGATGGGATGCTAGCTAGATGCTACTCGGGTCGATGAGGGCTGTCGGATCGCGGTCTAGCTGATAGGATAGCGGGTCTGGATAGTATGCTTTGAAAAACGTGCAAGAAAACCCGGTTTGTTGGTGGGTTTTGGGTTAGCCCTTGCATGGCTGTGTGAGTGGGTTAATCCTAGCCCTTAATGGAGTACTCTAGGGTTTAGAGGCTCATCCAAGGGTGGTAGGTGGCCTAAGAGTAGTATAAATAGAGGGGGAGGGGTGGCCTTCTCCTCTTTGAAGGTTTTGTACTCCTTAGCTTTGCCCACTTGAATGTGAGGCTTTGTAAACCTCTCCTTCCAGAAATAAAAATGCCTCCATCTATGTTCAATTTCATTAACGCTTTTACATTACATATTTAAATTACGCAATTTAAATTTCGCACTTACTTTCTTGCAATTTACATTTACGTAATTTGAATTTGCCTCCTCTCCTTCTACATGCTTACGAATCTTTTGCTGAGGATGATGATTGATGGATGATTCTTCCCTTGAAATTATGTTTCAATCATCTAAGCAATCCATGCGTTCTTCTTGCAAGAAGTTGACTTTTGCGTTCTTGAATGTATGATTTTGTAACTCCCGTTTCCTTGCCTTTAGACTTGTTCTTTTGCTTGATGTGATGTGCGGGAGATTATCCAAGATCTTGATCATCCAAACCCCACGAGCAAGTCTTGAATTAAGTTCTTTTGATTTGCTCAAAACTTGGTGTGTTCTTCTTTCCTGGGCAAAAAGGTCAGAACTTTGATGTCAATCCTTGTGATTGAAGGTTGGAATTAGTTCCTGACGTCCCAAGGATCTTATCTACCAAGTTTCGTGAGTTTTTATCCAGCCGATCAAAAGATTTCTCAAAATTTGCTTTAAGGTCATGCTGATTTTTCAGGCTGTTCTTAAGCCCGGTGCTACCGCCCCTTGAGCGGTGCTACCGGTCCTTCTGCGGTAGCACCGACCAAACAACAAGTGGCTCATTTTTTATCTGCTCCTTTTGTGTGTTCTCTTCAGGGGCGTGTTTGGATTATTTTTTGAGGAAAGTTTTTAAGTTGCGACCATTCACCCCCCCTCTGTTCGCCATCTCGATCTTTCATAATTCATGTTGATATTGTAATGAATCTTAGAATCCCTCACATGAATGTAAAGTTAAAAGAGTTCTCCATGCATTACTTATGAGAGGAGAAGAGGAAGGCACTATTGAAGATAAGGATCTAACTGAGGACCCTGAATATGACACGGCTCCATATAGTCCAGAGATTATTGAACAACAAAACGATTTTGAACAATTGATGCAGATCTCACAGCATGCAGCTAAGGGAATTACTGGACCTACTGCTTTTGCTTTGATTACAAGAATTGGAGGAATAAAGGCAATAGCATTAGTGACAGTGGTAGTACTAGCTCTTTCATGGATTATGAGTTCACCATCAAAACCAACTGTTTACTCAGTTATGTACCTACTAAGAAGGTGGTTGTAGCTGGAGGAGAACTTCAAAAAGATGCTCAAGTGGAAAAGCTTCAGTACATAGTACAAGGGGTAAACTTTTGGAACACTTTTAAGTTGCTTACTCTTAAAAACTATGATATTATACTGGTTTATGATTGGATATTTGAATATAGCCCAATTGGACTGAACTTGAGATAGAGAGTCTTATCCTTATACAAGGGAGGTGAAGTACTTTATTGTAGAGATTACACTCATCCTTCTCACAAGTCTATACCCCTTTATAATGCACCTAAGCAATTTTTTCTACGTCCACCCTAAATAATGCACCTCATTAGAGATGGCCCAATGTTCGTGCACCCAGCAAAACGTCCCCAGAAACTTGCATTCATCAAAATGAATGTATCATATCTTTCCTCAGTTTTACTCACCCATATTCGATGGCCATTATTTAGTGTGTCTAATCATCCCTGTGGCCCACAACAGACCTCCTCCACCTACATATTTGGAAGGAGAGCGAATCAAACAAGGAAATAAATAAGGAGGATCCGCATGCAAGGAAACCAGACTTGAATTTTTTACTGGCCAAAATTGTACGTACTACATATTTGGAAGGAGGGTGAATCAAACAAGGAAATAAACAGGGAGGATCCACATGCAAGGAAACAAGACTTGAATTTTTTATTGTCCTGGCATTGTGATCGTATTTTTTTCCGAATATGACCCTTCTCGAGACTTTTTTACGGATCTAGCCCCATAGAGCCTAATTTCAGCGCACGGAGAGTGTTGAATTTTTGTTTTTATTTTTTATCTAAGGAACCAACGTCTGTAAGTGCTGCTTAATTTTTTTCAATTTTTTCTCGCGGAACCAGCGGCCAGCGAGCACTGTTTAATTTTTATATTCTTTTCCTTGCGGTCCGCGAGCGCAGTTTATTTTTCCATATTTTTCCGAAATCATCCCTGTGGCCCACAACAGACCATCCCTCACCTCCAGCATCAACAAGGAAAAGGAAACAAACGTCTTGGAATCAAGGAAAAGGAAACAAACGTCCTGGAAAAGGAAAGGATCATACATTATGTGTTGGGAAAAGGAAACCGGGAGATAGGGCAGCGCGGCCGGGAGAACGCAAGTCTGCAATGGCTCTACGGTCGCCATCGGTGGCTTTGCCGACGCGACGAGGTTCTTTGGTCGTGACTTGATGTCAACGCAAAAATTTATAATTTAAATTTTTTTGAAAATAATTTTATTAAGTACAAAATAATCGAAAGTTTTTTTGAGAAATTTTCTAGAATTTTTTAACCTAATGTGCTATCTTTTCAAAAATCCTTCTATATTTAAAAAAAAAATAAAGGCAACTCACCTGTAGCTTCTTCTAGCTGCAGCCCAGACCAGAGAAGCTTCTTCTCTTCCCTCCCTCCATTAAAGCAAGAAAGAAGCTCTAAAGCTCCATCAATCCCGCACCAAATCTCCTCTTTCCATCCATGGTGTTAATTCCCTAAATTTCGTGCTCTATTGCCAAAATTTCCTCCCAATCTGATTTGATCCTAAATTATGGTTTCCATAAATATGCTTGTTTCGGGGCTATAAAAACCGGCGAGCTCTCCTCCACCCCATCGCATTGCGTAAATCCCCAAGTGCTCCTTCTTGTAAAGATTGCCGGATTTTGGAGGTAACCCAAGCCATCACCGTCATCTTTCCCGGCGAAATTCACCGCAACCGTGACTCCTCCCCCGCAGGCGCCGGTGCCGACGATCTCGTCGCACTGATCTTGACCCATCAGGACCGCCGGCCACCCCGGCCTTCCTCCCTGCTTGCTGGTTAAGCCTGAGAGCACGCTGTGCTCTCTGTGGAAGCTACAAAAAAATCTAAAATCAAAAAATTCTTTTTTCTTTCTCTTTCTTGATTTAAAATCTTTTGGGAGCCCGTTTTCGCCCATTCGACCTCCATTTAGTTCTGTTTTTCTTTCTAAATTCATTTAAAATTCTAAATTTCTCTTTTATTATTAAGTGTTGTATTCATACTTATCTTCTCATTTAATTGATAAGCAGGTGTACTACCATCGTAGCGTTAGCACAGGCACTATACTAGTATACTATAGCGCCACCAAGTTGGAGAAGATGATTCTTAAAGGAGTGATAGGGTGTGTTATCTAGGTGCAACTTATTTCTAAATTTGAGTCCATGCAAGACAAAGTGGTTCCGAGCGAGGCTGCAAGGTGAGGGTGCCAAGTGTGCTCAAAGCAGGCCACTGTGGACAAAGGCTATGGGCTTATCTGAGCGTAGTGGTAGACGAGTATGCCCATATTTGATTTTTTTATGAAACATATTTGAATTTTGAAATTTCTAACAAACTTGGTAAAACGTGTTCTGAAACTGGGCAAAAACAAGTTCGGTTTTTTTAACTCGTATGAAATTAACTTGGCTAAATTTTGTTTTGAAACTTGTCCGAGACTAACTTCTAAAACGAACATTTGGAATCTTTTTGAAACATCAAGTTTTAGATTTGAAACTAGGTGAAACATGAAGTTTCAGTTTTGAAACTTGCTTAAACTCACATTTGAAGTTCGAGGTTTCAGTTTTTGAAACTAAATCTTGTGGAACTTACTTGAACTCAGGTTTGAAGCTCGAGTTTTTAGTTTTTGAAACTAACTCTTGTGAAACTTGCTTCCGAAACTTTAAACTTGCTGAAACCTTGATTTCAAAACTTGAAAGTTGTTTGGAAATTTTATTTTATTTTTTGACTTGGAACTCGAGTGAAACTTACTTTTGAAAATTTGTAACTTGAAACATCGTTGAAACTTATGCATCTTTTTTGAAACTTTGCTATCCCAATACTATTAGAATTTTGAAACGCGTGAAACTTCCTTTAAGTCTCATATGAAACTTGAAAATTCATGTCTGAAAATCCACGTCCAGTTGCAGATTTAAAACACGTTGGAACTTATACTTCAGATTTTGAAACTTGGTGAAACTTTAAGTTTCAGATTTAAAGCTCAAACATCATTTGAAACTTAAAGTTTCAGCTTTAGGATCCTATACCATTTTTTAGCAACCCCCTTGTTTTTTTAAGGATAACTTGGTTTATTTGGGTCTAGTTGAAACTAAACATAGAGAGGGCAATTTGGGAAGTGCAGACCTGGATAAATGGGAAATGGAGTAAAATACATGGGAAATAGGAGAAAATAAAACAAAATGGCATAGATAAAATGAAACCACGTCCCAAGTGGCATTTTACAATTTTTTAATTATAATAGCATTATCCAAATTACATGGTTCAAGAGCGGCATATGTCAAATTTAGCCAAGGTTTTAAGAGGTCTTTTTGGTAATTGGGGATTGCTAATTGTTTAGCATTTAATGAATTTTGCCCCTAATCCAGCTCCCTGGGCGCTCATCAAGCATTCAAGATCCATGACGACGCCCGGATCCTGCCCCTCGACGGCGGCCCCATCGGCCGGCCACCCTCCCGTCTGCTTCGCCGACGCCGCAGGCAGTTGCTACATTCCCCTCCCACCTTCCCTCCCGTACGGACGTACGGCTCAGTCCCTCCAAATCCAATCCCTCTCACAACGCCTCTCACACTTTTGGCCAGGGGGAAGCCAAGAAATGGTTCGCCCGCGGCTGGTGCTGTTCGGCGACTCCATAACCGAGCAGTCCTTCCGCCCCGGCGGCTGGGGCGCCGCCCTCGCCGACACCTACTCCCGCAAGGTACACACCACCCCCATTCCTCTCACTTTCCTCTTACTCCCGCAACGTACACGCCTTTCTTGTTCGTAGAACTGGGAATTCTTCGATCCCGACGTTTGATTGCTCGAACAATCGCTTAAAGAACTGGGCCATTGGCCAGCTGATAACTTTCTTGATGTCTCCTGATGCTTTGCGAACGTTTGTCCCTTGCATAATCCTTCCAATCTGGCAAATATTTTTTTTCCTTGCTTCGTTTCCGGACGTATTGTGTTATCCGGTGATCTTCCGTGTATCAGGCCGATGTTGTTGTCAGAGGCTATGGTGGTTACAACACAAGATGGGCTCTGTTCTTGATCCAACACATCTTTCCCCTGGTAAGACGGTTGCTTCCAGGTCAGGTTAAATAATCAGACATACAGACTGATGTGCGGCAAATGAACACTTCCTGTGCAGGTTGGCTTAGCACCTCCTCTTGCAACAACTATATTCTTTGGTGCTAATGATGCAGCCCTTTTAGGAAGAACAAGCGAGCGCCAACATGTTCCAGTTGCAGAGTATAAAGAGAATCTAAAAAGAATAGTTAATCATCTGAAGGTAAATTGTTTTCTCTATGTTCTTAGTCACTTCAAGTTTTTATGGAGGTCATTATACAGGACGTGATAGATTTTTTTTGTTTGCAGGGAATACAAACATATTAGTAGATCATGTTTAAAACTTGATTTTCTAGAATATACAATACTGCAAGCAGTGTGTACAGTGTACATAGTTTGAAAATAGGTTAACTTATATGCTACTTGCATAATTAGGTGTTGTCTGGATCTTGAGTTTTAGGAAAATGAACCAGGTTTAGTTAAACTTAACTTGTTTTCGAGCTTAACCATCTAAAATCTTGTATGGTTGGGATAAATTGAAACCAAGATAACAAAAATGAGGAACTACCAGTTTTAGCCTGATCAAAACAATCGCTTAGGATTTAGGAATGATCCTGCATGTTTGTACTGTTGAACATATACATTTGTGTTAAAAATTTTGTATTGTTGAACAAATAAATTTTTGTTAAATGGAAATGACTGTTAGATAGTTGAAGTATGTTCATGTGCAGATAATGATGTCAAAATGCACAGATCTCCAAGCTCCTTTCTCCACTCCTCGGATATAAATTTATTTTCTATTATGGACCTGAGTTTTGAGAAAACCATTTTAGGCTTATCATGGATGCGACTTTGCCAAATATTTGTTGTTATTGTTCCTCTGATTATGGTTCTATGGCATAGTGCTCATTGCTTTTTCTATAAACTTGTTCGCTGCGATTTGCATTTAGCCTCTTAAAACTAAGATTTAGATCCGTTGTTCAAGGAGAATTTTTTTCAAGCACCAAGAAATAGCTGTCTTTTTTGTTGGCCCATTTTTCTCGTTATCATGGAGCACTGATGTAATACATATTTTACTAAATGGCTAGCAAGCTGAAGATTGGAAATATACAAAGTTTGTGTAGTGTAGTGGCACAAACATGTACTCCCTCTATTTCACTATATTTGTCCACAGTCCATCATGCATACACCAAGGAAGCACTAAATCTAACAAATACTTAATGAGAAATGACTATGCATACTCCTATTAAATGGCATACCACAACCACTTAACCTCTTCCAAAGCATTTAAGTAGTGTAGGATCGGTTATGGCACTCTAGATTCCCTCAATGGACAAATATATTGAAACAGATACTCCCGAGGTCATGGACAGATATAGCGTAATGGAGGGAATAATAGTTTGGCTAACAAATTAAAACTAGTTTTTTAGACTGCTATTTTCTTAAAAATTTCAAGTGCTCGGGCTTACATCATACATGGCTTGATCCCCTATTGCGATTACTAGGCTAGGAGGAAGATTACAAAGCAATATTCACATCTAGCTCAATAATTTATATAACAATTTTCTGGAACTTCCATTTGAGAATTGATGGCCAGTCATTTTTAACTTGTTAGTTATTACCTCCTCGAAGTGGCTTTAACTAGTTAATACTGTTGGAATAGAAAAATTTAATGTTGATATTTCAGCAGTATTGGCTTCACGGTCTCCCAATTTATCATATAGTGAAATCTGAGACCGTTATGAAAAATTAGTCTAAGTTATGTCTGAAAGTAAGCATCCTGAGGTATATTTACAATTGCAGTACTTGTTCAATAGGTCTTTTTTGGTGCCAGTATCAATTATCATTCGTTAAAATCTGTTTCCAATCTAAAGATTATGTTATCTCAATGCAGGATTGCTCAAAGTCCATGGTGATTGTGCTAATCACCCCACCTCCTGTTGATGAACATGGAAGAGAAAGATATGCACGGTTGCCATCATTTATCCTGTTGAATCATGTTTTCCCTAGCAACTTTAGCGGCTGATTGATGTAGAAAGAAGAAAGAAATAAATTGAAATTAAGAAAAGCTAATGATTTGTTTGTCTATGAGCCAAAAATGAAATCCTGCAGCTGTGTATCACCGATACGCGATACTAGTATGGCGATACGCAATTTCCCAAAAACATGAATCTGGCGATATAACGAGTATATATATGTTTAAAAAATAAAAAAATGTAAGAGAAAGAAAGTGACGTCGACTTGCAAAGGGAGAAGGCGATGATGAGATCATAGAGGGGGAAAGACGATAGCGGTGATTAGCAAACTAGGTAGCGGACTAGCGGTACAAGGAGAAGGGAGGTGAGGCGACGACGGCTTGTAGAGGGAGAAGGTGACGGTGGCGAGATTGTAGAGGGAGAAGGCGGCGGCGACCGCTTGGCTAGGTAGGGGTGGTGGCAGCAGCGAGACTACAGAAAGAGTAGGGAGGGGTGGTAATAGTGGTGGCCTGTAGGCTTAGTGGAGGTTGGAGGGGAGGTGCCAGGTCTAGGGATTTTAGAGGAGTCATCAGTAGGAGAGATGATTGGGGGGAATGAGAGAGAGATTATAGGGTTAGGAGAGATGGTTTGTGTTAGGCTTGGTTTTGTGTTTTTATTCTGGAAGTATCGGGGAATATCGCAGAGTATCAGGAAATGATCAGGAATTATTTTTATTAATTTTAAATACTGAATTTTACCGATCCTTCTCGATACGATATCAAGAAGGATCGTCATATCCGATACCGGTACAACAATTTTACGAAGGATCGGTGATTCATAGTCCTGTAGTAAGCTCAGAACATGCTCTTGTTTTACTGTGTAGCTAGTAATACAGTTATGTTTGCTCTTGGCAGTGGCCTCGGCCTTCTATTAACTCAGAAAATATTAGAATTCGTTCGTTATTTGTCCATTCATGTTATGTGCAATGACTGACATGTTTCATTTTCCACAAGGTTTATTGAATGCATTATATTAGTTTTATTAGTTGTTGATAATTCTTTAAATTTTTTCTCAAGATCACTATATGGAGAAGATGCGAGGAGGCTTCCTGAAAGGACAAATGAAATGGCTAGTGTCTATGCAAGCCAATGCATAGAACTAGCCAGAGAAATGGATATACACTGCATTGACATTTGGTCAAAAATGCAAGCGACTGAAGGATGGCAGAAACTTTACTTAAGGTAATGCTTGTTCATATTTTATTTACTTTCCTGCATGTGGTATCAGTCACAGTGAAATTTAATATTTGCCCATAGGATTTTCAGATTTATATCTTACTAGTAAGTGACTAAGAGTGCATGTGTAAACAACAACAACAATAACAACCAAGTCTTTTGTCCCAAACAAGCTAGGAATGAAACCCAATCAAAGTCGATAAAACCCCTAAACCTTTGATCTTATGTCATGGTTTCGGTACATAGATCGCTAACTTCAGTGCACTCCTATCTAACGCCAACCCTTTGAATACATGCGTAACACATGTAAAAATTTAACACCCTCTATTGTCATTTTTATAAATTGAATAGATGATCTGCTTTAAAAATAAGATTATTTTTAATTTAGCTTGTTCTCAGTTTTAGAATAAAATTGAGCTTAATCAGTGTTGCGATATTTTCACCAACGCAAGGTAAAGTTTTTTTAATAAAATCCACCTCGGAGATTTGTACTATGTCATGTGCCTTGATATATTTTTCCTACCGTTAGAACATGCGGCTTTAACGTGTGGTGTATCATGAATTTACTATGGGATTTAAGATAACTTGGTGCATTAATCATCGTTCATATACTTGCAAACTGGAAGACTCCAACTGTCATTGACTGAGTGTTTGGATGTGCCATGTATATTTTTTAGTAGATAAGCCTGATTATTTGGTCCTTTGTGTAGAATAGAATATCATTTTTCCAAAACTATTATGGTTTCTTATTAAGAATAATGCAATAAGGCTTTGCTGAGTTTAGTTGTAGTTTTTATTTAAAGATAACTCGATTTTGTTGTTTTGAAAATATTTCTTCCAAGAAAATTGGCAGATCCTCCAACTTGTTCAAGACCTTACAAGTGACTGTTTGCAGCCCCTACTTAGGGAACAGAGCCTTCTCTAGAACCAGTCATTATTGTATTAGTTTTGTTTTAGAATGTGATAGCTCGACGTTGTAACTTGTAACTATTTCTGTTTTCATCTCCTAGCGACGGACTACATCTGACACCGGAAGGAAATGCTGTTGTCCACAAGGAAGTTGTCCAAACGTTGAGAGATGCTGGTCTGAAAGCTGAAGATATGCCGCATGACTTCCCTCATCATTCCAAAATTGATGGAAAATGTCCAGAAAAGGCCTTCCAGTGAAGTATTTTTCAGACTGTGATGTCTTGCAATTGTCAAAGAAGACGCTGCTTTTGCTTCTTCTGTTCTGAAATTTAGCGTCCATTTTTACTCCGTGAGAAATGAAATCCGTTCTCCTTGAGCTGGGAAACAATTATAAACATGTGATAAAGAGTAATAACTTGTGATCTGTAACTGCTCAGGTTGCTAGTTGGGCATGCAAGCATGGTGGGAATCTAGCAGGCATGTCAACCGACATCTGGAAAAAGTGCTCAATAATGATATATATTTTTTTTGAAGAAAAATGATATAGTATGTTGTTAAAGCGTTGCTCTACATAGTGAAAGGTACTTACATTACTTAATAAACTTTACAATGTTCTGCCATTTCAATCGTGGAAATTTTGTATTAGTGTATGGAAAATGCCTTTTAAATTAAAATTGTTTGTAAAATTAACTTTTGCCATTATGTCTTATCTCCATCTAAGGGACGTCTCCAGCGCAAATCGCATGGCAGGTGTCGTGTCGTCAAGTAAACTTGCGGCATGCATAACCTGATGCGAGTTGAAGGGTCCAGATGAAGGATGATTACCATTTTCCATAAAACATTGCCCAAATTATTAGCAACTTTTTATACATACCACAAAACTTCACCACAACTTGTATCATACACAATGCAATTATTGATGTTTCCTACTACATATGCTCAAGGGAAAGAACCGCCTTTGATTCTCATGTCAAAAGCTAACAAATCCATTCGCCTTCAAACTGTAGATAGTCTCCCTGATGCTTGTCTCCAGAGGAGTCAATTCCATTCCCAAGCTTCTTATCTTGACCTTTGATACCTGAAAGGTTGGGACAAATGGCTTGCCATCTGTAGTTCTGTACACCTGCAGAGATAAAATTTTAGCTCTTACCATTGGAAAAGCAACACAAGTAGTAATACAGTAAAGTTAAAAAAGTTGGAGTGGTCCATGCAGAAAGAAAAAGAAAAGAAGAGTTGAAGTGATCTGAAAAGGCAAACACTTGCTAGATTGTAATAGAATGTTGTGATCCGATTCTGATATAGAAGCATTTAGTGCCTGAATAAACATGCAACGAACCAAAAGGCAAACATCATCAACATTATATTGAATTACGTTGTTCTTTTTTCAAACGAGTGAATTATGTTGTTCTTGTGACAACATTTTTTCAAGAGACATCACTTGAGAGACTGCTTGCAATTAATAGTATTAACTTACTTCTCTGGTAGCCGAATGGAGGGGTACATATCATGTATGATATTTACAAGCTCAGAGTAGTGCACCACTCTCTGAACCACGCAGTATCTTCCATTTGCCGAAGGAACTTCATAAGCAAGGACGTGTGCCATGGCAACATCCTTAACATTCACCCATTCATTGCTTAAATTTGGATATGTAGGTGTTCCTGCAAGACAATCAGTAGGATCAAATCTCCTCAATTTCTTGTTGAGTATCTAAATGAAAACGTTATCCAAGGGCATAACTTCTGTTGTAACTATAGATACTTGGGCACCATTTTCCTGTCATAAGCATTTTTTGGTTTGTCATTTTTCAAAAAAAAAAAAATCATCATACTATGCTTTCTGGTATATGCCTATTCAGATAAGGTGTTTTCACATATCTGCGTAGTGCCTGCTTTGTCCTAATTGGTGATTGACAAACAAGTGGCCGCAAGTTGTACTTTCAGAAGAGAAGACAAATGTATCAACTGTGGAATCAGATACACAATGGGCCAAAAGGCTGACAACCTATTGTGGACCCATGTATGTAGCAAGGGCCATCAATGTGCCCACGAAAGGAATGCATTACTTGGTGACACAAATGCTAAACATAGCTAACTTGAGAAAATTTTGAGTACTAGGTGCAGCCACACGTACCATTGATTAATTTTATGATTGCTTCAGCGCCAATGTTTCAGTATAGGCTGCAGTAGGGGACCGATGACCCATCCTGGGTTAATTGTGACTACTTCAACTCCATGATCCTTTGAGAACTTCCAAGCAGCCTCCTCTGCAAGGGTCTTCGACAGGGAATACCACCGCTAAAGCAAAACGAAGGAGAGTTAGAAAACAACAACAGAACACAAAAAAAGTGGAGAAAAGAAGAAATGAACGATTTTTGTACCAATTTTGGGAGAAGAAAGGAAACCACTTTTAACACTCCAAGGCAAAAGGAAGTGGTGTAAAATTTTCAGAGACTGCCAATGCAAAGGAATAGAATGAAGGCAAAGAACAAAAAGCTCCCTCGCAAAAAAAAAAAAAACTTGTCATTCTTTCCACTTTTGGAGTCAAAGACGAACAAAAGTAGCCCCTCAATTCTTTAGAAGTGGTGTTTTAGAATTCATAAAGTCAAAATTGTTTACATTTTGGCAAATAAAAAACAGTTAAACTCGGGACATGAAAATGATGTTAGTAGGTTTGTAGTGACACAACTTCTGAATCCACAAATGGGCTGGTCAAGAATACAGAAAAACTCTCCCATTTGGTGTCAGTTTGAACAAGGTGAAGTGGTTGTATCTATATCTAGCTTAATACTCGTGATCTGGACAAAGTCCCAACCAGGGTATTCCCTCCAGCGCAGTCTAGCTAATCCTTTAAGTACAAATTTTCGAAGCCTCAACCTACACACTCGGTTTCAGCTAGGTACCTTAAAATGCTTAGATCAACTACACTGTTTTTCCTCTTAAGATTAAGGTGAGGACCTCTACGAGAGTCCCCAACTACTACAGCTATATAGATAGATAGGTTCAAAGCGGCAGGTAGACAACAGACAAAAAAGGAACATTGTGGGCATGTATTGATTTTGCGGAGCGCTCATCATATATATGCACAAGAACTATCAAAGGAATGCACAATTGATGAGTTAACCAAGATATTTTTTCTTAGTTCATTTCTAGCACAAACCTGTTCTTTCTCACAAACTTCTGGAATAGAATACCACGTCTCATCAACAACTACATCAGGTGTTCTTGGTCTCCCGTTTTGTCTAACAGCAGCCATGGATGATGTCACAACTACCCTTTTTACTGAAGCTTTCTTGCAGGAACTCAGCACATTTAGTGTTCCTTTGAGTGCCGGCTCAATTAACTCGGCCTAAAAGAAAATACATAGGTGAATAGCAAAGGTAGTACGTGAAACAAGCATTATGCTCCAAAACAAGAGCTTCATTATCCTGCAATGAAGAATTCAGCAGCAATAGTTTGGCCTTAAAAGTTGTGGTGAAACGGATTCACCTACAAGTCGAAGTATCTCACGTTGTTGTGCTCCTTTACAAGAATCTGTGATCATTACTGATCAACCTAGAAATGAGGGACACTTGTGAATTTCGCATTAAAAGATCATAACACAAACCTGCGGATCTTTGACAGTTTGATGAACTGGAGAAGCTGTATGGAAGACACATTGACAACCATCAACCGCCGCATCAAAAGAGCCCTCTTCTAGCAAGTTTGCTTTGAACAAGTGGAGTCTGTCATCAGCTCCATCCATGGCGTGCAGATGTGCTGTTTTCTTGGAGTCAGCTGAAATCAGTAAAATTGAAAAGTGATTATCTTTTGTTCAATACCATCTACATTAGTTGCCAATGAAACAGAAGGCATAATTACTCCTTAACTATTCCGTTGTGCATAGTTCAGCCCCTAAAATTTTACTTTGTTGACTTTAGCTCCTGTGTTATTCGATCTTGAGCAAACAAGCCTTTCTAAGTGGATCTTATGTCGATTGGTCCAACAGAATGATGACGTGCCTACTAGTTTAAGTATGTACTAATTTGGGCTGCTAGTACAAGTATGATAGCTGACAGGATAGTTGTCTGCTACCTAAACACAATGACGTGCTGAGTAGTACTTCAATGCTTTCCTTCTTAATACAAGTTGTACAAATCTTAAAACAAACAAAAAGGTAAGTAATCATCCTCTACCATTTATTCATGCTTATTATTTGTGCAACTTTTAAAAAGAAAAGCACACCTCTCTAATGTGCTTTGGAGTAAACATTTCATGTAGCACAGCAGAGGGTTTCCATATGTAGAAATTTTACAAGAATTTGTTGTTTTCCTACGAATTTTCCCTAAAAACACATCGATACGCTAGCTGGATGCAATCAATTAATTACCCTAACCTCCTTGAGAGAAACAAAAACAATTAGTTTAGTATCAAAGGGCCCGGTTAGACAATTCTGAGTAACCAAAGGGGCTTGAATTGATTACGGGATGAAACAAATAGTAGAGAAACAGATTTTGGCTGCTAGATTCATGCTCATGACTATTCATTATCGTCGATCAAAAGGGCACCACCGCAGTCAACCAAAATTTGGTGAAATCACGGCGGATTGGGTGGACCTGTGCGATGTGTTGCTTATATAATGAGTTACCAGCGTCGCGGACGGTGGCGCGCACGGTGTAGCCGCGGTCGAGAAGGAGCTTGACGATCCACGACGCGACGTACCCCGACGCGCCGGTCACGCACACCACCTTCCCCGTCCCCGTCCCGGCCTCCGCCGCACAGGACCTCATGCTGCCTAGCAACTTGGCTGCTGCTTCTGCCTCGACCACTCCCGACAGGAGCAAATATATGGCTACATGAAAATTCGCTAGCTCATCGACCACTAGCAGTCTCTGTATATGTCCCTACTCTTGCACATGGCAGAGCGGATTGCAGCCAGGTCAAAACGGTTGCTGTCAAGCAGTGGCATTAGCTGCAGACGGCGCCATCGAGAGAGACACGACCCGGGATTTTTTTCAAATATTATGAAAAAAGGAAATTACAAAAATTATATGGCGAAAAAAATTACAAAAATATATCTTTATCATCATTTTAAATGGCGATATGCTGATGTAGACTCCACGTAGTCTCTCTGTCACCGTTTAAACTTGCGATAGAGACTCGAGTTAGTCCAAACCATCTGTCACCAATTTGTCTTCCACTCTGAAAGACTTCAATTTTTTATTTCCATGTTAAGCAAAATTCGCCTTTCTGTCGCCTGCTGGTGGTATTCATTGTAGGCATATATGATAAAGTGGAACGTGTATTGCAGAGAGCCCTTCCACGTGTCGGCTCTCCATTAGAGCCCCTCAAACAAATGCATAATTACGTTTAGGTCCTTTCACCAGTTGAGGCAATTTTGTTGCTGATTTAATTGAGCTATCAAATAATGTTATAAATTTTTTAAACTTTTTGATAAAGGTCCTTAAAGTATGCCTAAGCTACCATAAAAAATTTGGATCATGATCAAACCTGTACAGTTTTAAAAATTCAAACAATGCTACTAATGCGTTCAGAGAAACTCCACTGATTTAATTGAGGTAATAAATCATATTGGAAATTTTTGAAACTTTTTTATAAGGGTCCTGAGAGCATGCATAGGCTACCATAAAAAAATTGCACCATGATTAAACCTATGCGATTTTTAGAAATTCTCAATGCATTTAAATTTCGCTTTTTTTGGTTTTCCAGAGCCATCAAACGAATTTGATTTTGAAAACTTTTTAGAAGGGTCCTAAGAGCATGACTAAGCTACCATAAAAATTTCAGATTATGATCAGACTTATGCAGTTTTAAAAAAGATCTGACAATGATGCTAACGCATTTAAAGCAACTTCATTGATTTAGTTGACCTATTGCAAATTTTTTAAACATTTTGAGAAGAGCCCTGAGAGCATATGTAAGCTAACATAAAGATTTCAAAGCATGATCAAACTTGTGCGATTTTTAAGAATTCTGACAGTGCTACTGATACATTTAAATTTATTTGATTACCTGAAAACTTACCTTCGCGCGGTGTCACGGTGCAAGTGCGCGACGTGTCACCACGCGTACGCATATAGTATATATGGCTACATAAAAATTCGCTAGCTCGTCGACCACTAGCTGTCTCTGTATATGTCCCTACTCTTGCACAAGGCAGCGTGGATTGCAGCTAGCTGCCAGAGTGCCTGGTGCAGCAGGTCAAAACGGTTGATGTCAAGCAGTGGCACTAGCTGCAGACGGCGCCATCGAGAGAGACAAGATCCGGGAATTTTTTTAAATATTATGAAAAAATAAAATTACAAAAATAATATGGCGAAAAAGTTACAAACATATAATTTTGTCGTCATTTCAAATGGCGATATACTGATGTGGATTCCACGTAGTCTCTCTGTCGCCGTTTCAACCAGCGATAGAGACTCGACTTAGTCCAAACCATCTGTCACCAATTTGTCTTCCACTCTGAAAGACTTCAATTTTTTATTTCCATGTTAAGCAAAATTCTCCTTTCTATCGCATACTGGTGGTATTCGTTGTAGGCAAATATAATAAAGTGGAACGTGTATTGTTAAGCGGACGAAACATAACTTAGAATTTTGTAAGGTGGATGGACATGGCGGAATTTTCTCTTGAAATATTACAAAAAAATAAAATTACAGAAATAACATGACGGGAAAAAATTACATAGCATAATATATAAAACGACAAAAGAAAACATACATATAATCCCGTTACATAGCATGACATAGAAAACAATGAAAGAGACATGATGCAAACAGTTCGGTTCGTTGCCTATGTTAAACTTGCTATTTGTACGGTACAAATGGCGACATGAACGAACTATGAACGGAAGGTACAGCTACGATACATGTGCATCTTTTGGAATTAGAGAGAAGTTATGCTTGTTGTCATGGACCCTATACGGAAGGATCTATCGGTGCCCTCTCCTTTGATTTCATGAGGCTTAGGGTCTTGGCTTTCTTCCAATTACTCCCGTAGACATCCACCCAATATTAGTCTTTAGGGGCAATCTTAGGCTCCTCCTAGAAGCGAGCCTCGTCGGCTTGCTCTTTCAGCTTCTTCTCTATGTGCATGAAGCTCATCAATGGGCTTCCAGAAGTGTGCTTCTCTAGGGCGGTAGGTCGGGAGCTTTCCTTTGCCTTCCATAGTCTCAGGCGAAGGTTTCCAATGGGTGAAGCGCTCGGGTGCAACTGGGTAGTGAAGCCAAATTTTGTGCTCGAAGAACGCCGTGTCTTACTTGTGTAGCCCATCGATCCGTTGGAAGAAGTAGCAGTTGTTCTCTTCCTTTGATTGTTTGTGGATGAAGTTAGATGTATGAAAAACGCAATGTGCATTGCAGAATGTACATGCGTGTCATTAACTTACCATGAGCTCCTTGCACGTCAGGCTGGCGGTGTCTGGATGTATGGATTGGATGATCTACACCGGAGTATCACAGTTGCAGTTTGGGTGCGGAAACTCTGGTGGCACAGGTGCATCCTTGCAAGAAACATTTGGGTAGGTCCCAGCCTTCTTGGCAACCCACTTCTTCTTTCGAAGAATCGTTGCGTAGTCCGACATTGTCAACCCCAAAGGTGTAGGGGTGTTGGGTGTGGCGGTGTCACGGATGGAGTGTTGGCTGTGGAGGTTGGCCTGGTGAAGTGTTGGTCGTGGTCGTGGAGTGGCCGCTGTTTTTATAGTTAGTTTTTAGTTACTGGTGCATCGTAAATATTATGTGATGGTGGTGAGAGCTACGGTAGTGTGTTATCACTTCGTCTGACAAAGCAAGTGTGCATCGTGGGCTGCAAAAGAAATACAAGACAATATTGAAATGGCTGTAGAAGAATTCATGCAGAGAACATTATGTATGAAATAGTACTGCAAGGTTTACCTAAAAACATGTGGGCGTAGGGTGTCGGATGCTGCCAGCTGGAGCCCTTGGGCATGTCTGGAGGAGGTGGGTGAACACGTCTGATGACCCAGCTATGCTGTGGTGGACATGTTGATCACGTACGGACAAGTACACTGGACCTTGAAGCACGTCATCCTCCTTGGGCCTCCTACACAACATAAGATGGACAATGCGCTTAATCTTGTCCTGTAAACGGCCCAACATCCCTCTGAGGTGATCCATGGTAACCGCCAAGGTGTTCCCGGAGCTGACTCGAGATGTAAGGGAGGTAAGCTCCTCATAGGCCTCCCTCGAAAGATCGCTCTACGTACAAATGGAAAGATGTTGTAATCAAAGCAACCATAAGCATTGTATGGATTGTAAATTTGAGAACATATCGAGTGTTTTACTCACCAAGCAATGATAAGCGGAGTCTGGCTAGGAAGGGTACGTGTCTCTCATCGTAGCAACGTGCCTCGAAGGTCCTCCACGACATGTCTCTACTACTTTTAATTAGGAGTTGGTGACGGTCCGTTCTTCACCCACACCACACCGTACGCTCACCACCACAAAAAAAACGTTCGGTTCTATTCGCTACGCCCCCTCCCGATCTACTCCGTAAATGCTACCGCCCGCCACCATCACACCACCTCTTCCTCCTTCGTTCCTACCCCTCCTCTTGCCTTCCCCGCGCCCACATCATTAGGGATGAAAACGGATCGGATAGTTTCCGACCGATCCGAATAATTTCGGATACGGATAGGTTCGGATCGGATTTTTTTCGGATAGTTTCGGATCGGATACGGATACGGATTTTTTTATCGGATACGGATTCCGTAGTGCACTATCCGGCGGATACGGATACGGATCCGGATTATCTGATCAACTGGAATTCGGATATCCGGTAAACTGGTTCACAAAATCACGGACTGTCCATCATGTTCACAACTCACAAGTATTTTGTATCAGCCTTCCTCAAATCCAGATCTAGTCCCCCACGCAGCCACACCACGAGCCCACGACCACCTGTCTCCCGCCGGCGAGCCCACAACCACCGATCTCCCGCCAGTGTCGCCGCGCCACCCTTGTCCCGTCTCCCCCTAGCGCCACCGTTCTCAGGCATCGGCTTAGTCGATCACCCTTATCTCCCCAGGCACCGCCCTCGTCTCCCCAACGTCTCGCTCATCGTCCCCCGGTGGCCGCTGCCGCCCTTGTCTCCCCCCGGCGCCATCCTCCTCCAATCCCTGGCGCCGCCATCCTCAGGGCCTCAGCTCAGATCTCCCCACGGGTGGACGGGGCGGATGGGTTGGCATCGACCTCGTCATCCACCGGTGGCCGCTGCCACCCTTGTCGTCTCCCCCCGACGCCATCCTCCTCCGGTCCCCGGCGCCACCGTCCTCAGGGCCTTGGCTCAGATCTCCCCTGGGGCGGACGGGTTAGCGTCGCCCTTGGATCGTCTCCCCCGGCATCGCCCTTGTCTCCCTAGGCGCCGCCCTCATCATCACCTGGTGGCTGCTGCGGCCTTTGTCTCCTTGGCTCCATCTTTCTTTCTTCCATGACACAAAGCTGAAGCCTGAAGTACATGCTCATTAGTTGATTACTATCCACAAAGGAGATGGGAGAGGATCAGTATACAGCTTCAATTTAGCTTGTCTGCATATAGCATTTGTGCTCTGTATGTTGATGATTTTTGTTTCACCTACAGGCAATCAGAGCCGCAGGGACAAAGACCATGTTTATGATTATCTCATGGCTGTTTTTGCTTGACATTGATGAGTTTGAAACTCCAGGAGTGAAATCAATTCTCAGCTTGGTTGTTCCAGAGCAGAGGTGAGGGAAGGTATAATTTTTTCATCACTCCATTTGCTTGACTATCTTGAAGTTGTCCAAGCTTTGATTTGTACCAAATATTGGATTGTAGCTGCATTTTAGGAGTTATGCTATTCTCGTGTTGTAGTGAGGTAATTTCAGAGCTACGTGATTTCAGAGCAGCAGAGAGGCTGTAAGTTTTGATCGTTGATTTCTTGTGTACAATCTAAGGGGTATCGTGTTCCGATAAATATCCGTGACCATATCCGATTCGATTCGTATTCGCTCCGTATCCGTATTCGACATTATCCGTATTCATATTCGTATCCGGACTATCCGTATCCGTATTCGAATATGAGAAAATATACGAAAGCAAATATGGTAAAGCTATTATCCGTCCATATCAGATCCGTTTTCACCCCTACACATCATCCCTCTACCTCCTCACGGCCGCGCCGTCCCTCCGCTTCCCCACGTCATGATGTGTGGTGGTATCGGCCGCATCCTCTTCCTCCTCCGTTCCTACCCCTCCTCCTGCCTTTCCCGCGGCCACGCCGTCCATCCGCTTCCCTGCGTCATGACGTGCAGTGGTTCTACCGAGGTTGTCTAGCGCTGGATCAGGCCTTTCCCGCCAACGTCGGCGGCCGATCTAACCCTCTCGACCCCGCCACCGCCAGATCCAGTCATCACCAACACCATCGCTACCATCTACCAGTGAGGGGAGCATCGACATCGTCAACCACATCGCCCCCACCTAGGTCGTAGTCCGCCCTCCCCTTCGCATCTCTCGGAGTCTCATCATTTCTACTTTCGTTGGTTAGGAATCGATTCCTTCCCAACCCTCATTGCTGCTTTTTTCGTGGGGAGAGAGGGGGATTTTGCCTCGTTGCTGCTCGGTTCAAGATTTGTGATGATCGAGGAGCAGATACGTCGCGTAGAGTTTGCATCGATCATAGCTTCGTGGAATCATAAGATGTCTCGATCGATTTCTTGGTGTTCTGTTTAATATTTGTGTTAGACAGGATATCTTCAGGAATCACATCTCCTATTTTCTCTCCTGTAATCAAGGCTGCCCTCCCGGTTCTGTTTCTATAAACGGGTAGTGGCTTGCCTATATATTGTAATCATGCACCCGTAATTATTCCAAGGCGTGATTACCCCAAATCTACACGTCTTCATGGTATCATTAGCATTTCCTTCCTGAAACCGCTTCCGCATCTCTCCTTTTTTTCCTCGCGTCAATGGCCGGCGACGCCCCTGTTGTGCCCGACGCGGCTGCCCCTGTTGCACACGCTGAGGAAGCACGCCTTGCCAGAGAGCAGGCTGCCACCGCACGCCGCGCCACGGCCGACGAGGCTGCTGCTGTGCAGCGTCAACTTCAGGAGGAGGTGGCTCGTCATGAGCTCGCCGCCGCCGCCGCGCCGCCGCCTCAGAGGTCTGCCGACGCCGCCGCGATGCCGACGCCGACGGCATCGTTGATTTACCACGACTCACCCGAGGCGGCGGCGACGCCGTTTCCCATCCCGACGTCCGATGCTATCTCCGCTCCACTCACGGTACCGGGTATTCCCAACATCCGCTCTCTTGTTCCGGTCGTCCTCGACCTCAACACCCCGTCGTTCTCCAAGTGGCGCCGGCTCCTCCTCCTCGTCCTCGGCAAGTACGCCCTCACCGACCATGTTCTCTGCGACGCCGCCTTCTCCAACGTCCCCCATTGGGTGAGCATGGATCTCCATGTCCTCACATGGCTCTACGGGTCCATCACGAAGGAGCTGTTCGAGATCGTCACCTCTTCCTCGCCGTCCACCCGTGCCGCCTGGATCGCCCTCGAGCAGCAATTTGTCGGCAACCGCGAGACCCGCGTGCTCCTCGTCGACACAGAGTTTCGCACGCTCACGCAGGGCAGCCTCTCCATCACCGACTACTGCCGGCAGATGAAGACCTTGGCCGACTCCCTCATCGAGCTTGGCGAGCCCGTCTCCGATCGCATGCTGACGATCAACGTCCTCCGTGGCTTGAACGAGCGGTTCGAGTACATGCGGCCGATCTTGAAGAGACAGCGTCCCCTCCCTTCCTTCGCGGAGGTCCGTTCCGATCTCCAGCTTGAAGAGCTTTCCATGGCGCCTCCCTCCTCGACAGCACCTCCCACCGCCTCGTCGCGGTGCCTCGGTGCTCCCTCCGCGCAACGACTCTTCGCCTCCACTCGGCGAGGGCAACGCGCAGCGCCGTGGCAATGGGAATCGCGGCGCTCAGCCATCCCCCGGCGGCGCACAGCAGCAGTTCGGCGCCCCACAACACACCACCAATATGCGTTCCTGGCCCACAATCTACAATCCCTGGATTGGGACCATCCAGATGTGGCGGTCCATCCGGGGCCACCCGTCTCTCGACGCTGGCGGACCGCCACCCACCCCAAAGACGCCCGATCGCCAGACCTGCCTTCCCGCCCCCTGGCGCAGCTGGGCTGGCCAGTGGCCCTCCGCCGTATGGGTCGCTCGCTCAGATGGGCCGCCTCACGCCAAGAGCCGCCCACCACCCGTCTCCACAAAGAGAGCCGCCTTCCATCCACAGGCCTTCGGCGGCTTCGGGCCTTGGGATCAGTAGGCCCTCGTCGGCACCTTTAGCACTATGACGCTTGCTCCCCCGGCTCCCACCGGCGAATGGTACATGGATTCCGGCGTGACCGCTCACATGGCATCCCAGTCTGGTATATTATCCCGCTCCCATCCACCCTCTCCTTCCACCCCCTCCTCCATTATTGTCGGGGATGGGACTATGCTGCCTGTCACATCCACTGGTTCCACTCACATTGGTCCCCTCCTTCTAGACAACGTTCTTGATTCCCCCCAGATAATCAAAAACCTTGTCTTTGTTCGTTAGTTCACCACTAACAATGTCTGTTCCGTCGAGTTTGACCCCTTTGGCTTTTCTGTGAAGGACCTCAGGACCAGGAGCATGATCGCCAGGTGCAATAGCTCCGGGCCCCTCTACCCTCTTCGTCTCTCGCCACCCTCCGACGCTTCGCCGTGTGCCCTCCTTGCCGACGCGTCCCCCAAACCGTGGCATCGCCGCCTCGGTCATCTCGGCCACGAGGCTCTATCCCGCCTAGCTAATAGTTCCCTCATTTCATGTAATAAAGACGCCACCGTTGAGGCCGTTTGTCATGCATGTCAACTCGGTCGCCACGTGCGCCTCCCTTTCTCTACCTCTCAATCGCGTGCTTCGCATAATTTTGACCTTGTGCACTGTGATCTTTGGACCTCTCCTGTACCCAGTGTATCTGGTTTTAAATATTACCTTGCCATTCTTGATGATTGTGCCCATCACCTGTGGACCTTTCCCCTTCGTCTGAAATCTGACACGTTCCGCACTATTGCAAGCTTTTTCTCGTTCATTGCCACCTAGTTCGGCACCACCATTAAAAGCTTCCAATGCGACAACGGTCGTGAGTTCGACAACTCCTCCACTCGTGCTTTCTTTCTCTCTCATGGCGTCAACCTTCGTATGTCCTGTCCCTACACCTCTCAACAGAATGGCAAGGCGGAACGCGTGCTCCGCACCACGAACAATATTGTTCGCTCCCTCCTCTTCCAAGCCCACCTCCCCCCAGCATATTGGGTTGAGGCCCTCCACACCGCCACTTATCTCCTCAATCGTCATCCCACCTCAACCTTACGCTTTTCCACCCCCCACTTTGCCTTGTATGGCACCCCTCCATCCTACACACACCTTCGTGTCTTCGGTTGTCGGTGCTATCCTAATACCTCCGCCACATCCGCACACAAACTCTCCCCTCGTTCCACTCTTTATGTGTTCCTTGGCTACTCGTCGGATCACAAGGGGTATCGATGTCTCGACCTTTCCACAAACCGAATCATCATATCCCGTCATGTCGTGTTCGACGAGTCCTCCTTCCCCTTTGCCGAGCCTTCCTCCTCCTCGGGCTCACCCATTAACCTCGCTTTTTTGGATGAGTTTGATTCTCAGGATGTTGTGCAGCCACCTCGCCGCGTCGTCCCACTGCCTGGGTCCCCTGCTGCGGTCCCTGTAGCCCCCAGCGCGACAGGATCGCGCGGCTTCCTGGCGTCTGGCGCGTCTCTAGAGCCACTTCACCAGCAACCTGCCTCCAACACCCCTGCTGGGCTGCCTCGCCCCACCGGTCGGTCCGGCGCTGGGCCACCTGGTCCGGCCCACGCTGGGCGCCGCTCCGTCGCTGGTTCCCGCCGGTCCCCTCAACCAGACGCCGCCCTCCATTGGCCGCCCCGTCGCCGTTGGGCCGCCGCGTCGCCGCTTCACGGGGCCCTCGGCTCCATTGATCGTGCTGGGTCTCTCCGTGGGACCGCCTCTCCTCTACAAAGACGGTGCCGCGGCCTTCTTCCTCCGCCGCTTCCGGCGCAGGCTCGTGGTCTCTCCGACAACCTCCATAGCATGCGCGCTGCGCAAAGGATGGGTTCCGGCACCTCGCTGAACCTCGGCGCGCTGCCGTCTCCCGTGCCTAACTCCTACCGCCGCGCCTTGACGATCCGCATTAGCGCAGTGCTATGGAAGAGGAGTTCGGCCTTGGTCGACAACGACACTTGACTCTCGTGCCCCGCCTCCTCGTGCCAACATCGCCACCGCAAATGGATCTTCAAGCACAAGCTTCACTCCGACGGCACCTCGACCGATACAAGGCACGTTGGGTGCTTCATGGTTTCACACAGCGTCCGGTGTCGACTTTGATGAGACGTTCAGCCCGGTGGTCAAACCGGCCACCGTCCGCGATCGTCCTCGGCTTGGCCCCGCCCCGCGACCGCCCATCCATCGCCTTGATGTTAAGAATGCCTTCCTTCACGGCACTCTCTGAGACGGCCCATCGCTCTCGGCCGTGCGGGTTTGTTGATCCGCTCGCCCAACCATGTCCGCCACCTCAACAAATCCTCTATGGTCCAAGCGGGCTCCCGTGCATGGTACAATTGTTTTGCCGCCACCGCAGCCGCCGGTTTTCTGGAGGCCAAGTCTGACACTTCCCTATTCATCTTCCGTCGCGGGCCTGACACAGCTTATCTACTGCTCTATGTGGACGATATTGTTCTGACGGCCTCGTCCGCCGGACTACTTCAGCAGATCATCGCCTCCCTCCAGGCGTCCTTTCCCATGAAGGATCTTGGGCCACTTCAGCATTTTTTGGGTATCGCTGTGACTCGCTCATCTGCTGGTATGTTGCTCTCACAACGTTAGTACGCCCTCGAGATTTTGGAGCGTGCTGGGATGACTGCATGCAAGCCATGCAACACTCCGGTTGACTCCCAAGCCAAACTTTCTTCCGCCGGTACACCTGTGGCTGATCCGTCCGAGTATCGCAGCTTGGTTGGCGCTCTTCAGTATCTGACCTTCACCCGGCCTGACATACAGTATGCTGTCTAGCAGGTCTGCTTGCACATGCATTACCCCCGGGAGCCTCATCTCACTACCGTGAAGCGCCTTCTTCGCTACCTTCAAGGCACCGTTGATCTTGGTCTCCTCCTCAGCCGCACCTCGCCTTCTGCACTCACCGTCTACACTGACACCGACTGGGCTGGCTGTCCCGACACACGCAAGTCCACCTCGGGCTATGCTGTGTTTCTTGGTGACAACCTCGTCTCTTGGTCCAGCAAGCGCCAGCAGACCGTCTCGAGTTCCAATGCCGAAGCCGAGTACCGAGCTGTTGCCAATGGTGTCGCTGAGGCCACCTGGCTTCGCCAACTTCTCCAGGAGCTACATCACCCGCTTCAGCGCACGTCGCTTGTTTACTGCGATAATGTGAGTGCCGTCTATCTCTCGAGTAATCCGGTGCAACACCAGCGCACCAAGCACATCGAGATTGACCTTCACTTCGTCCGTGAACGAGTGGCTGCTGGTGCCGTTCGTGTTCTCCATGTGCCAACCACCTCTCAGTTTGCCGATATCTTCACCAATGGCCTTCCGTCGACTGTCTTTTTTGAGTTTCGGTCCAGTTTGAATGTCCGTTCCACCGATGTTCACACTGCGGGAGGGGGGGTGTTAGACAGGATATCTTCAGGAATCACATCTCCTATTTTTTCTCCTGTAATCAAGGCTGTCCTCCCTGTTCTGTTTCTATAAACGGGTAGTGGCTTGCCTATATATTGTAATCATGCACCCGTAATTATTCCAAGCCGTGATTACCCCAAATCTATACGTCTTCAATTTGTTCGATCTTATCTTCGATGACGAGTGGTTTTTATACCTCCCGGTGAAATAGATGATGGGAACTATAGTTTCTATGTTTGCAGTAATGCGTAGTAGGCGGGTGATTAGAATTTACCAAAGATTCATGCAAACAAAATTGTCTAATTTGTCCAACCTTCTCAATTATGCAAGGGCAAGGGGGTTCTAAATTCCTAATTTATCGGTGTTACTGTATGATTTTGTCCTTAAATTTGTGGTAGATTTTTTGGCTCGATAGGCCCCCTTTATATCTTAGTGCTTGATATCTTCAATATTTTTTGTCTATCCGTGTAACTTTCAATTTCATCTCTTTTGTTATGTTGCCAATTGGAATGGTCTTCAACTAATTCTAATATTAGAGCAAGTAGTAAACCAATAGAGTTAGGGAAATATTCCTCCAACTTATTTGGCTAATGAAACATGAATGAATCTTCAAAAGATGAATATTTTGATCCCACAATCTGTTATACAGCTCTTCAGTTTATCATCAAAACTATGGTCATTCTCTGCAGTGAAGAATTTGATGTACTAATGGAGTCGAAGGGTGGCAAGAAGAAGTCTAGCAGTAGTCGTTCCTCCCTGATGTACGAAGCTCCCCTCGGCTACAGCATCGAGGACCTTCGACCCACTGGCAACATCAAGAAGTTCTCCGCTGCTTACTCCAACGTATGTATCGGATCGATTCAGTTCTTTTTTACTTCTGCAATTCTTGTTGATGATTGGCTGCTAACAACGTCAATTGTTTCGTCTCATGCAGTGCTCGAGGAAGCCATCCTGATATCCCTCTCGGCTAGGCACATCGGTACCACCAGTTGGCCAGGTCATCAATTTGATCACTTGTTTATTCTTTCTGGTTTCTTTCGATCCTAGCATCCTACATTACTATTTTCGATTAGTACTATACCATTTACATTTGAGGTATGGAGCGTTTGGTTGTTGTGGACTACACAGGTAGGCTGACTTTGACAAACAAGGCGCTGTATTTTGAGGCTTCTGGCAAAATTTCATTTGAACCTGCATTGAAAGTTGAACTTTCAGGCACTGAAATAGAACAACAAGTTAAGCCATCTTCAACAGGTCCTTTTGGCGCATCTTTGTTTGACAAAGGCATCACGTTTGAGTCACTGTGAGTTCCATCTTGCATTTCTCCTTTTGGTGTTCATATGGAGAACTTAGACTGTTCATTTTTTATTTTTTTAGCAAAAATATTTTTTAAAATTATTATCACTACATTCCTCTTACAAAGAATAGCCATTTTTTGTTGGGTTAGACAGTAACCATTCCTGGTCACTAATCGAGCTCGAACTGACTTTGTTAGTGTCGTCAATCAGCTCGACTCCACAAGGGAAAACGAGAAGGAAAAATAAACCTTAATATTTCTTGCAAGTGCATGTGTAATGCGGATTTTTCAAAGCATCCATCTTAGTGAGCTAGCTAAAGGACTGCAGAATTAATAAGCATCTCTCTTGAAATGTATCAGTTTGTTATTATTTTTGACTGTAAGGTTGGTACTTTTCCTATCAAGTATTTAGGCATACCTCTGCATTTTGATAAGTTGAGAAGAGAGGACATTCAACCTTTAGTAGACAAAATTTTGAAGAGGATAGCAGGTTGGAGAGGTAAACTGCTGTCCTATGGGGGCAGATTGGTTTTGATAAGTCATGTTTAGCTAGCATACCAATCTATTTGTTGTCGTTATCATTTCTGGATTGTTTTAAGGTAATATAGTTTGGATCTTTTACTATCTTGTGAGATGCATCCTTTTGATGTTTAGGGTTTGGAGAACCCTGAGGAGCTTAATTGTAATGTTCTTTTATGTGTCCAATACTACACAAATCTTACTCAGTTGGAATCTTGAGGCTTGTTATTGTTATAAGTAGCCATTTTTGGATTGCTTTAAGGTAATTTTTTTTATCATTTCTGGATTGCTTTTAGGAAATATTTTGTTTTTGATCATTGCACATATAGTAACTTACTCAATTGTAATGTTGTTCTTTTATGGCCAGTACTACACAAAACTGAGTGAAGAACTTTTCATATTCGTGGTGGAGCATCGATTGCTGGAATCTTGAGGTTTGTTATTGTTACAAGTAGCCATTTCTGGCAGATTTACTTGTTTACCATTCCATGCGTATATTGCTTGAGAGTTTAGACAATGTAAAATTGTGGACTTTACAATCGCAAGGTAGATATTTAATCAAACTTACTGTGCTCAGGGGGATAATAAAGTTATATTTAACTTTAGTTAGAACTAAAAAATTCTTACCAGAATCAACTACCATAGAGAAAAAAAATCCCAAACCCACATCTCTTTCATCTAATCCCTACTAACATGTGCTGTTAAGTGCTTCGCCTGAAGCTGATTACCACAATCTATAGTCTATCAAAATCCAATCTTCTCTATCATTTGTAGCAAAAACTCCTGAAATGACCATAAAAAAAGCTCCAAAAAATTATGCGTATGCTGTCAATGACAGGCTTGAAGGATACTTTAGCAAAATCGGAGCCTGAAATAACAACACATGAACAGGATAAGTAAAAAAAATAAGAAAAACTTTCTGCAAAAGGAATTATAGCACATTGATCTTCTAGCATAAGATTCAGAACTTAAAGGCAAGATACTAAAGTAAAGTCAAATGCAACACAAGCATACAATGAAGTGTAATTTTGCTCGGCACATGACAAATCATCTTCTAAGTTGTAATAAATCGCCAAATCTCAGACAAAATTCAATCCTGAATGCTGTAATGGCCAGTTGGTCACACAACATGTCGGAAGAGAAGTAAAGACAACCAACTTTCGTATCCTGCTACTTCAAGAGTGCTGAGAGGGCAAAAAAGTATGAGGGGACTCTTAAGATTGAAATTTTTATCAAAACAAAATGTTCTCAATAGATTTGATGCCATCTAAGTCATCCTATTAAATTACCGATCTAACTTAGAGGCTTTCAGAACTTGCATTGCACATAAGCTTGATCAGAAATTAAAGCTGCTAGGTGTGTTTATTGACAAACATCAAAGGGCATAAACAATAGAGTATAGCAACAGCCTGAAAATCACCAATACCTGTAAAGCAAGACACGTTGCCATACAGAGGCAGTTCCGAGGTATGTTCTATTTGTGATCATCCCATCTCCCAGGATTTCCTTTTCCTTTTTACATTTACTCTCAAGGTATATTTTGTCCCTCATCTTCAACATCCTTAGCTTCAGTTGAAGCTTGAATCATTAGTTGCCGATTCTCTCACCACCTGAGCGGTTTCATTGTTTTCGAAGGATCGAGATGACGATCAGAGGAGGGGTTGTGAATGATCGTAAAATAAACTTTTTCCCCTCAAAACAATCCCTCCAACATCCTCATACCAAAAATACGAAGTGAAGAAAGCAAAAATCCCAGAACTTTCATCAGCGGGCGGCACTACCTACAGTAATATTAGCCCGAGAACAGTATTTTCAGCTCGAGTCCGAAAAGAAAAATTGAGATATCTTTTGATCGGATGATCCAAACTCAATGAAACTCTGTCGACACCATTCTATTGATGTCAGGAACCTATTCCAACCATCGATTGCAAAAATTGACGTCAAAGTTCTGACCTTTTTCAAATTTACAGATGGGTGCACAAAAACGGGTTAAAAATAAAAAACTTGGCTCTTAGCTAGCTCGTGGGTTTTTGATGATCAAGATGATCCTAGATGCCTTTCCATATGTCACAGCAAGCTAGAACACAAGACAAGAACACCCAAAAACTTATCTACCAAGAATGATCCTCTTAAGAACAAAAAATCGGTTTCTTGCAAGAAAGAACACAAGACTTGCCTAGATGATTGGGATATGGTCTGAAGAAGACTCATCCATCAATCATATATCCTCAGCAAAAAGATCCAAAAGCATTTAGAAGGAGGGGAGGCAAATCCAACCTGCATTTAAGTAAATTGCAAGAATGTAAATTGCTGAATTTAAAGACATAATGTAAATGCGGAAAGTAAATTCAGAATTGAGAGGAATGGATTAAACTTTCATTTCTGGAAGGAAGGTTTACAAAGCCTCACAACAAAGTTGGCAAAACTCAAAGGAGCATCAAAATCTCTAAAAACATCAAGTGAGAGGAGGCTACTCCTACCCCTCTATTTATACTACTCTTGGGCCACCTACCACCCTTGGATGAGCCTCTAAACCTTAGAGCATCCATCAAGGGCTAGAATTAACCCACTCACATAGCCATGCAAGGGCTCACCCAAAACCCACACACATAACGGGTTTTCTTCCACGGTTTTCAAAGCACACTAACTAGACTCGCTAACCTATCAACTAGACCGCGATCCGATGGCCCTAATTGATCATCCAGCATCTAGCTAGCATCTCATCCGTTCCATGTCTTCTTGGCTTGTACAAACTCCGTCTCCGATCATCTTCCGGCGATCCCTGACCGTCTAGACCTTCGGCACACCTCGCCTCGTCTCGGTCATCCTACGCCTCACTATGATCTAGCACCATCGTCCTGCAACCATCAAAAACAAGGAAACACATCACATAGCATTTCCCACAATTTTAAATTTAATTTCCAAAAATTTCCTGATAGACCGGCACTACCGCTCCTGGAGCCGGTAGTGCCGAGTTTGCTGGCAATACTGCTCCCTAGAGCCGGTAGTGCCGTTAGCACTGAAAACCCGCGAAACTTGCTCTCTAGAATATAACTACCGCCCTCTGGGAGCCGGTAGTGCCGCTTTTGCCGGCACTACCGCTCCAGAGGCTGGTAGTGCTGCTCGTGGCAGACTCAACTCAAATTGCTTAAAATTTGAAAATCCAATTAAAATCAAACTCAAACCAGAGCAAACCAAGCTCAAATTTAGTCAAATACTCATCACCAACAAGAGTAGACCTCCACATAGTCTTTCAATCTCCCCCTTGATTAGTATATTGACAAACAACATAAAAGGCATAATTTGAGTTTAAAAGAGAAGAAGAAAGCAATTTAAATGCAAAGCCAAACTTGGTCCAGAGAGAAAGATATAAAATCATGACCAAGTTGATAGGAAGAAATTTAGAGCAAAACCAAGGAAAGAGCAAGTTTTCCATAAAAGCTCTAAAATCCAATCATAAGTTGCCAAATGTGGTTATGTGATTATGATCCAAAAGAAATAGCAAAGTTTTATAAGGATCATAAGAACCAAATAGCTTTCACATTTTTATCTCTTTTTTTAATTTAATGATGCCTTTTCTACGTGTTCTCCCCCTTTTGGCAATATAGGCATTAAAATAGAATTTTCTCCCTCTTTTTATGTATGCATGAAATGCAACCTAAGGGAGCTTTGAAGATTATCCAATTGATCATAATGACATGATATGACACCAAGCTAGTCTATTTTAGATTAGACTAGTCTAAGACATGTCCAAATGCAAATACAAGCTTAGTTTTGAATATTTTAATTTTAGCAAGATTTGACATGTGCAACACTTAGCATTAGATTCAAAAATAGAAGTAAAGCCACTCTAAGGATCAAAAGGAAAACCTAGAGTTCAACCTACTTAACACTTTGGGGAATCTAGAAGTGAAAGGACAGGGGATGTCGCCTAGAGGGGGGTGAATAGGCGAATTAAAAACTTTAACACTGAATGCAACGGAATAAAAAATTTGCAGCTAAATAAAAACTCCCGAGGGCCTCAACCCGGAATGTCCGGGGTATATAACCCGGATACTCCGGATTATCCGGACTGTCCGGGTTCAGGGGTCCGGATACTCCGGATCGAGGATCTCGAAGAGAGATTTTAAATCCCTGCAATTTTTCAACAATCTACTTGAATACAAAAGATCTAAATGCTATCAGGTACATGGGGGTATAGTAGATCTGGAGCCAAACACAACAAAAGAGTAGATCGGGCAATTTCAAGATACAAAATCAAATACTAAAACAAGAGTAAGAAGCAAACTTGGAGACGATGATTTTTCACCCGAAGTTCGGATCCTTGAGGGGATCCTACGTCTCCATTGAGGCGGCTCGGTCACACTTGAGCCAGGGTCTCTTTCAACCTCTTCCTCCGGTGTTGCACAAATGCACTCGCCGGTCTTCACCCCTTTGATTCCTTCCCTTACGGAGGCGGAACCGACCTTCACAAACTTCCCACTACCAACCACACAAAGCTCCGTGGCTCAGAGGCAACCTCCTAGCCGCCTAGGAGTCCTCAACCTCCAAGAGTAACAAATGCTCACGAAGAACAAGCTTGCGATGAAATCAAGTGCTCAAACAACTCAACACTCACTCCCCAAACTCTTCCCAACCCTTCTCACAAGGGGATCACTTAGATCTAAGGGTAAAGCTTCCTCAAAGCCCCACACACCCCCAAAAGCCTCTCAAAATCCACACGAAAAGCCTCTTCAAAATGAGGAGGATGGGGCTATAAATAGAACTCCCAAAAACTAGCCGTTGGGGCAGTCACAGACAACCCGAGACTCCGGATAAACAACCCGGAGACTCTGGATTGGAAAAGATTAGCTCATACCGAGAGAGCTAACCCGGAGACTCCGGACAAACACCCCGAACACTCCGGACAACCCGGAGTGTCCGGACTTAACACCGGATACTCCGGACCAACTGAGAGCAGCCACCGAGGGTGTCAACCCGGAATGTCCGAACAAAAACCCCGGACACTCCGGACAACCCGGAGTGTCCAGACTAAACACCGGATACTCCGGATTGCACTGAGCAGCCCGACGAAAACGAGCATAACTATTGACTCCGGACTCCGATTACAGAGATCTTGGACTCTACCGAAAGCTAAAAATGAGGGCTACACAACCAACAAGGTCTCACTACCCAAAACTCAAGGGATAAACACAGATATCACAAAGAATCCAAGGGATACCTACAACCCTCACTTTCCGGCACCACCAACACCACTCTCTTTCTAAGATTCACAAGGATGGGTCACTTGAGCACTTGACACATCTAAAAGTCATTCGACATCGCATCCCTCTTAATAGTACGGCAATCCTTAGACTCAAATTAAATCAAAGATAATACAAGTCTAGAGCTAGTCACTTGCCGTCTTCTTTCTTGATGTCGATGCATGAAGACTTTCACCAAATAATTGATGACATCTTCGCCTTGTCCAACTCGACTCGATTCACCTCATGAGACTCTCGTCCTATCAACCTTGACTTGATCATCCTCTCTGACGATCTCCACGCCAAGTCGCTCTTGACTTAGTCCTCAACTCTTGGTGACACCGCCGTCTTGTTGACCTCGGCTTAACAATCATCCTCCAAGATATCTTGGTCATCATACACATACGGGACCTAATTCTTTCCAATCCACTTATGAAAGACATTAGTCCCAAAAGCTCAATAGATATGAATAAATTGATATTTATGAGCAATTGATTACAGCAAGTGTTTCATATAAAGAAGCACAACATTAATGGAAACACTTGATATAAGAAATGTTCTCTACTAAGTACATCATGATGAATATGTAATTGATCTATATGCACTAGAGAGATAATTGCCAATATGATGAATCAATTAAATCATGGCAAGGATCACAGTCTTTACTTAAATGAAGTACATGATAGAATGTACACGAATTGTACATGTGCAAATAATATTTTGAATAAGAGTAAATATGTGATCCAACTCTAGATTAAACTTCACCAAGAGAAGTGCATGAGAAGATACACAACTAAGACATGCATGCACCAAGTCAATCTATAGCAATATGAAGTTTAACTCTAGTTAATACATGCATACTAAAAACAAAGCACATAATGAACTCAAATGAATATATATGCACAAATAAATATGACATGAACCAATGTGCATATATATAATCAACATGCTACTTGGAGTTCACTATGCATTTGCACGAAAGGAATGCAATAACAAATATAGAATAGATACCAAAATTGCATACCTTATCTTTGCTTAACCATCCCACTTGATTTTCCTCTAAAAGATGAGACTGATACTTAACTAGGCAATAACATGTTAGTCTCATAGCAATATAATCATATTAGAGGTTTGTCATTTGTTAAGCACTAAGTTAAGCATTTACTTAATTACATAGATTGTCATTATATGCGTTTGTCATTAATCACCAAAATAACATAAGTGCCTAGATGCACTTTCAAGAAGTGCATACAAGGTCCTTCGGGCTCATTTATCACTTAATGCAATTTTTGCTTTAAGAACTTTAAAAGACATATTGGGGTGCAAATGTTTGATATTATTTGCATTATTTACCCACTTATGTTTTTTTATTTGCAATTTTCTTTTTCAAGCAATTGATTCAAGCCATATGCGATCATCTCAAGATGAACTCTTAAAAGGATGGTCTAGGTCATACACTATGCATTTCAAGTTCATCCCACGTACAATGGGAAGCGATCTTGTGAATGTAAGGTGTTAAGTCGAATGCGCACAAATAGAGTCATTTTTGCTTAAATTTTCATTTTAGCACAATGATTTATGAGCAAATGAAGGACTCAAGTATGAATCAAACTAGTTTCACCCAAGTTGCTATAGGGACTCTAGAGAACTCCAAAATTTCCCAAATCATGGCATAAACCTCTAGAGAAGAAACTTAGCAAGTAAAGGCAACATGTTTCATCAAGTTTTTCATTTAAAGCTTATTTTCATTTTTAAGCTTAGCAAGATAAATTAACTTGGACATATCTAAGCTAGTGATTTTCTCCATATGATGTAGCATGGTGGATAGCGTGAAGAATAGATCATTTGCATAATAGACAAAGCTCATATAAGCAGAAAATACAGTCTATATGCAATGCATGAATAAATCTCCTAACTCCCCCTCAACATATGAGTCAATTTAAAGCACAAATCTGGTTAAATTGAGTTATTAGCAGAATTAGGCGCAAAGAAAAACCCAAATAAACTCAATAGAAACCAGAAACACAGAATGAGGAGAAGAAGTCAAGAAAAATGCAAACTAGGTGGCTATAGAACATAGAAAAGATAGAAGAGAAACACTACAGCTCAGACTCGCTCTCATCTTCCCCAATGACTGACATAGAGAAGCTAACTCTAGATCACACCTAAGGAGTGCACACAGACTCTGTCTACCCAGGGGGCCCAACACCTGCTAGACTTATAAGACTGTGAGGGACCCAACCTAGAGAGAGGAGAGAACAGTTAATTGTGCATGATAGCAACCTAAAATATAGGATGAGAGGTACATGCAAAGCATGCCAGAAATCTAAGTGAAGCTAACTCAAAACAGGAAAATAATCCCATAAACACCCAAAAAATGCAAAAGAAAGGAAATGTTGGAAGAAAACATATAATACATAATATACAGACCAGCTCCCCCTCAAGAGATGCCGTAAGGGCACACAACTGCAAGCTCTTCTCTCAAGACCACAAACCTAGAGCTATCCAAAGGCTTAGTAAAGATATCGGTAATCTGGTGGTCATTCTCTACAAACTGAAGCACTATATCACCCTTCTCCACATGGTCTCTAAGAAAGTGATATCTAATATCAATATGCTTGGTTCGGGAATGCTGCACTGGGTTCTTAGCAATGCAAATAGCAGAAGTATTGTCACAGAAAAGTGGAACACTTGCTATCGCTAACCCAAAGTCCCACAGAGTCGAACGTATCCAAAGCACTTTACTACAGCAACTTGCTGCAGCAACATACTCGGCCTCTGCAGTGGACTGTGCAACTCCAAACTGCTTCCTAGAGGACCAAGAAACAAGAGAAGTGCCAATTAATTGGTAAGTGTCAGAAGTGATCTTCCTATCTATCCTACAGCCAGCAAAGTTTGCATCGAAAAAGGCTCTAAGGGACAGAAAAGAAGAGGAAGAATATCAAATACCATAATCAATGGTAGCTCGAAGGTACATGAAGATGCGCTTCACCACTTGACGGTGAGAGGCGCGAGGAGAAGACTGAAATCAAGCGCACATGCACACAGCAAAGTGTATGTCCAGCCTCGATGCAGTGAGATACAAGAGGGAACCGATCATGCTTCTGATCTCCTTCTGATCAGCAGGGTCACCATCCTCGTCAGGCTCGAGGACAGCAGTGGTGGCCATAGGAGTCATCACTGTCTTCCCTTCAGACATATCAAACCGCCTCAGGAGGTCCCGAGTGTAAGTTACCTTGGTGCAGGAAAGTACCCTCCCGAGTCTGCTTGATTTGGAAGCCAAGGAAGTAGCTCAACTCGCCCATCATACTCATCTCAGACTCTGTGGTCATCACATTAGAAAACTGAGACACAAGAGAATGAGATGAGCCACCGAAAATGATATCGTCCACATAAATCTGGACAAGAAGAAAATGAGACTCATGGTGTCTAATGAACAGAGTCTTGTCTATTATGCCCATCTTGAAGCCATGACTGAGAAGATAAGACTTGAGCCTCACATACCATGCTCTGGGGGCCTGCTTGAGTCCATACAAAGCTTTGGAAAGCTTGTATACATGACTCAGAAACTTAGGGTTCTCGAATCCTGGAGGCTGCCTGACATACACCTCTTCCTCAATATACCAATTGAGGAATGCACTCTTGACATCCATTTGATAAAGCTTAAAGCCCTTGGATGCAGAGCATGAAAGCAGGATCCTAATAGCCTCTAGTCTAGCTATAGGGGCAAAGGTTTCCTCAAAGCCAAGACCCTCAACCTGAGAAAAGCCCTGTGCAACTAGCCTAGCCTTATTTCTAATGACAACCCATCCTTACTCTGCTTGTTTTTGAACACCCACTTAATCCCAGTGACATTATGACTAGATGGAGGCTCGACAAGCTACCAAACCTTGTTCCTTTCAAAGTTCTCAAGTTCCTCATGCATAGCATTAATCCATGACTCATCGGATAATGCATGAGAAACATCCTTCGGCTCAAATGAGGCAACAAAGGCTGAGTGAAGGCAGAAGCTGGACAAACCTGATTTTGATCGAGTGACCCGCTCAAATAGATCACCAATGATCCGATCAGGTGGATGAATTTTCTGGATATGACGGGGAGGTCCAACAACAGAAGTGGCCTCAACCTCTTGAACAGAGGAGGCAGTGGCCTCTACCTCTTGAACAGAGGAGGCAGGAACAGAGCCACTAGCTGAAGGATAGTCGAAATGCAATGGCTGGTCTCCCTGAGGTGCAGAAATGGAAACAAGAGACACCTCAGGTGTAGAGGGGACTGGATCAGGTGGAACACCATCATATCCATATCCTCATCCTCTACAAAGATGGTATCGGAGGGAAAGGAAGAGCCTGACACATCAGGTCTAGCACCTAGGCTAGCCTCACCAAAAGTCACCTCGCAGGTCCCTATGATCCTATACGTATCACAACTCCAGACCCTATAGCTACGAGAAGAAGTTGAATAACCCAGAAATATACCATCAGAAGAACGAGACTCAAACTTATCCAGGTTACCAGACTTCAAAATGAAACACTTGCAACCAAACACACGAAAATGAGACACTGGGCTTTCGCCCATACCTTAACTCATAAGAAGTGCGGTGCAAATGTGCTCTAAAAAATAATCGATTAGAAACATGACAAGCAGTAGCTATAGCCTCATCCCAAAACTTCCTAGGAGTACTGTACTCGTCTAGCATCATCCTAGCCATCTCTACTAGGGTCCTGTTCTTCCTTTCCACTATGCTATTTTGATGAGGGACGTAGGAGTGGAGAACTGATGCTCTAAACAGACTCCATACAGAAACTCTCAAAGTAGGAGTTCTTGAACTCCGTGCCATTATCATTGCGTATAGCTTGTAAGGAACCTAGGAGCTCAATAGACAACATACTGACCAAACCCCTGAAGTGAGAAAAAGTCTCATCCTTCGAGGCCATAAAAAATACCCAAGAATACCTCAAAAAATCATCAACAATGACAAAAACATACCACTTCCCTCCTGCTGACTGCACTCTAGCTGGACCAATAGTGTCCATATGTAAAAGTTGTCCTGGTGCATCAGTCATCACAACGGTGACTGGGGGATGAGAGGCAGTAACCATCTTGCCATGTCGGCAAGGAGAGCAAACTAAGTCTTTGACCATTTTGAGTTTCAGCAAACCACGAATGAGGTTATGGCTACTAACTCGGGTCAAATAATCAAATCCAATGTGACCAAGTCTCCTATGCTAGAAGGAAAGGTCACGGGACTCAGAAGCAATCAAACAACGAAGAGTGTCTCTAGAAGAAATAGAAAAATCAGCATGGAACACTCTTCCAAATCTAGAAATCCTGCAAACTAACCCTCCTGATGAATCAAGGATTCTATAGGCATTACTCTTAAAGCTTACCTCGAAAAAGTCATCGATAAGCTGAGAAACAGAAAGCAAATTATATTGCAGCTTACTAACGCAACATCCTTAAGAATAAAATTCTAATTAATGCAAATGGTACCCTTAGAAATGACTCTACCTGATGAAGCATCCCCGAAAGTGATCAACTCATCACTGGGGCTTGGACTAGGGAAGAGAACCAACGCGAGTCTCCGGTCATATGACGAGAACAACCGGAGTCGACAATTCAAACCTCTCCCTTCCCCATCCAACGAACCAGATCAAGTCATAGAAGAAAGAGATGACTCAGTATTGGGATAAAGAGAAGACCTAGGAACCCAATACTAAATCACACGACGCTTCGAGGTACCAGCCAAAGAAAAAGACTGGACTCTAGCGTCTCTCTTATGCTCAACCCTTACGAGATCAGTAGCAACTCTAGTAGATGATCTGGAAGCTGGAACTGGGTTGGCCCGTCGTGATACAAAGACCGGACCATCCTAGTAAGGCTGCCTAGATCTCCTACCAGGAAACACCTCACGCCGCTGATATCTACCTCAATGGGAAAAATAAGAAAATCATAAGGACGGCGGGTAGACTGACCACGAATAGCTCCAGGACTAAAACTCGAAGAACCAGCACGAAAACCAAGTCCTGGACGCTACCCAAAAACAAGCAATTCTCTAACCTGTCTAGTAGCAGTGCGTGCCTTAGGAGCACTCAGGATTTGGGGATGACCCTGAATACCCCTAAGAATAGCATCACGCTCACGCCGAGTGATCTTGGTGCACCTAAAGCAGAAATCCATTAGGTGACCATCCTTCTTACAGAAGGTGCATGTGTACTTAGCCTTGCTAGAGGCAAAAGCAGCAGGGTGCAACCTTCTGGTCAGAAGTCCCATGAACAACACCAGCAAACCTAAACACAGTAGTACTCACCCTAGGAGCTACCATGATCTCATCTCTCTTGGAGCCACGCACAATGGTAAGAGGATGAGTCATAGCATGCTCTAAGTAGTCAAATCCTAGACCTTGATTAAATCGACTAATCTTGGATTGGTCTAGAATGAGATTGACCTTCTTCTTGCCTCCTACAAACTTCTCGAGAGTGCTCATGAGATACTCGCACTCTCGGAAGAAAGAGGCACAAGAAGAACAGGGAAGAGAGGAAGAAGAAGAACCAAAAAGAGAAGATCTCTCAGCACGTGCATTTTTCTCCCTCAACACGGCTGCCTCAATCTTGAGGGCCTTATAAGAAACACAAGGAGCATTTCTAATCCTAAGGGCTTGGTCTTTTAACTTCTTCCTAAGTTCGATTTGGATTTTATCCAAGTCCCCCTCAATCTCATCACATTGCAAGCAACTTTCTTATGACTTATCTAGTAAGTCCTTAGCAAGTTTAGCACACTTGACATTTAGAGATTCATTGTCAAGTTTCAGTTGCTTACAACCCTCATATGAGCTGACTGGGTCCTTTGAAGCATGCAATTCAAGTTCATCATTTCTAGAAGAAAGCTTCCTAAGCTGAGTGCTCATGGCATAAATTTCAACAAGAAGTTTAGGGCAATTAGCACAGGAAGGAGTAGAGTGAGCATGAAGAAAACTAGCATCTAAATATATAGCATCAACAGATTCATTGCTAGCATTGTTCAACCTAAGACTATCTAGTTCAGACAACACACTATCATGCATGGTCCTTACGTTCTCCAACTCCACAAGAAGAGCATCACACAAAGAACAGTCATCAGTGACTCGAAAGGGAGAAGATCTAAGAGAAGCTAACTCCCGAGTCAAGGTACCTACTTCCTTCTCTAGCTCCATACACCTAGCTCTAGCTTTAGCATGAAATTTTCCTAATTTGCAGAAATCTTCATTGAGCTGGTCATAGGATGGTACCTCGTCTGAGTCGCTGATGCCGTTGGCGTCTGCTATGAAGCACATGCCAGTGAAGTCATCGCCGCCTTTCTTCTCTTGCGGTTCATCCTCGCCCTCGTCGCTCCATGTCTCCGTGTCGGAGAGGTTGATGTCGTCGAGGGCAGTAAGGACACGGTGGAAGAGCTTCTTGCTCTTTAAGAAGTTGCAGTACTTGCAGTACTTCTTCTCACGCGTCGGCTCGTGAGCTGAAGTCTTCTTGTTGCGGTTCTTGTTGGTGTAGTCGTTCTTTCTCCAGCTTGGGGTAGTTTACTCGAATGTGGTTGGGGCCACCACACTCGAAGCAGGTGATCGTGCCACCTCTCTTCCTCTTCACCCTCTTGTATGCAGAAGAGAACTTGCGAGCTAAAAGAGCAAGCTTATTTTCTGGAAATTTTTCCAGTTGGTCATCGCTTAACTCGCAAAGGGTGGAGATGGAAAAACCAACACAAGAATCAGAAGAAGAAGATCCAGTGGTATCGGTGACCAAAGCCATCGATTGAGATTTCATCTTCCGAGTGACGACATCGATCTCATGAGTCTTGAGGTGGGAATAAAGCCTGTCAAGAGTCAGAATCGATAAGTCGGTGGTGTCCTTGATGGTGGTCACCTTCATCTCCCAAACTCGAAGATCTAGTGCGGTCAAGAAATGTCAAGCATTGTCCAAGTCAGGGTATGTGCAACTGACTGCTCGGAGGTTGCTCAAAATTTTTGTAAAACAACCACAACACTTGTCCAAACTCTCACCAGCGTGTTGTTCAAATTTGTAATCATGCTTGAATTGGTCATGTCTCACTATTTTGATCTGAGTGGTGCCCTCATGGTAAGCATCGAGGGTCACCCAGATCTCGTGAGCAGAACAAAGGTGAGAGATCCTGTCGTACTCACTGCGGCTAAGGTCCTGTATGAGGATGTTCTTTGCCTTAGCGTTTGCCTCAACGTCAGCCATATTGCTGGCCGTGACATGCTCATTGGCAGGAACCTCATACGGGAGCTTCTCCTTCTGCCATATCAGGAAGCCCTGGGCAGTGATGTACGAATCCATCCGTGACTTCCAAAAAGGAAAATCAACTCCAGAAAAGATGGGAGGCTTGGTGGAATATTTGTTCGTCGCCATGGCTCTCGAGACCGATCAACATCTATGGAAGAGCAAAACCAGCTCTAATACCAATTAAAGGATCGAGATGACGATCAGAGGGAGGGTGAATGATCGTAAAATAAACTTTTCCCACTCAAAACAATCCCTCCAACTCCTCATACCAAAAAGACGAAGCAAAGAAAACAAAAATCCCAGAACTTTCAGCAGCGGGCGGCACTACCACAAACTCGGAACTATTGGGTTACTGTAGCGGTAGTCTGTAGCTACAGTAATATCAACCCAAGAACAGTATTTTTAGCATGAGTCCGAAAAGAAAAATTAAGATATCTTTTGATCGGATGATCCAAACTCTGAAACTTTGTGGACATCTTCCTATAGATGTTAGGAACCTATTCCAACCATCGATTGCAAAAATCGACGTCAAAGTTCTGACCTTTTTCAAATTTACGGAATGGTTCATAAAAACGGGTTAAAAATAAAAAACTGGGCTCTTAGCTAACTTGTGGGTTTTTGATGATCAAGATGATCCTAGTTGCCTTCCCACATGTCACAGCAAGCTAGAACACAAGACAAGAACACCCAAAAACTTATCTACCAAGATTGATCCTCTTAAGAACAAAAAATCGGTTTCTTGCAAGAAAGAACACAGGACTTGCCTAGATGATTGGGATATGGTCTGAAGAAGACTCATCCATCAATCATACATCCTCAGTAAAAAGATCCAAGAGCATTTAGAAGGAGGGGAGGCAAATCCAACTTGAATGTAAGTAAATTGCAAGAATGTAAATTGCTGAATTTAAATACATAATGTAAATACGGAAAGTAAATTCAGAATTGAGAGGAATGGATTAAACTTTCATTTCTGGAAGGCAAGTTTACAAAACCTCACAACAAAATGGGCAAAACTCAAAGGAGCATCAAAACCTCTAAAAACTTCAAGGGAGGGGTGGCTACTCCTACCCCTCTATTTATACTACTCTTGGGCCACCTACCACCCTTGGATGAGCCTCTATACCCTAGAGCATCCATCAAGGGCTAGGATTAACTCACTCACACAGCCATGCAAGGGCTCATCCAAAACCCACACACATGATGGGTTTTCATACACGGTTTTCAAACCACACTAACTGGACCCGCCAACCTATCAACTAGACCGTGATCTGACGGCCCTCTTTGATCCTCCAGCATCTAGCTAGCATCTCATCCGTTCCATGTCTTCTTGGCTTGCACAAACTCTGTCTTCGATCATCTTCCGGCGATCCCCGGCCGTCTGGACCTCCGGCGCACCTCGCCTCGTCCCGGTCATCCTCTGCCTCACCATGACCTGGCACCGTCGTCCTGCAACCATCAAAAATAAAGAAACACATCACATAGCATTGCCCACAATTTTAAAATTTATTTTCCAAAATTGTTATGAGACCAAGCACTACCGCTCTTGGGTCCCAGAGTGCCGAGTTTGTTCAAGACTACCGCCTCCCCAGAGTCAGTAGTGCCATTCAGATCGAAACCCACGAAACTTGCTCTCTGGAATATAACTACCGCTCCAGAGGCCAGCAATGCTGCTCGTGACAGACTTAACTCAAATTTCTGAAAATTTGAAAATCCAATTCAAATAAAACTCAAACCAGAGCAAACCAAGCTCAAATTTAGTCAAATACTCATCACCAATGAGAGTAGACCTCCACTTGGTCTTTCAATTTCTTATCAGTATAAAGATTGTCAAACTCTGATTATCCAACATGAAAATTTTACTTTGCAGGGATTAGAGCTAGGTTTGGACTATTTATATTTTACAGTCATCTTTTTACTAGCTTTGACGGTGCAGAGGATGATCCCCATAGCTACTACCCTCCTGAATTCCTAAACACACTGACCCCTAACGGTCTACCTCCGCATGTACTCAAACCCAAGATTAACTATCCCGTGATACTGTTGCGGAACATTGACCTTGCAAATGGACTATGCAAAGGGACGAGATTTGTAGTCCGAGCATTCCAAAAGAATGCTATAGATGCCGAGATTGTGCTTGGCCAGCACGCCGGGAAGAGGGTGTTCCTACCTCGAATACCTCTATGTCCCTTTGATGATGAGATGTTCCCATTTAGATTCAAGAGGAAGCAGTTTCCGATCAGGCTCAGCTTCGCAATGACAATCAACAAGGTGCAAGGGCAGACCATCCCGAATATTGGAGTCTACCTCCCTGAGCTGGTTTTCTCTCATAGGTAACTGTATGTTGCGCTGTCTAGAGCCACCGCCAGAAGCAACATCAAGATACTTGCTATCTCAGACAAGGAGAAGGACAAGGGCCAAAAGTCTAAGAAACTCACAAAAAACATTCTCTACAGAGAAGTACTCACATCATAGACAAGGTTTCATCAAAATGATACCCAAGTCGTGTTGCAATGTAGCTGTTTATTTTCATATCTTCTGGAATGTATACCAAGAATATCATTTCTAAATATGTTCTAATGTCATGAATACCTTATGTACTATGTATAATATATTTGGTTTTTATTCATGTCAGAGGATAAACCATAGAAACTTTTGTAATTGGGAGAAATAGATATTTCATCTTGTAGTAAAATTTTCTTTTTTGGTTGACTTTATGTTTCATCCCCAATTTTGTTTTCTGTAGCAACGCACGGGAATTGAACTAGTTATATGACTCGAACATGTGTGCGTGTGCTGTACCAGTCAATGTACTCATCATACATCCGTGGTCGTATAGTGCAGCATCGTAGTGACATCCTCCAACGCACGCGACCACTGTTGAGTGTGTCTGTATGCGTTGTGCCCAATCTCCATATCCCGTGACACCCTTTCGGGTGTGCCTACAAAAATTATTAACATGTGACCCTCGTTAGTTCTGAAATTGAACATCTATTCGATTGGAATAAAAAGTAGAGGAAAACTCACCTGTGGATGTTTGGTGTGACGACGTCACTGGTGGGGACCAAGAAGAGCTACTGGAGTCCGAATTGCCGCATGACCCAGTGAACGGTGTACATCTCGATGAATACGTTGTACACCAGGTGGCGATGGGTGAGCCAGAAGGCAGTGTCCTAGGTGCACTACACAGACAGCCCAACGGTGCTCACACAGCGACAACATCGGTGATGTACAGCCTCTAGATGACATGATTGTCTGTGAGTTGGTCGAACATCGTGACGTACTCAAGGTACGACGCGCGGGACATAACTGGTGTGAAAGTCAGTTGCAAAAGTGGAAGTACAAGCGAAGGTTAGTAAAGAAATGGTGAATTGTTGTATAAATCACGACGAAGGTAGGGTACTAACCCACCGGCGACACCACAATATCCCCATGGTAGGACGGTTGACGTTGCCCCCAGGTGCCCTGTACAAGACGGCCCCCGTAAGGTGTCAACACCATTTGTGGCCATCCAATCTAGAAGTGCTAGAACAACCACAACTGCAGAAGGAGAGGGCATCTGGCGAGAGTGGACTCGGCCCCCATGCACCGACAATCATCACAAAAGGCACGGTACAAGGTGCACAGTATCACTGGCCCCCAAGCTAGCTGTGGGATGTCCTGCATGTTCGCATCCACTATCATTCTCGCGTACTGGATCACGTGCTTGTTTACGATGTCCCCATGGAACGAGTAGAACATGATCCAGGCACGATAGGTATGGCTCGAAGTGGCAGCGCACCATGTACTCGCCCTCTCCCTCAGCCATCCTCTCTAGCTACAAAACAATAAGTTGTGTTGGATGACACATATGGAAAACAAGAAGTTGTGTTGGATGACATATATGCAAAACAAAATAGAAATCATAAAATAAAATAACACTTACGTAGAACTGCATCAACCACTTCTGCGTCGGTCTGTGTGTGCTAGTAAAGGGTGTGTAACCTACCTCAGTGGGTGGCACGCCCTAGAACCTCGCGATCAGCTGTGGTCACCAACCTAGGTTGACGTATTAGGCATAACCGTGTCCCCGGTGCATGGAAGGCCAGTAAAGAACTCACGTCCTCTAGCGTCAGCATCGTCCCCCTACAAACGAGGTGAAAGGTGTGTGTCTCTAGTCGCCAGTGGTCCACAAGAGCCATGAGTAGGCTCTTATCGTAGGGGAACCTCCACGAGGCACCACGCCTATCCTAGGAGTCTGCGATTGTGGCCTCCACCATCCTAGCTAGAGGGAGCAATCCATAGGCTCTCAACCTGCGTGAACACATTCTTAGTACGTCTATGTCAAATGAGAATACCAAGGAATAACAATACTTCAATGAGTCCAATTATCTGGGGATCCAATGCTCATTGATCCTCCATGCCCTCATCGGGATGCGCAACCATAGCAAGCCAAGCTCGATGGGCGCCTAACCGTTCAGAGGGGGTAGTGTGCCTAAGCGACTGCGATGCGACATGTCCATCATCGGGTCGAGTAGCTCGTACTGCCACTCCGCACCTGCTGCGTTGACGTCCTCCATACCTATCATGAAGATGTTCAACGCTAGTACAACACAAAGTAACTTCAAAGGTAAACATGCAGGTACAATATATTACAAATTGTATTAAGTACTTCACAGTTCAAGGTACAACATAGTTATTGCCATACAATAATTTGACTTACATAGTACATCACACCATTTTTATATAAACGGACAGAACGAATGACATCAAAAGTACGTGACAACAATTTGGACATAGCTCGTACTAGTCACCAATTGTTATATCATCACAGAAATGAAGTGCAGTTCTAGTTCGACATACTTAGTACAGTACAACATTTTACATTTGCTTCAGCGTTGGGTAATATTTGAAAGAGTGCCCCGTTTCCTTGCAAATAGAGCATTTCTTCACACGATAACCACATTTTGCTGCGTCCATGTCATTCCTTATATGACTGTTTTGGTGGCGTCCAACTCCCTTTAGCCTATCAAGGTCGGGAACCCAGCGTGTATGATCCCAGCTCCGTGCTCGGTGAATGAATCAACCATACTAAAACCATACATTTTTTGCTCCAAGTTGCCATCACCGGTTCCTTTATGAAACATTTAGGCATGAATATGCTCGGATCCGTACAAATTATCGAACAAGTAGCCATCACGTGTGCACATGGCCTGTGTAACAGATGGAGCTTGTTGCATGTGCAGCAACAACTTCCTCTCTCAAGAGTGCACTCTTGAACAACTTTTCGGTGGTTCGTCCCACGACCACCTTTTCTGGCTTTTATCTACTATGTACATAATGATAATATTGGAGTATTTCACATGAAGATCATTCATGGCAACTAACATGATGGCGTCACGATCCACAAAGTATTTCATGATACCACGAAAAACTCCCACCACTATAGCTACCAGAAGAATGGGCCTAAGACCCCGCATCACCGAGTTGTACACCTCAGCCAGGTTTATCGTCATGACACCGTACATGGCACTATTGGTGTCATAAAGCAAAGCTCACTTCTCCCTAGACTCATGCTCAATCTATTTAGAAAAGCATTGTGTGCCCCTTCCTTTCCTCCTTACCAACTGCTTAGGCTGTAGGCAACTCATCCAGTGCTACGGGGACCTCTTATGTGCCAGGCGCTGGCTTCTTCATAGCCTCTAATGTATGCTTCGATGTTAGTTCATTCAGCTTCTTCTAGAGTGCATTAAACTTTCTCTGTTGATTCTGATCACACAGTCTCTTGGAAAGCTTTGTAAGATCTTTTTTTCTAAACTGTTTGTAGAAGTTCGCACCCATGTGACGCTTGCACTACCTACTCTGGAAATCATGTCATGGATGGGGCTCATCTTGCCCTTGCTACAGCTGGACAATAGCCTTCAATAGCCTAGGATGTCGATCATGTATGACACAAACTCGAGGCTGCTCGCCAACAATACTGGCTTTCACGTTGATCAAGATGGAATTTATCCTCCTCATACTAAGGGAATGATATCGATCGGCCACTCGATGAAATAGACTAAAGAATGTGCATGGCTATGCCCGAACGATTAATGTGTTAATCGATCGATCTTGTTAGTCTACTTCAGGTAATCGAGAAAATCAGTTTAACAGTACAATGATAACACATCTTAAACTTGAGTTAAACCATGATATCAAAATGACAAAGGGATTGACATGTATTCATTGAAGGTTTGTCGGATAAATGACATTCGTGCGATTTGAGTAGTTTCAATGTTCTGCTAGGAGCCGCTTGCAACTTGTTAATCAAAAAAGGAGTTTTTCGGTTAACTGCCAACATTGCATGAACCTAAAGGGTCACACACAAGAATAGGTTGAAGATAGATTTATGAAATCTTCTCTCGTAACAAATGTTCAATGTGATTGAACATGATATCTGATTGTTCTCAAAAAGGCTGTGAACCCACGCATGCAAAATATATTTTGTGCTAAAACTTATAGCAGCGATGAAAACACTGTAGCAGTACTGGAAACACTATAGCAATCGCCGTATGAATACTGACACTTGCTAGGTACTGTAGCACCAACCTCAGTTTCTGTGGAACCGACTTTGCTATAGTGTTTTCGTTATAAAAGGATGTCCAGGGTCAAAAAATTGAAGAAAAATTGAGAAGAAAAAAAAGTAAGGTGAAAAAGTTTCATCTGAACCAGATAAAAGGCCACTAGAGTCGTTTTGCGCGGTACTAGCATATCAGCATATGGTGTTGTCTACCTGTTCATGTGGATACCTGAAGGTCGTGGCTACTACTTCCACGAAGATTCGACGTATCCATTTCCGCTGCTACATCTAGCCATTGAAGCTGTGAGCTTTACCGAGGGTTTCTCCAAAAGTTTTGTATTTGCGCTTCTAGAACCACGGTATACATTTATTGCTTTTGGTATATTCTAAATCTCGGTTCTAATGTATGCGATCGATCCGATAAAGAGATAAATTTCTGAAATTTACTGAGTCTTTCCCACCCCGATTTCCCAACATTTTACCCCTACTAAAATGCCAATTGTTGTGCCTAGGATTACAATCTTGGTAGAAAAAAGATATCAGCCCCACCGAGATTAAAAAGATCGAATTTTTTTTAAAAAAATCACGAAATCTCACCCAAAAAATTCAAACTTCCCATGTGCCTCTCCTCCATAACTCATATGATAGAACCTTATTTTTAGGCCTACTCAAATGATGGAACCCGTTCTCTGCTTCGAGTGAGTGGTTTGATGCCGAGTTCCCATTGTCAAGAAGGAAAAAAGGAAAGGCAAAAGAATGTGAAAGATGTCGAGTTCGAACCCGCACGCAAGAGTCCGGCTCAACACTAGGCCACCTCTTTTTTTTTTCTAGAAAAACACTAGGCCATCTGTAGTCTCATGTTTACCGCATGGTTGTAATATCTTTATTAAAACCTGAACTGAAATATTTGATGGATTGATATATTTCTTGGGCCCTACCGAGTAAACCAGTTTTCTCCGAATTTCGGGGGTTTTCGATTGAGATTTTATTCCCTGGCTGCGCATGTGCCCTCCATTTCGGCGTCCTTCACTGTCGCAGCTGTGACACTCAACAATTAAACAATCTTTAATCCGCAATTGGTAAACTTTCACTATTATCTTGTAGTTGTCAGGCTAACGATTGGCAACCATTCACGGTTCTTTTGAAGACCTGCATAGTGTCCATGTGTCGCGATGGATATCAAATAAATACACTATAAGTTCTAAACTTAAAAAAAATGCAAAAAAAATAATAATAAATAATTCTTAAATGTTCTCTTTCGTCGGACCACTGCCCCGATGATCTTGTATGGCCAATCGCAGCTACAACTCTTTAGGGGTTTCAGGTTTTGAGTCCTTTTGGCCTAGCATGCCATGCGTGACTAAACCGGTACTCTCCAAGTCCCAATACGCATTGAGGCGGCGAGTAAACAGGTTCGCACGGCCAAGGCGCTGAGGAAATGGAGCCGAACCAGGATAGGTGATATCATTCTCAAGTTTACTACCGCGGCGGAGATTATTTTCCAGCTTGACCGAGAGCACAGGAGGATAGACAGATTATGGCAGAGGAACTAGAGCTCCGTTCCAAACTGAAACAGGGAGTGATCGGCTTGGAGGCTATTGAACGAGTTCGCATGCGACCAAGATCAAGACTGCTATACATCAAGGCTGGAGATGCTAATACCAAAGTTCTTCCATTTGGGAGCAAATTCCAGGCGTAGGAAAAAAAATCATATGCAGCCTATTCACACAAAAAAGAGGACAGGTATTCTCAGTTTCTCACATCATGAGAAAGAAGATGAATTTCTGAAATTCTATTCTGATCACCTTCGGAAGAAAAGACCGAGAAGCTGCTTGCTTAATTGGGAAGCCCTGGGCACTCAGCAGCATGATCTATCAGAACTGGACAAACCATTCGATCATAAAAGACTCCAGGGTTCTACGGGTTCATTGGACCATTCTACAAAAAATGCTGGGAGATCGTAAAGGATGGCATGATGGCAGCCATGCACCAATTATTTGACCTGAGGGGGGATCCATTACACCTTCTCAATTCTGCCAATATTATTCCCTTTCTTTTTTCTGCAACACCAGTACCCAGATCCCAGAACTTTCAATTATCCTCCCAGAAAAAGAATACCCAACAGGAGTCCGGTAATACAGACCAATAAACCTAATCCATAGCATGGGGAAAATATTCTCGAACATCCTGGCAAATAGATTGGTACCGCAACTCAATGAGATTGTTTCAAGAAACCAGAGTACCTTCATCAAAATAAAAAAGATCGATACATGACAAATTTCTCTACACTCAGAACCTGATCAAGGAGTTACACAGGAAAAAAAAGGCCGGCCTTATTTCCAAAACTCGATATCACCAAAGCTTTCAATTCTGTAAATTGGGAATACTTACTAGAACTCATGTCCCGGTTGGAGTTTGGTCAAAACATGGCATGATAACATTGATCCTAACTAGACCCTCACAGAGAATTCTTCTCAATGGCCAGCCAACAAGCACATTCCACCACCATAGAGGACTTAGAAGTGGGGTCCGTGGCGCCCTTGTTGTTCGTCATCGCTACCGACCCCCTGCAGCGCCTACTAAGCAAAGCGGCCAGAGAAAATATTATCGAACCAATTCATTGCCAATCAGCAAAATTAAGGATCTCGCTTTTTGCGGATGATGTTTGTTAGATATAACTCAAATATCTCAATTTATCATATCTTTTAATTTTGTCCAAATAAGTTGTTAGTCTAAATCTTTAAAAATTAGGACTTTTTTTTTTTGCTATTTAAGCCACACCCTGTACATGTAATTCTTGAATATTATAGTGAATTGTTTCCCGCAAGGATTTTTTCATATTAAATCTTGTCTCTTTTTTTGCCATATTGTTAGCCCTAACAAGTGGTATCAGAGCCTAAGGCTTCATATCAAGTCGCTACCCCTAGGAGGGCGACTCCTGAGGGCAGCACCAACACGGTAACCTCTGCCGCCATCGCCATCGACCCCACCGGCTATTTATATAAGACTGTTCCAGTCTTTCACGCCCTTTGTGATTTTTCGCACTTCAATTTTTTGGATTGATTGTTCTAGTCTTTCTTATTCAGTAGTCCTTTAGACTTTTAACGCACTTGGTATTTATAGTGCTTATTTACCCTTTGGGGTTTTCCAGAGATAATTTTATTATGGATTTTAAGGGGATGTTTGTTAGAGATAACTCAATATCTCAATTTACCATATCTTTTTGCTTTATCCAAATAGGTTGGTTACTCCAAGTCTGCTACAATTCAGCTTTTTTGGCTATTTAAGCCACAACCCTGTACATGTAATCCTTGAACATTATAGTGGATTGTTTCTAATGGTTTTTTCTCACAAGGGTTTTTCCATGTTAAATTTTGTCTCTAGTTATTTTGTTGTCCTTCTAACCCTAACAAGTAGTATCAGAGCCCAGGATTTCAAATCAAGTCACTGCCCCTGGGAGGGCAGCACCCGCATGGGAACCTCTGCCACCATCGCCATCGATCGCACCGGCAATTTATATATGACTGTTCTAGTCCTTCATACCCTTTGTTATTTTTCGCACTTAAGTGTTTGGATTGACTGTTTCAGTCTTCCTTGTTCAGTAGTCCATTGGAATTTTAACGTACTTGTTATTCATAGTGCTTATTTACCCTTCAGGGTTTTCTGGAAACAATTTCGTTATAAATTTTGAGATAAGGGGAGGTTTGTTAGAGATAATTCAAATATCTCAACTTACCATATCTTTTGGTTTTATCCAACTAGGTTGTTAGTCCAAGTCTTCAACAACTAGGATTATTCGGGCCGTTTATTTAGTTAAATTTGTAAATTTGTTGTATGACATGGAACATTATGACATACACAAGATGAATTCTAGCTTTGTTTTTCATTGCCACTTGAGCTATTCATTTATTCAATTATGGTTCTTTAATTACATTCACATCATATCATCTTTTCTCTTTATGTTACTGCTATAGACAATTGTCGATAGTGTGGTAATTATATTTTGTATGCATGAAGAATACGAATTTGATGTTTATTTTGTTACTGAAATCACATGTATATATTTCTTTGAATTTTAAATAGTAAAATTGTTTATAAGATTGTTTACAAAACCGCTTACCGTCTAAACACTAAAACATAGAGTGACCATTCGTTAATGTTTACCATTACGTCTGCACATGAGATTCAGGTCATACAAGCAGTTATGATCGTTTTTGGAAATGCTACCGGGCCCATACAAACTTGCAGAAGAGCGAGGTGTGCCCAATCCGTTGTGACCAACTACAGCTAGACGAGATTTTAGGCAGTTTCCTGGCGCAAAGGAAATGCTTCTATTGGAAATATTTGTAGATTCTAAAGCTTAACTAAATATGAACCATTAGCTAGTCAATGATCACAGAGAAAATATGCGGAAATAATCATTGGGTTGATGCACTGACTCGGTGAAGAAGATGAGGCCATTAGTTTTTTGTCGGTGTAGTTGATTCAGTTGGTGTAGATGAGCATCGGGGTAGGAGCACCGATGCGCGATGAAGAAACGGGCACCGAGATCTTCTCGGTGGAGGATGCAATCTTCGTTAGCCTCAGCGTCAAACCCTAGATCGGATGGGTGTTTTTCGGGAGTAAGCAAACTCGTGATTTTTCTCACAGAACGAGTTCCGGCTTCTCCCTCTTTATTTGTAGCGCTGGCTAACAGGACGGAACCAAAGATTTGTTGGAAAGCTCCCAATTAGAGCGCAATTTGGTGGGCCTTGCCCCTAAAATCTCGGATCTGGCAGTTAGCCGATATCATAACCAACATTCTCTCACTTGATTGAAAAGCTAATATCATAAGTCCATACTCAACAGAACAACACACAAAGATAAAGTATTTTAGCAGTTAATAAATGCACCTCTGAAACCCCAGTATCTATAGTGCATCATCCTATCTCGATAGGATAATCACTTATTCTTAATGGGAGTTGATTTTATTCTTATGGTCCTCATTTCAAGAATCAAAGGCTTTCCAATAAACCCATGCCGGCAACATGCTCTCGAAAGAGACTGAGTGGTAAGCCTTTAGTAAGTGGATCCGCAAGCATAGACTTAGTACTTATATGCTTGACATCAATAGTCTGATCCTGGATTCTATCTTTCACAACATGATACTTAATGTCAATATGTTTGGCAGCACCACTTGACTTGTTGTTACTTGAATAGAAAACTGCGGCCAAATTATCGCAGTATATAGGTAGTGGTTTAGATATGTTGTCTACCACACTTATTCCCGGGATAAAATTCTTAAACCATACAACCTGCCTAGTAGCCTCATAACATACCACAAACTCAGCTTGCATCGTTGATGATGTAGTTAGGGATTATTTGGAGCTTTTCCATGAAATGGCTCCTCTCGCAAGTGTGAAGATATAACCTGATGTGGATTTCTTAGTATCAACACAGCCTGCAAAATCAGCGTCCGAATAACCCACAACCTTAAGGGTATCAGACTTCTTATATGTGAGCATGTAATACTTAGTGCCCTGCATATAACGCAAGACTTTCTTAACAGCTTTCCAGTGATCTAACCCTAGATTTGATTGATATCTGCCAAGCATCCCAGTTACGAATGCTAAATCAGGGCGAGTACATACTTGAGCATACATAATGCTTTCGACAGCTAAAGCGTAAGGAATCCCCTTCATTTGATCAGTTTCTAATTGATTCCTTGGACATTGGAATGTTCCAAACTTATCGCCCTTAATAATAGGAGTAGGCGTGGCAGAGTAGTTCCTCATATTATATCTTTTAATTACTCTGTCAATGTATGCCTTCTGGGATAAGCCTAATACCCCTTTGAACCTATCTCGGTGAATCTCAATGCCCAAAACATAAGAGACAGCTCCAAGATCCTTCATGTCAAAATTAGCGGAAAGAAATCTCTTGGTCTCATACAGCATATCCTTATCGCTGCTAGCCAATAAGATATCATCCACATAAAGTACTAAAATAGTAAATTTTCTCCCCTTTGTCTTAATGTATATGCAATTGTCCACTTCATTTTCTTTGAAACAAAAATTTCTTATAGTCTCATCAAACTTAAGGTACCATTGTCTAGATGCTTGTTTTAGTCCATAAATGGATTTTTTAAGTCGACATCCCATATGTTCCTTGCCTTCCATGACAAAACCTTCCGGCTGAGCCATGTAAAAATTCTCATGCAAGTCACCATTAAGGAATGCAGTTTTAACATCCATCTGATATAGCTCTAAATCATAATGAGCAACAAGCAACATGACAATTCTTAGTAAATCTTTCTTCGAGACGGGAGAGAAAGTATCAACATAATCAATCCCCTCTCTTTGTGTAAACCATTTTTCTACAAGCCTTGCCTTGAACCTTTCGACATTTCCCTTAGAGTCATGCTTAGTTTTGTAGACACATCTATAGCCTACTGTTTTGACTCTATCAGAAATTTCTACTAGATCCCAAACGTCATTAATGCTCATAGACTTAATTTCATCCTGTATAGCCTCAAGCCACTTAGGTGAATCATTAGTCATCATGGCTTCCTTAAATGAGGTAGGATCATCTACCTTCCCAATGTCATTTACATCTTCATTCATGTATACGACATAGTCATTCGGATGGCGGATCTCCTGTCCCGCTGTGATCTCCTTAGTGGTTCATTAGTTATCACAAGGGGCTGATGAGGCTCATTATTAGGTGTTGTACTGTTAATCCCAGATTTCTCAGTTGGGGGTTCAACTCTAGGATTCTCAGCTAGAGGTGTAACTGTATGAGGTATAGGAAGAATAGTCTCTTAGATTATCGGTAATGGTACATAAGTCCGAATCTCCTCAAGATCTATTTTCCTAGCCTCTGAGCTCCCACTGATTTCATAATTCTCTAATAATACAGCATGTCGGATTTCCGCAAACTTTGTGATACGATTAGGACAATAAAATCAATATCCCTTAGATCTTTTAGGATATCCAATAAAATGTCAACTTATTGTCTTATGATCTAATTTTCCAATATGTGTATTAAAGATTTTAGCTTCAGCAGGACAACCCCATACATGTAAGTATCTTAAGCTCGGTTTTCTCTAGTCCATAATTTATAAGGTGTCTTAGGCACTGATTTACTAGGAACCCGATTAAGTATATGTGTGGCTGTCTTTAATGCTTCAATCCACAAACCAACTGGTAAACTGGAGTAACTCATCACGCTACACACCATATCTATAAGGGTGCGGTTGCGTCTTTCAGCTATTCCATTTTGATGAGATTCACTAGGTGCTGAATATTAGGCTATTATGCCATTTTCTGAAAGAAACTTAGCAAATGGACCAGGAATTTGTCCATAAGGAGCATGTCTCCCATAATATTCTCCTCCACGATCTGATCTGACTATCTTAATATTTAAATTATGCTGATTTTTAACTTTAGCCTTAAATATTTTAAATTTATCGAGTGATTCAGATCGATCACGAATGAAAAAAAATATAACCATAACGAGAGAAATTATCAGTGAATGTGATAAAGGATTCATACCCATCCATTGAAGTAACAGGAAAAGCTCCACATATATATCAGTGTGGATTAATTCTAAGATTCATGTGCTTCGTGTGGCTCCTTTCTTAATTTGTTTTACATATTTCCCCTTAATACAATCAATACAGTGGTCTGAATCAGATAAGTTTAATGAATGGAGTATCTCTTCCTTAATAAGACGTTCCATTCCCCCCTTCGAAATGTGGCCTAAACGACAGTGCCACAATTTCGATAAAGTCTCATCACTTATACTTCTCTTTCGCTTATTAGTGACATCACACACATTCATTGACATAGGGAATTCAAAGAGAGGAAGAATATAGAGTTTGTCTCATCGAGTTGAGAGACCAACATTATTTGAATTAAAACCTATAATACATTTATTGTTCCCAAAAGTACAAATGTATCCATCATCATGTAATAGGGAAACTGAAATAAGGTTCCTACTCATGGTAGGAATAAAAACAACATTATTCAAATAAAGGCTGAAGCCACTATCTAATACTAATGGTAGTGTGCCAACGACTTCAACTTCAGCCTCTTTTCCATTAGCAACTATAAGGCTTCACTCCTCCCTTTTTAGTGTCCTCACGGTAAGGAATCCTTGTAATGAATTAGAAACGTGCACAAAGGCACCAGATTCAATCCACCAGGTATTAGGGGAAAATCAGCAAAAAGGGTTTCATCAACAGTAGAAATTATGTCGTTACCCTTCTTAACGAGCTACTTCATGAAGCCCACACAATCCTTCTGAATGTGCCCACTGTTTTTGCAGAAGCGACAGATGGGCCCATCAGAAGAAGCAGAATTAGGTGCAGGGGCCTTCTCCTTAGGCTTTGATTTGCTTGATTCAGGCTTAGGAGAAAAATGCAGCTTCTTCTTAGACTTAGAATCCCTTTGGAATTTTCTTTTGCCATGACCAACATGGAAAACATGATCTTTCCTCTCAGCCTTTATTCTCTTCTCCTCTTGGACACACATGGTGATTAACTCGCTCATGGTCCACTATTCCTTCTGAGTGTTATAATTAAGCTTGAATGTATTATACTTAGAAGGGAGGGAAATCATAATAAAATGGACCAAGAAACCATCAGAAAATGGTCATGTCCATGCCCTTAAGTTTAGCAGCCATATCAGTCATCATTATGATATGCTCACGAATGCTGCTAGAGCCATCATACTTAGTGGTGAGCATCTTTATGATTAAAGTACTGTCATATACTTTTAAGGAGCCCTTGAATTGCTCCTCAACTGAGGCCAAGTACTGCTTAGCATTATCAGATTCAGGGATTGCTCCCCTTATCCCAACAGAAATGGTGCTCTTTATAATCATTAAGGACATGCGGTTGGACCGCTCCCACTTTTCCGCTATTAAGTCATAGAGTTTCTTTTTTTCAATGAAACTCTCATCATCAACGCAAGGAGCTACAGAAGCGTCCTCACGTAATGCATATTTCAAGTCCATGACTCCAAGGACAATCAAAATTCTTTCCTTCCAAGAAGGAAAATTTATCCCAATCAGCTGCTCAATGCCCTTCAAGTTAACGACAACATTAGTGTTGTTTATGGCTGAATCAAAATAAAGTTTAATCAGTAAATATTAGAGAAAACAAATGTCTTGCATGAAATTAACCCTACATTAGTCTGATTAATAACATGCTAATGACAGAAAAAATTAATAGTTCTATCTCGCATCACCGTTGGGCAGAAATGAAAAAGAACTAAATTATCTTATGGGTGACACATGTTTATAAACAACGTTGGTCAGTATATGATCATGGTCAGACATAATCCCAATTTTAAACATTAAAAGTAATCTCTAATTAGAACTTCTCGTTGGTTCCATTTTAATTAGAGATAATGCTAAGAAATAAGCATCACACAAAAAAATATTACCTCATTAATTAATTAGTTCAAAAAATAATCATAACATAAATGCCCAAGAAATAAATAAATAAACAGTTATTATTACTGAAATTAAAAGACTGAATGAAATAAAATACGAAATGGGCCAAAAGCTATTCAACCCAAAATCCAGAAGCCGAAAACAATTAAATTTCGGCCTACTACAACTCGCGGCCCAACTGCACAAGCTAGTGGCCTAGAAACACGCAATCGGCTCAGCACGGCGCGAAGTGTCGGCCCAAGCGCAACGCAACGATGCAAAGCATCAGCTCGCATGCAATGTGAGGTGACGGCCCGCACGCGACGCAAGGCGTTGAGCGCCGATAGCGAACGGATGGCCACGATGAACCCAAGCCAGAACAAAAAAGCGCGCGATGGAAACCCTAGCCATTCGACTTCATTGCCCCGAAAAAATCCGCAACCAAGGCGGTGACATGAGCGAGCGGGAGAGCGCATAGGCGGAGTGATGGTCGACGGCGCAGGCGCGGACATGAACTGATGTCGCGCGGGCTCTGGCTAGGTGGGAACACAGGGCGCCGCACTCGCGTGAAATCGAGGCCACGAGCGAGGCTTAGGCCTGCGGGAGACGACGGCGAGCAAAAGGCGACGTGGGCAAAACAGCCGACGGCCACCACGATCGGCAAGGGTAAGCCCCGAAACCCACTCTTAGATCTATAGCGTTCTTGATTGAAATGGCATTTGGGGAAATATGGGAATTAGGATTTCGGAATTTTGGGCACTGAGGTTTGGATCTACTTCTTATCCCCTCCTAAATACTAACCAAGCTGAATCAATCCGGACCGACAAGAACAAGATAAAAACCAAGACACTAAAGATCTAAACGGGGCTTAAGGATCAAGATTTAGATTAGTTGCTCTGATACCAAATGTAGATTCTAAGGTTTAACTAAACATGAACCATTAGCTAGTCTAAAGCATGATCACAGAGAAAATATGCAAAAATAAATCATTAGGTTGATGCACTGACCCGTGAAGAAGATGAGGCCATTAGTTCTTTGTCGGTGTAGTTGACTCGGTTGGTGTAGATGAGCGTCGGAGTAGGAGCAACGATGCGCGATGAAGAAACAGGCACCGAGATCTTCTCGGTGGAGAATGCAGTCTTCGTTAGCTTCAGCGCCAAACCCTAGATCAGATGGGGTTTTTTTTGGGAGTAAGCAAACTCGTGATTTTTCTCACAAAACGAGTTTCGGCTTCTCCCTCTTTATTTGTAGCACTGGCTAACGGGACCGAACTAAAGATTTGTTGGAAAGCTCCCGATCAGAGCGCAATTTGGTGGGCCTTACCTCTAAAATCTCGGATCTAGCAGTTAGCCAAGATCATAACCAACAATATTTGGGTTTGCCACTTCGCAGCAGGAAGCTCAGGAATATCGAGGCCCAACCCCTTATCCATAAATTTGGTCACAGGTTCTCAGGGTGGAAAGGGAGATCACTCCCGCCTGCTGGAAGACTAATACTGGTAAACTCAGTACTCTCCTCCTTGCCGGTTTAACACCTTACAATATTTCCACTCAAAAAATGGGCGATCAAACAAATGGACAAAATCAGAAGAATCTTCATTGGAAAGGGGCGAAGGACTGCAGAGGGGGTGAAGACCCAAGAAGCTCGGTGGCCTAGGCATAAAAGACCTGAAAATTTTGGAAGGGCTCTTCGGCTGCGCTGGCTCTGGTAGACCGACTCGGACAGACCATGGGCAGGTACAGAGGTCCCGTGCGACTGTATTGATCGGCAACTCTGATGCAATCACTTCAATCGTAACTGGGAATTGCAAACGGGCTCACTTATGGACTTCTAGGTGGCTAAATGGACAAGCACCGAAAGAATTGGCGCCAAATTTGTCCCAGCTTGTCAACAGCAAAAACAGACAGGTACATGAAGAATTTGCAAATGGCAATTGGCTCAAACAGCTGAGGTCCTTAAGCATTGCCACTCAGCAGGATGAATTCACCACACTGTGGTAGTTGATCAGACAAGTACAACTCAAAGAAAATGAACAAGACAAGCCAATTTGGAGATGGACAACAAATGGAGAGTATTCACTGAAGACAGCCTTTGAATCGCAGTTCCAGGGATCCTTCGCCACACACAACAATGACATAGTTTGGAAGGCAAACTCTGAAAACAAGTGCAAATTTTTTGCGTGGCTACTCATCCAAAACAAAATTCTGACAGCCGACAAACTGGCTATTAGAGCATGACCTCATAGCCTTTACTGTCCGCTTAGTTCACCTCGTTCTACAATGAACTTTTTCCAGACAGATTTGGAGATTGTTAGCCACAGAACTGGTTGCTTTTCAAGTAGTGGTTTCCGCAAATGTATATAACCGAGATTCCCAACAGGTGGTCTCGATCACCATGATACGCTAATTTGAGTTGATGCTTTTGACAGGTTTTTCTTATATCAAGAAACCAATGAAGCCTCGCAAAAACATCCCCAAAGGATACAAGAAAAATCTCGACGGCCTGATCATATATGGCTGCCGGTGTATCCGGAGAGAGAGATGAGAATTTTCGACAATGACAACCGCACTCAGCATGTATTTTTCTGTATTAAGGTGTAGAGCCAATCATTTTGTAATAAATTAGTTGGAAACTCGGCCGGGTGTGGTCGCAGGTCTTTCAGGAGCCAAGGACTAGTTTGTAATATTTTTCCTACTTAATGAATTAGGCAGCTTTTTGCCCTTGCATTTCAACAAAAAAATTCTAAAAAAACTTGCATGGTTAATTAATATCAAATCAACTGACTACATACATATACATGTGTGCAGCCAATGAAATACTTTACAAAAGATCATACAGATAACACATGTTTACGTAGTGTTGAAAAATTAGGCATATTAATGATGAATTTATTCTGAAAATAAGATATAACGATAATTAAAGATAGAACAGAGAAACAAATAAACTAGACACAAATAATATACCAATTGCAATGTCCATCTCACGCATATTATTATATAAACAGAATATAGATACAGTTCGCGTGCGTTACCGAGATGACGCGAAGACGTGGCCGAACCAGTAGTAGATGCCGATGAAGATCAGCAAGCGATGTAGTCGAAGTCGATCGTCGGTGAAAAAAATTGCAAGCAGTTGCGTGGAGACGCTTCCTAAAAAACGTGATTCGCCCTCTTCCGGTGCAGGATCTCAAGGACAAACGTTTCAGAGACCTACTCTCCTAACAGCCGGTGCACGCCGGTGAAGGGACAGGGAAGAAAGAGGCAACACAGTACTGAGGGAAGGCAAAAGGTTCGAGAGATAGATTGATCTGATTTCTGTTCTGCATATATATATATAACGGAGACACGATATGAGTCGGTTACAGATTCCGCGCAAAATCCGTTCCACGATTCGAGTCGGTTACAGATTCGTACGCATAATTAATTCCGCATAATGTAACCGTGTTGACCACTTAGTCCCACGCTGCAAAAAATGTAAAAGAGAATTGTGCCTGCGCAAGCCGTCGAACTCGATTTCGATGCACCATTCACGTGCATGTCGCGTACGTGCGCCGCCTGACGCGGCGAGGCAAGACGAGCGAGCGCACACATGTGTTCTCTTCTCATACTCTAGCATGGTGAACAGAACCACCCCTTATTAGCATTTATGGTTAATTTGCAAATTAACTATTTTAATGGAATGCACAGTGTGATTTCAAAGTTGTAATGTAACGGGATTTCAAAGGTGTTTATGAATTGTGAATTATCATGCAATGGGATGGATACAACAGCGTGATGTTGGTGAATGTGGATGTCGTCTGTCTCAATTTTATTTCATGTTTATCATTTATGATCACTGGATATATTGATTGTTGCGAAATTTAAGTGTTAGAATTCAAAAATCAGTCGAAATGCTCCTAAAATTTCTAAATTCTTTTATATCCAAATATTTAGTATTTTGCATTCAAACAAATAGAAAATATAGATAAATACTTGCATGATTTTGTTGTATTTTTCCAATTTTTTCTAGCATCAGGAGACTATTTCACAGGGGTTTGAAAATTGCCAAAATTTTGATCAGTTTCGCCGAAATTTTGATTTCTCCGGGCACGAAATTACCAGATTTCAAATTTGTGTTTTGGCCGGATTTCGGCCGAAATTTCAAAATCTCGCTAAAATTTCATATTTCGACCGCCACCAAGATGTGGTCCGAAAACAAAATTTGAAACCTTGCTTTCAACCATGCAGTTTCTAACCACCAGCTGAAGAACTTCATATGCAAGGATGTGGGCTAGGGCAACATCCTTAACATTCACCAATCCAAAGCTGAAATTAGGATACTAGGTGCGTGGGCGCGGCGCACGCTGCGCTAGCCGCCACACGCCCAGCAGGAAAAAAAAAACGCATTCCAGATTTAATGCAAGGATTATTTTCAGGGAAAATTGGACATAGTTGTAATTTCAGTATTTTTGAGGGACCTTTGGCCAAAAAATCTAATTTCAAAATTTTCGGGGGCCCTCCCTCAAAGAAGTACCTGGATGTAATTCTGTAAACTCAATATTTTTGAGGGGTCTTTGGGCAAAAAATTAAAAATTTCGGAATTTTATAGGCCTTCTCGTAAAGAAATGTACTTGCATGATTACATTAGCAATAGTTTGAGACCAAGACAGCATTGAGTATGTATGGTGCAAGTATTGTAGCAAAGTGCTGCATATACTCAGGATGTCGAACCAAAGAATGGCTGCCGAGAAAAAAAAAGTCAGATTAGGAAAAATTACATACACGATCACTGGCACCCCATCGTAGGAACTCCAACTCCCAGCAACAACGCGCAAGGCTCATCGGCTGACCCTGGTTATGATGTACTGGCCTTTCTCCATGTCGAATATCGTCTTCAGATGAGGCCTTCTCTTTAGGATGGAGCATGCTGTAAATACAACCACAGTAGCAACGAAGAGAAGTGGAACCAACCCAAAAGAGTCATAGTTGTTTAGATACGAACCTGATGAATCTGAGTACTCTGTCCGGTTTAATGTCTTGTGCATAATGAAAGCACCCAAAGGCCAGTAAATAGGTATATCACGGATTTGATTTGTAACATCAATCCTGAAACAGAACAAATATTATAAATCCTAAAGTTTGAAAAATAGAATGCAAATATTAGAACAGTACAAAGGGGTTCACCTCTTATGATCCATTGGCATTTTGAGAGTATCATGTAGCAAGGCAACAATATATGCAGAGGAGAAGCAAACAAGAAGCAGTTCCCCCTCGTTGAAAGAACGGTACTTCTTTTTTTATCTTTGACCAGTCCTCATGGAAAAATTGCTCCCCAGCCAACACCAGATCTGAAAGGAAGGACTTTGAGCATAGCCCAAAGAACTGTTAAGTGATCAAAATCCAAAATGACTTATGTAATAAAGATGGGTGAAATATTAAGCACGGAAAGAATGTGACAAAAGCTATCACTCCTGGCCTTTTGTCTGCCTTATGTGTACCAAACTCAACTTTCCGAAACATCCGAGTACCAACCATGTTTACTCAGCAAGCAAAACACACGCGCGCGCAAAGAGGGGAATCAAACCTTCAAAGTGCGGTAGAAGTTCTCTGTTGCCAAAAATTTCCCTTCTAGATCTGGTACAAACGTTGCACCCAGACGACAATCATGATATGTACACTCCTCTGCAAAGAAAGGAAATTTTCGCTCCCATTTATTATGGCATGAAATAAATAGAGAACAATAAACTGCAACAAAAGCTATATTCAATAAACCAAAACAAAAACTATATTCCATTGAATTGTTTAAAGCCTAATAGTATTGCACATTCTGTATCTACATGGTAGCATAGCATCATGAGCAAATGAGTTTAGTTGACAATTACTAAGCTGCACAAATGTCATCCTGCCATCACAGATCATATAAAAAATTCCTGGAAGCAGGAAATTTTCAAATCATCCACGATATATCAGTGTGTTAAAAAAAGTCATTAGTAGAGTCACCTTTTAGTTTTTTCGCGTCTTGCAGAAGAATAAGCTAAAGTACAGAGAGCTTTTCTTCTGTATTTAACACAGTAAGTTTAGTAGTTTACCCCTCAAAACGTTACATCTCAAAAGTCAAGTAGCCCTTTTTACAGTAAATAGTTTTCGTCTGCAGATACGAACATATATTCTTAAGTCTTCACGAAAGAAAAGAAAAAAAGGATAGAGCTGGATGCGGTGTAAAAGTAGATGGCTACCTTTTCCTTTCTGCAATAGTGTTAGCACTACTGATCTACACTCAGAGAAGTTGCCAACAGCATGAGCAAAAGGTCTGTATTCAACCCTCGACTCAAGAACACTAGTAGGAAGTTTAACTGCTCCTGCCGGGCGTGAAAATCCCCTTGGAGTACAAGGATCTCTGTACATAGTTTGCGGCATTAAATGTGTGTCCAATGCAAAATCAAATCAAAATTTAAGTACAAAGACTTTAAGAATTGCACTGCAATTACTTTTCCAGAGTGTTAGGCTTAACATCATTCAAGTGTAGCACATGGAGAGAGAGAGAGGAACAATAGAGAAGAAAAAGAAGCACGATAATACTAAAAGAGCTCCAGTGTATCATCTAAGTCTTAGAATAGAATGCTGTCTAAATCATATAGATGTGTGCTTGTGCAGCCATATTAGCAAGTACAAACGCATTTAACCAAGCAACCTACCTGATTTAAGGCCAGGTGTGCTCAGCAAGCCATGGAGTCATTCATACGCTACATTCTGCACACAGAATGAGATCAAATAGTTAGCACCTAAAAATAACAACAAATGAGCATTTAAATTTTAGCAGTTCAAATAAGTTAGGTACCAACCTTGTAAATGGTGAATTCAAAATAAACCAATACTTCCGCATAAAAATCACCTGACCAATATGTAGAAAACCATGGCTGTACAGATTATGTGACATCACCAAACTTAAGCACAGGAGAGAACTCTAGAGGCAAAGGTTTATCCGTGACAAATGTTACCAATCAATCACAAATAGCATAACAGTAAGAAATCCCAACAAACTTTACTGCAAGGCGACCAATTCCTTAGCATGAAATTGACACACGGAACCTGAACAGAAGCCCCACCAAGCTCAATTATCCCAGTAGTATTTTACGAATCATTGGCCAGAGTACCCAACGCATAATTTGCTGCAATCCATGCATACATCCTGTCGACTTTTGTAGTCGGTAATAAATTTATGGGGCAGGCGCTAGATCTCAAACTCGAAAGTCACACAAGACAAGGGGTTAGACAGGTTCAGGCTTCAGTAATGAAGGTAATACCCTAATCCTGTATGCTGGGATTATACGGATCTCTTGGATCTAAGATTGCTCAAAGCGCAATGTGCTCTGGGCGATATGAGGTGTGCTATGCTCTATGGCTTGATGCCTTGTTGTTGCCCGCCCTCTCCCTTATATACCGGGGGTGGCGTGACTTACAAAGTCCTGATCGGTTAGGAGATTCCGATCGGTTATTAGATTCTAGTCGGTTGTAGGATAGAGTTTACATCTTTGTCTACCCTATCAACGACTCGGATTACAACTGTATCTTTTATATCTAAATATACGTAACTGTCTATAGGATGTGCCCCCCTTCCATACGGCAGCAAAGCCTGGCACGGGGTACAACCTTTTGGGCCTGTCTTTTCCTCAGGTGACGTTGGGCCGGTCATGGAGATACCTGGTTTCACATATTCCACAGTAGCCCCCGAGTGATTCATGATCCAATTGCTATGCTTCCGGCTAGGCTCCAACTTGAACCATTGTTCTGAACTCGCTGTACAATCCTCCGACTGGTTTCTTCACGTGATTTGAAGGCTTCTTCTTGCGGCGAGTGGATTATGAAGGACTCGAATATAACCTTTGATTTTTGCCTCAACTGAATATAATCTTCTGTCAGACGAGTTTGTTGTGAGCGGCCTCGCGGACTTGTCCCCTATTTCGGATGTGGACTGAATTCTTGTTTCTGCACAAAGCGAAATTTTCAATAACTTTTCTCTTTATGGATAACCACCAGACAATCTTCGAGGTCGCCCTAGTTTTCTGTGTCAACTCGTTTGTTGAAAAATTCCTTGGCTTCTGAAATTACATTAACTCCAAATCACTTTGGCTCCTGATGCATTTACTTCACCCTTACTGTATCGACTATAAAAGGCGAATCAACGTTTGTAGAATTTATCCTCTCATGCTTGGTTCTCCATCTTTCTGTTTCACGTTTCCATTTTCTTCATGCCGAGGAGAGGGAGGAGGAACGTTAGGCGCATCCAGGGTCCTAGGCTCGCCGAAGAATGGGCGCTTTTCGAGCTTGCTGTGGCTGAATTGATGGAGGATACGCGCCGCCTCGATCGCCGCCGCCGATACCTTCCTCGAGATTTTTCCTGCCTTTACAGGCCAAGGAAGCCTTGTGGAGGCGCTTCGGCAAGGCGTCGGGGTGAAGTGTAGGCCCCCCTGCATATGTAATATTTTCCCAGGCATAGTTCTGGGGAATTTTATGCATAATAATAAAATAAGTGCCTTTCAAAGTGTTTTCCATGATTGTCATTTGACGTAGCTTAGACCTAGCTTGGGGCGCTTCGAAGCTTGCATGGTTCTTTGATCTGATGACATTCGTTCCGATTGACGTAGGAAATACCTTAGGTCAGACGCGGAGCATCGTGTTGGGGTTTGCGCGGCTCTTGGCCGAACGGCATCCGGATCTGGCTGACGCGAGATACACCTTAGGTCCGACTTGGGACATATTAAGATTTGCGCGGCTCATGGCCGAATGATACCCATGTCCATAGAACACAGCTTAGGCTCGAGTTGTACCAGGATTTCTCTAGCTCGTGGCCGAGTTATACCCATATCCGACTGGTGCAGGATACGGCTTGGGCTCAACCTGGAGCGTTTCGTAAATACGTGGCTCTCGGCCGAGTGGTACCTATATCCGACTGGTGTAGGATATAGCTTAGACTCAACTTGGAGCATACCAGATTTTTCTTGGCTCATGGCCGAGTGATACCTGTACCCGACCGGTGTAGGATACAGCTCTGGTCCAACTTGGAACATATCAAAGTTTCATCCGAATTGTATCCGTACTCGTTTATTACGACGCACAGCTTTTCGACCCTCATGGGGCATACCATTGATTTGCTCCGCTTGGGGCTCGAATTCGTGACATATAATTCCGTCATGCGGTAACCACCTAATGACCCAGCGTGGGGCATATCACGAGAGGATATATTTTTTTATCCAAGTTGGAGTACATCCACGTCCCGCTTAGCACGGTAAGTGGAGAAAACATCTCATCGTGGGGAGCGACGTGTCCCAAACATGACTTGGTCAAACCACGTCTGACTCCGTGAGTCAGAACGTCAGGCCTGCAAATCATTTATGGGGAATCCGGAAGGGCGAGACGTTTCACAATCTTTTTCCCGCCGATTCGGCGAAAACTCGATTTTCCCCCTTTAATGGTCAGGCCATGCGTCGCCCGACGGTTTATTCTCTCACCATGCTCTTGCTCCTTGTGCTTCCTTGTCTCTCTGACTTCTCTACCGCTAGGGTTAACCGCCGTCGCGCCTGCTCTTTCGCGCTGCCGTTGTTCTCTTCTTCGAAGATGTCTTCTTCTTCCTCCTCACACCGCCCCAAGATCTGACGACTCGACATAACGGAGGAAAATCTGCAGTCCATGGTGGATGATGGGATTCTCCCAGACTTGGCCTTGATCTCCGCCCGGCTGGCTGCCGGTGAATCCGTCCCCACTCCTCGTCCTAAAGAGGTAGTGGTGTTTGAATCCTTTTTCTAGCGCGGGCTAGGTCTTCCGGCCTGTGCTTTTCTCCGCGGCCTCCTCTTCTTCTATGGAATCGAACTGGTGAACTTGAATCCCAACTCCATTTTGCTAATCTCTATCTTCGTTCACCTTATGGTTTTTTTTGGGCATCCGCCCCCATTTTGATCTTTTCCGCCATTTTTACCTTCTGAAGCCCTATCCCTCAAAAAGCGACCCCAAGGTAATTTGGGGAGCCAGATTCCAACTTCGGGAGGGGCTAAAGAAGTCGTATTTCGCTATTCTCTTCAAGTCTTCGAATAAAGGTTGGCACCAAGAGTGGTTTTATTGTGCCAATCCTGATCCTGCACTTCCTTCCTCGGGCGCCGGCCGAAGGTGTCCCTCTCTTGGTCCTCTGTCGGCGATGCCAGCAACATGGATCAAGTACAGGACCTCCTGGTGCTCATTGGCAAATTGAAGGAAGGGGGCCTCACAGGGGTTGGTCTGACCATTCACTTTGTTGCCCGGCGGGTTCAGCCCCTGAAGGAGCGCGACCACCTGGGGTTTCAGTTTGAGGGCCGAGATGATCCGACCCGGGAATTGCCAGACTTAATAACGAGAGGGCAGATTCATACTCGAGTTGGCAATTTCTTCATCCCGAGCGTCGAGATGCCCACCCGATTCCCTAAGGCCTTCTTCAGATCGAATCCTCCCCAAGAGGTGAGATACTTTGCCGACGGATTCTGCTGCCTTTGAGTGGCTTCTACTTTTAATCTTCTTTCAAGGATCGCGCTTCTTCTTCAAAGGACGCGCCTTCCGAGTTGCCTACTGCGTAGGTGACTCTCCGGGCGAAGGAGCTTCTCGCGGGAGATCCCGCAGCCAAGAAGGGGAAAAAGAAAGTGGCCAAAGACCCCGCGAAGCCCCGACGCCCGACTGGTGGTCCTAAGATTCGGACCCATCGACCAGCCCCAGCCGCTTCGCCCCTTTCCAGGAGCTCATGCGCTTAGCCGAGTCCAACACCGAAGGACTCAGGCATTCTGGAGGAGCCCCGAGTGCCAATTGGCAGCTCTCCGAGTGGTCCTTCTGGGAGCGGCCCGTCCGCCTAAGAAGCCCCCGTGAAATGAGGAAGTCTCGACAAGTTTGTTTCTATCGACTTTATTTGACTCTGCTTTCGCTAGCTTGCTAACAGCTTCTTCTGTAGGGATCTTCACTGATGTACCTATCGACGCTGCCTAGGCCCCCTGGGGTGAGCCCTGAGGCCACCGGCGCCTCCCGAGCCTCGGCGCCTCCGACTCCCTCGCCGAGATCGGCCCTACTATTTCGAGCCGCCCTCGCCTGCCCCCGAGATTGAGGAGATCCTTCGAGTTCCACTGACTCGCCGCCCACCATAATGCAAGCTGCGTGGTCGATGAGGAGGAAGGTCCAAGCTCCCGGACGATCCGAGGAGGAGGAGAAGGAGAGAAATGACTTTTACAGTCATGCCACGGCTTGCGCGTGCCTGGCCCGTGTAAGCATTTCTCGACACTCGCTATATTCCTGCTTCCGTCATTTATCATGTAATTACCTTTCTCTGTGATGATTACAGAAAATAGGGGAGCGCTCCAAAAAGAAAGCCGAATACTTCCAGAAGATGCTCCTTGAAATCCGAACGAGCTAGGAATATCCGCCGAATTGAGCGTGATTGGTCGGGCACGCGATCGAGCTACGATCTCTTCTGGCCGAGGTCCAGCGCTAAGAGAGGAGCGTAAGGCTCGCGCCAGAGAAGTCGACATTATTATTCCCTTCGAGGTAGCTATTTCCTAGGCTCCTCGTGCTTTTAATTTAATCATCCGTTTCTTGATCTTCTTATCTCCATGTCAGCTCGGGATTCCTCCGTCGCGAAACTTCAAGAACAACTTAAAGCCGCGGAGGCTTCCAGAACGAAATCAGAGAAGGAGCTTGAAGGTATGACCGGCGACTTGGCCCTTCTGTGTCTTTGTTGCCTTCCCTGATGTTTCTGTCTTGCAGACTATAAATTCAAAATGTGGGCGCAGTATGCCGTCTTCAATGAGAGGGTTGAAGCCCTTGAGACGTCCTGCACCAAGCTTCAGGAGGCCTCCGAGCCACTGCTGAGTTCACTTCATCCTGGGGGCGAGAGGCCACTCAACAGGGACCAGGTCATCTCTCGGCTGGAGGAAGCCCCCGAGGCGCTCAAGAGTCTCTTGAAGGAAACAACGACCAATGATGCCAGCCAAGCTTTGGCGATCACCAAGTCGCTTTATCCCCAAGTGGATCTTGAGGCCATTAAGGAAGGCTATGCCTGCAACGTAGAAGAGAACCGGGCCGCCGAGCTCTGGGATGAAGTCAAGGACACCTCTTTGTCCATTGTAGAAACTTTAGACCTGTAAATTGAATGTATATAAAGGCGTTTCCTCGCTCTTGCATTATCTTTCCAAACGTGCATATTTGCCCGAGTGGTTTCGACATATCGTGTCCGACTAGTCCAGCTTTCTGTGCTCGAGGCATGGTTTATGCACGCATGTCTCGTAGTCTAAAAATCGAGGAGTGAGGAACTCTGACGCCAGAAATCTCGAGAAGATTATGTAGAAAAACTTTAATGTCGATCTTTTCATTCATAAAGGAACAATTTGAATTACAAAGTTCAAGTGAAAAACGACGAGTCGTTCTATGTTCCAAGTGTTGCCGATTGCCGTGTCGCTTTCTCGCTTGAGCTTGTAAGTCCCGGCGTACCACTTCATCGACGACATATGGGCCTTCCTACTTGGGAAGAGTTTATGCTCGCATTTGATTCTTTCTAAGGACCGATCTCTCTTGAGAATACGCTGCCCTCACATTGCGACTCGTGATAGCGCCAGAGGCCTTGGAGATATTTTGTCGATTGAATCGCTATGACGCCTCCGCTTCTTCCAAATGGCCGAGGTCTTCTAGCCGGCTTTCTTCCAAGGTGACTTCTTCATAGCTCCGACCACGGATCCGAATTTAGGTCGGGGGGAGGACCGCCCGAGCCGCATACACCAGAAGAAAGGTGATCGCTCGTTGTTTCATCGGGTGGTTCGCAGCCCTGCAGTACCAAGGCAATTCTTTCACCCACCGAGTGGCGATGGCTTCACCGATTGAAAATTCTGCCTTTAGGCCTTGTAATACCATGCCGTTGGCTCGCTTCAACCTGCCCCTGTTCGGGTGCGCATCAAGCAAAGCATATTTTTATTCCGAGTTCGTCGCACCAGTCTTGAAATACGCTGCTTCTGAATTGGGTGCCATTGTCCGTGATGATTCGGTTTGGAACTCCGAATCTAACCACGATTTCGTTAAAGAATTCTTTGGCTTTTGCTGCTGTTATTGTCGCGACTGGTTTGGCCTCCACCCATTTGGTGAATTTATCAACGGCCACGAAAAGATGGGTGTGACCACCTTGAGCCTTTTTTAAAGGTCTCACCATATCGAGCCCCCAGACCACAAATGGCCAGGTTATGGGAATGGTCTGTAGTTCCTATGCCGGTTTGTTCATCTGACGCGCAAAGAACTGACATCCTTCACATGTCCGGACGATGTCCTCTGCGTTAGTGACCGCAGTCGGCCAGAAAAATCCTTAACGATAGGCTTTGCCGACTAGTGTTGATGACGCCGCATGGTTCCCACAAACTCCCGAGTGGATTTCCTTGAGAAGATCTCTCCCTTCTTGTTCTGATATGCACCGTCGCAGTAAACCCGAGGAGCTCTTGCGATAGAGTTCGCCTCGATCACCACATAGCTCTTGCTTCAGCATTATTCGCTCGCTTGCACGTGATCTTCGTAACTCGCCCTTCGCCAAATAGTCCAGATACGGGCCGCCCAATCGGGGTAATGACCAGACTTCGCTTCTACGCTCTTTCTACCGGCGCTTGGTTCGCCCGAGTGCTAATCGGGCTTGTGAATTTCTTCGACGAATACTCCCATGAGCAATCAGAGATCGGCAGATCCCATTTTTGCTAGCTCGCCGTCGCTTCGCTGTCACTACGGAGCACATGAATAAGTTCCGTGCCGCCAAAGTTACCTTCTAGCTTATGCACTCCCGCAATAAGTTGCCATTTTGTCTTCAATGCAGACCATTCTTTTTGCACTTGGTTGACCACGAGCATTGAGTCTCCGCGAACCGCCAAATGTCTGATGTCGAAAGATATGGCGATGCGGAGCCTATGGATGAGTGCTCGCATGGCGACGTTATTTGAAACGGAAAAGTATCCGAGAACGCACTCAACCTTTCTCCGCTTGGTGATATGAGCACGATTCCAGCCCCTGCGCCGCTGAGCATGAGGGAACCATCAAAGTACATCGTCCAATACTTGAGTTCTTTGGCAATCGCCGGACTTTGGAGCTCTGTCCACTCGGCCGTGAAGTCGGTGAGCACTTGGGACTTGATGGCAGTGCGAGGCTTAAATAGAATATCGAAAGCCCCGAGCTCAACCGCCCACTTTGCAATTCTCCCAGTGGCCTCTTGATTGTGAAGTATATCTCCTATTGGGAAGGAAGTGACCACTGAAATATGGTGCTCTTGGAAGTAGTGCTTGAGTTTGCGTGATGTCAGGAGCACGGCGTACAATAACTTTTGAATTTATGATATCGCACCTTGATTCGCTCAGACTTCACCGACGGCAGACCGGTGTTGGATCTTCACACGCGGTCCGCCTCCTCCTTTCTACGACGACCGCCGCGGTCGACTACATTAGTCGCTGCCGCGATATAAAGTAGCGAGGTTCTTCCGCATCGTGAAACCAAGACCGGGCGCTGCCAGAAGGTCTTCGATCCTCAAACGCTCGCTGTACCTCCGAGTCCATCAAACTTGTCCCGCTTAAGGAGTTTAAAGAATGGCATACCTCTCATACCCAACCGAGAAATAAACTCACGAAAATGCAAACCATGCATCCTCGTGAGATTCGACGCCCTTTGGCAAGTCGACGGTTCCATATTTGATATGGCCTTGATCTTCTCTGGGTTGGCCTCAATGCCTCGTTGCGATACGATAAACCCGAGCAGTTTTCCCGAAGATACTCCAAAAACACACTTCTCAGGGTTGAGCTTCATGCTGAAGGCCCTTAGACTCTCGAATGTATTGATTAGGTCGGTGATAAGGTCCTTGTTCTCCCAAGTTTTTACCACAACATCTTCCACGTATGCTTCCACATTGCGTCCGAGCTGGGCGTGAAAACAACGCCAATTATGCTACCGGTATGTTGCACCAAATGCTTTTTCAACCCAAACGCCATTGTGGTATAGCAAAAGGCTCCGAAAGGCGTGATGAACGAAGTCTTGATATGATCTTCCGCCTTTACGTGAATCTGATGGTAACCTGAGTAGGCATCGAGAAAACTCAAAATTTCGCACCCGACGGTCGAGTCAACCACCTGATCTATTCGGGGCAACCCAAAGGGATCCTTCGACATGCCTTGTTGAGATCAAGATAATCAACGCATTACGCGCCAAGTTTTATTCTTCTTTGAACTAGTACATGATTTGCTAACCAATCGGGTGATACACCTCTTTGATGAAACCCAGTAGCTAATAGCTTGTTGATCTCCCGCTGATGGCGCTCCGACGATCCGAGCGAACCGTCAAGCCTTTGCTTGATGGGTTTTGCTTTTCGCCGACGTAAGGAGTGCTAGATCACCTCCCTAGAACACCCGCATGCTCTGATGGTTTCCGTGCAAAGATGTCTCTGTTAGCTTGAAGAAAGGTGACGAGCCGCTTCCTATTTACTCGAGCCCGCGCCCCGATCGAGTTGTCTTGGACAAGCTCTGACGGTCGAGGTTGATTCTCTTGGTTCCTTTGCCGCTTCATTCCCGACGTGGCCTTCTTCTTGACCGACGCCGCTTTCTTTCTTGACGGACCGCCCCGCTGATTTTCTTCGCTTCTACCGCCTCCCGCAACCTCGCAAGTTCATGGTTCTTCTGCCGCACTCGTGGACCGCTTGACGCCAAGCCGCGACCGCGATGACGCCTCCTGGTCCCGTGATCTTCATCGCCAAGTAGGTGTGAAAAGTGGAACCGCCATGAACCGAGCCAATCCGGTCTTCCCAAGATAGCGTGATACGCCGCCTCAAGTCCAAGCACTCAAATTTATGTACCTGGTCCGTAGTTGTCCTAGGTGCCAAGGTGACGGGCAAAGAAATCGCCTCGAGCGGAAGCGATGACGCCTGTGGATTACACCATGGAATGGCCGAGTGCTCTACCACCGAGCGAGGAATGTTCATGTCGCTGAAAGTTTTGGAGAATAAGACGTTGAGTCCACTCCTCCATCGACAAGACCTTCTTGAGCCTCACATTGCGTAATTACGGGTCGAGCACTAGAGGGAACTTACCCGGATATAGAACCCGGTTGGGTGATCCGACGCAATGAAGGTGATTGGAACCTCGACCACCTTAGATATTGGGGGTGGCCGGTTCCACCGCATTGATCTCCGAGCAAGCAGCTTTTGCTTCCGCTGACTCGTATTCGTGGAGCCCCAGAATGTAGTTTAGCTCATGCTCGGGCTTCGATAGTCATCCTCGCTCGAAAGTCTTCTTTGCCGCCTCCGCCCCTGGCCGAACCGGCCGTTGTTGCTTTCCTCGCAAAGCGCCAAGGTGAAGCGCCGGCGCGCGGCTTTCCTTTAGGGTGAAGGGATGATCGCTTCATGACGGTGATGTGGGGCACCTTCTCCGCATGGCTCGGGTCGGCCACAGCTGCCACCGCTACTAGCTCTTCGCCTTCCGCTTGTCCTTGTGCTTGGAGGACTCGGCTTATCACCTTGTTCTTCTGATGTGAGCGCTCTCTTGGCGCCATCCAGTATGCTGCCTCAGGCCGTGTGAGCGGCTGGCTGGGTCGCAACATCTCCTTCACGTATGTCGGGGTTTTCGATATTTTCTTGATTAGATCAGATCACTTACCCTTCTTCGAAGGCCGCCACCACCACCGCTTCCGCATACATCCCCGATGGTGTTCTTCTTCGCATGAAACGCCGGATGAAGTCCCTAGCTTCGCCCTTCTTCTCGATGAAGCCGGCAGAGGTCCACGGGTGCCAAGCCTCGTAGGTTCCCCGAAGTTCACGGCGAATTGTTCGCAGAGATCGCCCAGAGTCCACCGAGTTCACGGCAGAACCCCGTGAGCCAAGCTTGAGTTGAGGGGGAGATTGACCGTAGATAATTTGCCATCACATTTTGATTGCCCCTGCGCCTTAACCGCCAGTATGAGACCTACAGCCCAAGCTTCGATCTCGCCCCGCACAAACTTTACGATGCCCTTGGGGTTGAATCCATCAACATACCACTTGGCCAGCTGAGGAGTAAACGCCTGATCCCGCCAATAGATCTCTCATCATGATGAGGGGAGTCCGGCGTGGCAGCCTCTCGCTCTGCTGATGGTCATCAACGCGTCGGGCGGAGTTCGGGCGCCAGCTCATGGCTCGACGGCCGCCGTTGTCCCGACCGCGATGATAGTCCCTATGGTCGCCACGGTCCGTCTGACTGACGCTTCGCCGATCACGGCCGTGCCAAACACTCGTAGTCGCCGTGCAGCCCGCGCCGCTTTCTTTCGCCCCGCCCCGCCATCTAGCGGTGATGTTCGGGCGAGGTCGCGTTGATAATTTGGCGCGGTATCACCGAGAGGTGGCGTATGGCGCCGATCGCCAGATTCGACTGGTTGCGGTCCGATCGCCGGGCGACACGAAAATCGCTGGGAGCGCGAAGCGCTCACCCACCGCTTCCTCGATTCTCGCCGGATTGCCGCCACTGCCAACATGGCCTTTGATCTCGCCACGATCGGGACGCCGCTATCCGATGCAATCATCGGGTCCAGCTGTGGTCGAAGAAGCATCTGGAGGCAACGACGCTCGTGACGTAAGATGCGGAAAACGGATTGGTCTCCAAACTCCGATCGGCAGGATATATCTTCATGACATTGCGCCACGCAATCGAAGAGATCGCACTTGCACCTCCTTACCTCTTACGAAGGCGATCTTCTCCGCGGGCTCTTGGTCTTCTTTTTGATGGAGATCACCCTCGCTTCCTCGATCGCGAAGATGCCACAAAATCGTAGCAATTCT